>CM038143.1:522318888-522659691 GCA_021437245.1 Aegilops speltoides | reverse complement strand
CTAACGAGTGTATTATGGTCTCCCTTTATTTCAGCTACATGAATCTGGTGTTGATCCTCCAGCTTATGTGGAGTCTGTTCCTTGCTTGTAAGGATATCTTTGCTCTAAGGAATAAAAAGTATCTTCACACCCGGGATAATCTATTGATCATTGTTATAGTTGACTGGGTAAGCCGTTCACTTTGTCTCTTCTATTCTCCATGTGGTACTTCGGAATTAATTGAGCTCAGATTTTTTATCATTAGTTCTTACAAAAAAAGAAATTCAGCATAAGTGCAACTCATGGTTTTCTATTGGCCTAATTCTTGTTCTGCCTCCATCTAAGAGAATAAGGTAGCCAGAATATAGAGATTTGTTTGCACAATTCTCCATCGAACTTTGCCGATGAATTTTCCATTTGAGCAATACTCCTCCGTCCGAAATACTTAATGGTGGAATGGATGTATCTAGACGTATTTTAGCTCTAGATACATCCATTTTTACCCTCCCGACAAGTATTTCCGGACGGAGGAGTACTTGTCAACAACCAATATGCTTCGGTGATTTTTGGTTAATCAATGGTATAGTTTATCAATGGTTCTTTTTTCCTGTTATTAGAACTAATGACTGTCATTGCTCATAGCCAAAGTTGTTACATGACTTGCATCTCACAAGCACAGTCCAGATACCCTGTGAAATCAATTTTTTTACTTGAGCAGTTCTTGGAATCTTGAGCTAGCAAAGGTCTATCTGAGTGAAAACATCAATTGTGAATGCATTGCAGGTCGTGGCGGTTTTCATGTTCTCAGGAGCCTGTGCCTCCGCAAGCCTGACAATTTTCTTCATGTGGGATGTGCACTTCATGCACATACCGGTTATTCTGCCGCAGTTCGCTCTTTCGGTCGCCCCTGCTCATCACGTGGTTGCTGCAAGCTGCATCTTCTTTCTCTGGGTTCTGGCTACTGGTTTCATTCTTCTAGTCATGTGCTCATAAACGCCGCCACGTCATGCTAATTATCAATCGCGACTCAGGAGGATAAATCAGTTGAAATGTGCCCGGACACTTGCTAGATTTCAGTCATGGGCACGCATCCTTCATCACTTGTATGATAGATGGATTGTCTGTTTGATAGTAGCTCACCTTTATTCTAGGAGTTGGTTATGATGATCTGGGATCCTTAATATATGGAGATAACTCAAGGCCGAAGGTACCTGAAAAATGCTCTGGTTATGTGCAATGCAATTTTATATCTCTTCAACAACAACAAAAAAACAACAAAAAAAGAGTCGAACACATTTTCGGAAGGAAGTTCAGTTTAGTCTTTGCCCTGCTCCATAGTTTCAACCTGGTTCATAAATTCAGAAGGAAGCAATATATATTCATTGACAGAAAAGTTTTGAGAGATCGTACATAGTTTGCTACAGCATCCATCAAAAGCAGCATAGCAATTCTCGATTAATATAATTCACAGCATAAAGGTATTCAAGACCTGCACAATCTTACATTGATAAAGGCATACTAGATTTATTTTTTTGAAAGTATATTGCAAAAATCCAACAGCTCTTTTCATGCGTTCAGTTCATCACCAGTCTAAAAAGGACATGTTGGTGACGATACAAAGTACTACTACTACTACTACTCGGTCCAGCAAACATTGGGAGTCTCACTAACTGCATGTGAAATAGTAGAGTGATCCACATCAATCACTCCCAATTCCCTTGAACAGAAGTTTGAGCTCAAGGCGAATCATTCAAGAAATGTGGGCAATTATGCACACCGAACCTGGGAAAGGTGGGCTGCTTCACCACACTACCTTTTTTTTAGTAAATCTTCACCACACTGCCATACTAATGCACATCTATTCACCGGCTTGTCTGATTCCTCGCCATCCTCACCAGTTGCCGTACATTACACCCCATCGCAGATGGGCTTGGCCCATTTACTCTTTCTTTCTTTTTAACTTTCGAAAAATGGCAAGGGAAGTGAGATTCAAGCACAAAGCTCGCTGTTTGAACCGCAGTAACCAACCGTAAATGTCACCTGCTGTCCTTTATTACTACTTCATTTCCTTATTGTTGCGAAAAGCTTAGCGCCTTCCAGGCCGGGTTTTCTTCTGTTTTTTAGATTTTTCTTTTCTCTATTATTTCATTTTTCTTTTTCCCATTTTAAATTCGCATTTTTTAAAAAATGGCAACTTATCATAAATTCATAAATTTTCAGATTTGTCAATTTTTCTTAAAGCGGTGAACATTTCCTTCAATTCGTAAACTTTTTTCAAATCCCTGAACTTTATTTCATGGACGATTTTCTAAAAAACAATTCATAATTTTTTTTCATTTTTATGAACTTTTTAAATATTTCTGATTTTTTTGAATTTGTGAGTGAATTTTGAAAACAGATAATTTTGTAAATATTAAAAAATTGGAAAAGTGAACATCTTTTGGATCTGTGAACAATTTTCTAAAAACGGAAGAACATTTGAATTCTGAACAAAATTTGACAGCATGAACATTTTTCAAATTTATGAAACTTTTTTGAATTGTGAACATTTTGGATTTTTTATAACTGATTCATAAACATAAAATCATTTTCTAAACTTTTATTTTGAAAATGAAATAATTTCAAATTTCAAATTTGTTAAATTTATGAAACATATAGAAGGAGAAAACAGAGAAAAGGGAAAAATGTCAAAGAAATCGAAAAATAGACATAAAAGCAAAATAGGAGAGAAGATCAAAAGTAAAAAAAAATGCGGTTGATGAACCTCCTAGTAGGTTCCCAAAAATGAAAAAATGGCTGGGATGTTGAGGTTCCAAAAACGGAATTCTTTTTTGCTACTTTTTTTGAAAATTTTCGAATATTTTTTTTTCATAATCGATATACTATTTTCAAATCCACGAGCACTTGGGCCTGCATTTTTGGAAAATGCCGTCACCTTGTTTGGTCAAGGCCAATATTTTTTTGTTAATTCATTGTTCTTATTTTTGAACTTTAGTGCTTTTTTCAACCTGTTTAAACATTTGAAATATTGTTTGGAATACCAAAATAACCGTGTTAAGTAATAGTTTCAATTATGATTTTTTTCTTCAAATAGTTATTATATGCTCTTTGGAAAACTTAAATTATGATATAGTCCCTTTGTATTTATTAGCTATGTTAAAAATTAAAATAACATATTTATGTAATGATTGAAATTATCATTTACTAAATGGCCATCTAGTTGCAAAATAAGGCGTCATTGTAAGAATGTTCAAAATAGACTAGGTTCAGTGGAGGGTGTGCCAGTAGGCTGGGAGGCTCCATCTGAGAGCAAATTTTTTGAAATCCTTGAAATGGCCCTAATTTTGCATGTCCTTGTTTTGCGAATTTAAGACACCATGCCATGTTATTTTTTTCAATTTTTTCTTTTTGGAGTTTTTGGGTTAAATAAGGCTTATAATAGGTCAAGACGTGCATAACTTGCATATGGTGTCGGAAATCGCTTAAAACCGACATGGATTCCTACCATGGGATCATTTCAAGAATGTCCAAAATAGACCATGTTCAACATGGGTGTCCGTAAGGGTAGAAGGTTTCATTCGAGAGCATGTTGTTTCCCAACATCCTTAAATGGCCCAATTTTTTTCATGGAACTGCATGATCCATTCAAGGCATCGCTCCAAGTTTTTGGTTTTGATAGATTTGCATTTTTCTGGAGTTTTCTCTCAAACAGCTAATAAATGGTTAGACGGTCACCACATGCAAAGGTGTCGGAATTTGTTCAAACCGAGCATGGATACCTATCATGAGCATGCTCATCTTCTTGTAAAAGTTCAAGTCATTTCAAAAATGTTAAAAAATAGATCAAGTTCAACGGAGGGTGTCCATGTAAGGTCAGGAAGCTCCGTGTGAGAGCAAGTTGTCTTTAGACATCCTCGAAATGCCTGAATGTTTTTCATGGCTTGTATGACCAATGCAAGGCACCATGCCAAGTTGTCTTGGTTTTTGACATTTTTGCATTTTTGGAATTTTCTCAATAAATGGCCAAATGTGTCGAACTTGCATATCGCTTAGAAAATCATTTAAACCTTACATGGATGCCTAACATGAGCATTGCCCATTTGCTCGAAACGCTAATGGAAGGGTCCCTTTGAAAGCATCTTGTTTTTCACATTTGTTAAAATGACCCCAAATGTTTTTCACCAGCTTGTATAACCAATTCAAGGCCGATAAATGATGGGACGTCGCAATGCAAAACAGTGTTGAAGTCATTTAAACCTGGCATGGATGCCTCATATGTCCATGTCAGCTGTTGCAACAAGTTGGGATCATATATCCATAGTCTAAAAAACACTAGTTGAGAAGAGTGTGCTAGACTAGTCTAGATGGGTGCATCCGTGAGCATGTCGCTTTTTGCTAATTTGAATGCTTTTGTTATTTGCAATTTCCGTCATTATCAATCAACATAATATCTTCTTATGTCCTATCCATTTTCTTGAAATTTGTTAACAATTTTACTTTCAAAATGTGTATGAAAATTTTACAAACATGACCACCTTTTCTGGAAATTTAAAAATTCCAAAATTGAAGTTGAACACAAATTAGAAACCACACACTTAAAAAAATATAAACTTTATTTGAAGCACAAATATTTTTAAATTTGTGAATATTTTTTTTTAAACGGGAACATTTTTTGAAATTCCAGAGCATGTTTCGAAATTGCAAACAACATTTGAAAACAAGATTATTTTTTGGTATTCCAAATAATAATTCATATTCTTGATCAAGTTTCAAAAAGAGTAATAAAATTGGAAAGGGAGAATTATGAATTAACAAAAGAAAATAAAAGGAAAACAGAAAAATAGAGAAGACAAAAAAAAACACTTAGACCTTGGCCAAACTAGGCAACGACATCGCTCCTGTCGGACGCCTGTTTGGCTGGCCCAAGCATTCATGGATTTGAAAAAGTTCATGAATCCGAATAAATTGCGGCTCGAAAAAGTTCATAGAAATTAAAAATTATCGAGCTTGTATATGAAAAATGCTTGGCTCAGATAAAAAAACTTGACATGTCAAAAATGAAAAATTGGAGAAAGGAACAAATATATAATAAAATAAAAATATGAAGAAAAAAAGAATATATAGAAAACACATAAGAAGAGAGAAAGATGCGGAAGCTTCCAAAACCGTCCATAGCTGCTTCCCAAAACCACTCTACAAAGTTACAGGAACACACCTAATTAGGCCGGCACGCTAGCAGAATCATAAGAGGCGAGACGGTGGTTGGTCACACCATGGACGAGATATATGGTGGCGCCTGTCTAGGTTCTCGTTGCATAGAAGAACAGCCGAACACACACATGGGTGACGATTGGACCGGGCCCAATAGGAGGCAAGAGGCGAGCGATTTTTTTGAAGAGAGTTTTCCTAGCTTTTTATTTCCTTAAAGGTGCTCTCAAAATTTAAAATATGTTAAAAAATAAATATAATTTAGAATGTTGAAGGTTTAAAACTTTATTTCAAAAAATATTATCTTCAGAACTTTTTAGAACATAAAGTTTCAAATTTTGTAAAAATAAATTTCTTGATTTTTGAAATATGTTTGTAAAATTGAAGATTTTAATGTTTTTTCATATATGTTAAATATTTATTGAAATTCATGAGCTTTTTATTTGGAAAATCAAAAGTATGAAAACTGAGAGAAAGAAAACCGCTGGGAGGGATCATCCATGAACCGCCCCAATGAACCAGCCCACACGAAACACTATGTGTTCTACGTTGAAGCAATGGTGCGTCAAAGAGAAGTTCCTGCATGCTTCGGTATGCGAGAGGCAATAATTCTAGACTTACCGGTTCGACGGGAACAACTAATTGCTGGGTATCCTTCGAGAGGATTTCTAGCGGCAGCGTGGGAGTGCCCAACGTCACATCACTATTAGGAAAAAGCGCTACGTAATCTTAAGAAGAACGGTTCAAAATGGCGCTGCTGCTAACTAGTTGTAGCGTTATGTAAACTCGCTGCTGATACGGATTTAGCAGTAGCGCCGCCGAAACGCGCTGCTACAAATATCGACCGCGGTGTTCACCTAACTTACGTAGCAGTAGCGCGGTCGCAAAAACAGCGCATCGCTAAGTATGTAGTAGTAGCGCCGCTTTACGTGATCGCTGCTGCTAAGTTTCAAATTGCCACTTGTCCCAAGAGTAGCAGCCGCAGTGCAACGCTGCTGCTTAAAATCTTAGCGCAGCGCTGCTTTTGCTCCCGCCATCGCTAACCCGACCAACCCAATACCTTTCCCCACCCGCCCCTCCCTCCCGCCCCTCTTTTCCCTTCCCCACCTCCCCCTCTCTTCCTTCCCTACCTCCACCACATGCTCCCACTCTCACTCTTCTTCTTCTCAATACTTCTCCCCATTACTCTCTCTCTATCCACCTTTCTTCTCTTCATTACCTACATAACTACACCACCTCCATTAATGCATCTCCTTTCTTTTCCTTCCCTCCACTAGTTGAAGTTGTCTCCTCCTAAATTAGGTAGCTAGGTAGATGTAGGATTTAGTTAAGTCACCTATTTGCCCCTAACTAGATCTATCTTTGTCAAGAAGATTGTGCACTTTGATCTCCCTACAACATCATCTCCACTGCAGTGCTCGATCTTGATCGAGATAGAGGTGATGAAAATTTCATGCTTTTGCAAAATGGAAATGTGTTTATGTGTGTGATATGTTTGTGGAAATTGTGTGTGTGGCATGAGTTGACGCCGCCAAATTGTGCTTTTGAGTTGTCTATGTTTTGCGAAATGTCATTTATTTCGCTTCGCTAATTCCGCAAACTCTAGATCCATATATGTCCTATTTTTAGGGAAGGTCATGCCAAATTTTTTATGACTTTGATGCATGCATGCATTTTTATAATCATTTTTTTATTATTACCGTGCAGAGTTGACGATGGTCAGGAACGATGGTGGACAGGTGGTTGCGTTGGCGTGCAGGACATAAAGAAAATAACCGGACAGAGGTTTTATGTCCGTCAAAATGCAAAGGAATAGTTTGCTCGACCCCATGACGATGGTCGTGGTCGAAGCGCACTCGCCATGACTGGTTTCATGGATGGCTATACTCGGTGGATAATTGAAGATGAGGATGACGATGTTGAGGATGCCGACGGCGGCAATGATGACACGGGCAAGACGAAGATGATCGAGATATAATGGGGAAGAGGCCGGGCATGGCGGCGGAGAAGGCCGACATGGCGGAGGAGAAGGGGCCGGACATGGCGGCGGAGAGAACGACATGGACTCCACGCAGCAGAGTTCGCCGGTACTAAGTTCAATTAAAGGGACCTCATGTTCAAGCATTGCTTCGCAAGGAGACGCAGTAATCGAGATAGCTGCTTCAGAGAGGAGGCTAAGGGAGCAATGGTAGACTCTAACACCATTGTATGATGGTTGCAACTCGAGGTGACCCGTTGAGTTTCACGCCCAACCCTCGAAGACGGGCTAAAACAAATGGACCGACACTAGCCTCGATGAGCATCTCAAGTACCTAAAGGATGTTCTTCCGCTGTAATCTATGTCCTACTAGTGTTGATGAGGCCAAGAAGATCGTGGTGCCCTCTTGATCCGCCACACGTTAGATACCATGCATGCCACGATTGCATAATTTATCGGAAGGAGCACGGAAAAACAAGTTGTCCGTGCAATGCTTCGATACAAGAAGGCCGAAGAATTGTCCCAGAAAGTTGTATGGTACTTACCAATCACCCTGCCTCCAGAGGTATTTTGTAGATCCAAGGAAGCAAAGCTAATGTACGCAGCACGCTGGAGAGGAAGAAGTCTGACGATGGAGAGGATCCGGTTGAGACACGTGAAAGATGGAAGCCAGTGGAGCGTTGAACAGCTTCTATCGGTATTTTGAATGATGCAAGGAATGAAGGAAATATGCCCTAGAGGCAATAATAAAGTTATTATTTATTTCTCATATCATGATAAATGTTTATTATTCATGCTAGAATTGTATTAACCGGAAACATAATACATGTGTGAATATATAGACAAAAGAGTGTCACTAGTATGCTCTCTACTGACTAGCTTGTTAATCAAAGATGGTTATGTTTCCTAACCATGAACAAGGAGTTGTTATTTGATTAACAAGATCACATCATTAGTTGAATGATCTGATTGACATGACCCATTCCGTTAGCTTAGCACACGATCGCTTAGTATGTTGCTATTGCTTCCTTCATGACTTATACATGTTCCTATGACTATGAGATTATGCAACTCCTGCCATCGGAGGAACACTTTGTGTGCTACCAAACGTCACAACGTAATCGGGTGATTATAAAGGTGCTCTACAGTGTCTCCGAAGGTACTTGTTGAGTTGGCGATTTAGATTAGGATTTGTCACTCCGAATGTCGGAGAGGTATCTATGGGCCCTCTCGTAATGCACATCACTTAAGCCTTGCAAGCATTTCAACTAATGAGTTAGTTGTGAGATGATGTATTACGGAACGAGTAAAGAGACTTGCCGGTAACGAGATTGAACTAGGTATTGATACCGACGATCGATTCTGGCAAGTAACATACCGATGACAAAGGGAACAACGATGTTGTTGTGCGGTTTGACCGATAAAGATCTTCGAGAATATGTAGGAACCAATATGGGCGCCAGTGTCCGCTATTGGTTATTGACCGAGACATATCTCGTCATGTCTACATTATTCTCGAACCGTAGGGTCCGCACGCTTAAGGTTTCATGATGCTTATATTATGAGTTTATGTATTTTGATGTACCAAGGTTGTTCGAGTCCGGATATGATCACGGACATGACGAGGAGTCTCAAATGGTCGAGACATAAATATTGATATATTGACGGATATATTTGGACACCGAAAGGTTCCGGAGAAGTTTGGAGCCCGGAGGTTGGAACCCCGGGAGGTATGGGGCCTTATTGGCCCATGTAGGAGGAAGAGAAGGATAAGGAGGCGCCCCAAGCCCAATCCGATTGGGGAAGGGGCCGCCCCCTTCCTTTCTCCTTCCCCTCTTCCTTCCTACTACTAGTACTACTTCCTAATACTAGTACTTCCTTCCCTCCAAATAAGATAGAAAGGAGAGGGAAACCTACTGGAGTAGGTTTCCCTCCCATGGCGCGCCCCTTGAGGCCGGCCACCTCCTCCCTCCCTCCTTATATACGGGGTAGGGGGCACCCTAGACACACAAGTTGATCATTGATCGCTCTTAGCTGCAGCGTGCCCTCCACGATATTACACCTCGATCATATTGTAGCAGGCTTAGGCGAAGCCTCGCACAGAGAACATCAAGATCGCCACCACGCCGTCAGGCCGACGGAACTCCCTCGGAGCCTCTATCGATTGGAGATCGAGGTGCCATCGAGCTGCACGCTGTCAAGAACTCGGAGGTGCCGGAGTAACGCGCTGGATCGTTGGACCGGAGGACGACGACTACTTCCTCTATGTTGTGTCAACGCTTCCGCTTTGGTCTATGAGGGCACGAGGCAACACTCTCCCTCGCGCTATGCATCACCATGATCTTGCGTGCGAGGGAAAATATTTGAAATTACTACGCCCCCCAAAGGGCATCCGAGCCAGGTTTTTTATGGTTTGATGTCATATGCACGAGTAGAACACAAGTGAGTTGTGGGCGATATAAGTCATACCGCTTACCAGATGTCATACTTTGGTTCGGCGGTATTGTTGGATGAAGCGCCCGGACCGACATTACGGGTACGCTTACGCGAGACTGGTTTTACCGCCGCTTTGCACACTGACTAGCGGTGTCGCTTCCCAACTTTAGTGAATGAAAGTGTGGCTACGCCGGTCCTTATGAAGGTTAAAACAACATCAACTTGACAAACTATCGCTGTGGTTTTGATGCGTAGGTGAGATTGGTTCTTGCTTAAGCCCGTGCAGCCACGTAAAACTTGCAACAACAAAGTAGAGGACGCCTAACTTGTTTTTGCAGGCATGTTGTGATGTGATATGGCCAAGACATGATGCTATATTTTATTGTATGAGATGATCATGTTTTGTAACCGGTTATCGCAATCCAGGAGCCATATGGTTGTCGCTTATTGTATGAAATGCAACGCTCGTAATTGCTTTACTTTATCACTAAGCAGTAGCGATAGTCGAGAAGCAATAGATGGCGTAAACGACAACGATGCTACGATGGAGATCAAGGTGTCGCTACCGGTGATGATGGTGATCATGATGGTGCTTCGAGATGGAGATCAAGCACAAGAAGATGATGGCCATATCATATCACTTATATTGATTGCATGTGATGTTTATCCTTTATGCATCTTATCTTGCTTTGATTGACGATCGCATTTTAAGATGATCTCTCACTAAAAATTATCAAGTAGTGTTCTCCGAGTATGCACCCTTGCCAAAGTTCGCCCAGACACCACGTGATGATCGTGTGATAAGCTCTACGCCATCTACAACGGTGCAAGCCAGTTTTGCAACGCAGGATACTCAAGTTAAACTTGACGAGCCTAGCATATGCGATATGGCCTCGAACACGGAGACCGAAGGTCGAGCGTGAATCATATAGTAGATATGATCAACATAAGATGTTCACCATTGAAAACTACTCCATCTCACGTGATGATCGATTATGGTTTAGTTGATTTGGATCACGTGATCACTTAGATGACTAGAGAGATGTCTGCCTAAGTGGGAGTTCTTAAGTAATATGATTAATTGAACTAAAATTTATCATGAACTTAGTACCGATAGTATCTTGCTTGTCTATGTTGTTTGTAGATAGATGACCCGTGTTGTTGTTCCGCTGAATTTTAATGCGCTCCTTGAGAAAGCTAAGTTGAAAGATGATGGTAGCAACTACGCCGGATCGGGTCCGAATCTTGAGGATTATCCTCATTGCTGCACGTAAAAATTACGCCCGGAAGCACCGCGGTGCCGTGCTCGCTGATGCAACCGACGACGTTAAGAATGTCGCGAAAAAGTGATGACTACTCGATAGTTCAATGTGCCATGCTTACGGCTTAGAACGGGACTTCAACGACGCTTTTGAACGCATGGAGCATATGAGATGTTTCAGAGTTGAAGTTGATATTCCATAAGAATGCCCGGATTGAGAGATATGAAGTCTCCAATAAGTTCTATAGCTGCAAGATGGAGGAGAATAGTTCACAAGAGCATACTCAAGATGTCCGGTATTGTAATCACTTGATTCAACTGGGAGTTACTCTTCCGGATGATAGCGCCATTATGAATTCTCCAATTGCTTCCACCAAGCTACAAGAGCTTGATGAACTATAATGCAAGGGATGGATAAGACGATTCTCGAGCTCTTCGCAATGCTAAAGGCTGCGGAGGTAGAAATCAAGAAGGAGCATTAAGTGTTGATGGTTAACAAGACCACTAGTTTCAGAGAAAAGGGCAAAGGGAAGAAGAAGGAACTTCAAGAAGAACAGCAAACAAGTTGCGTCGCAAGAGAAGAAACCCAAGTCTGGACCTAAGCCAAATCGAGTGCTTCACCGCAAGCGATCGGTCATCGGAAGCGAACTGCCCCAAGTATTTGGCGGATAAGAAGGATGGCAAAGTGAACACAACGTCCACTAGACTCAAGAAAATGACAAGCGACACCGAAAAAGCCTCATGGAATATCTGGCCGGGTTTGAAGTAGTCGTCGCAGAGAGCCTTTGCACCGATTATCCTATTTGGGGCAAAGAGCTATCAATGTCATATATTAAACCCTTGAAGTTAAGAACGTGCTCATGTTTCTTACCCATTTATTAATACCGAAAAAGCTTTAGCCCGCTTTATATATAAAGCACCAAACCACAAGCGTCCAGTACAACCACACGCCACGCCACCGCAACACACGCACACACCCAAGACAGGATACATAGGCGCTGAGCACAGCAACACCACTCCTAGCACTACCGCCCCGAAGATATGAAGCTACATATGATGAACCATGCGCTCCAAGGCGGCGCCTTCAGAAAGGATACGACGCCGGAGCGCCGCCACCGCCCGATCCAAGGATCAGAACTTCCCCCGAAGCCGCATGACGCCTTCAAGAAGGGAACGATCTTCGCCACCGCCGGTCCGTCTGAAGATAGAGCAGGTTTTCACCTCGGCAAACAATTACGGCCACCGAACGCCACACCCCAGCAACCACGCCACCCACACGACCATGGTGACCGGGCAGCACCAAGGCACGAGCTTTGTCCAAGAGCACCGCGCAACCACCACCACCAGGGCCGCCGGCCCAGCATCCAAGACCTCGACACCACCTCACCCGTGACCCGCCGCACCCCAACGAAAGAGACGAGCGGAAAGGTCCCACCTTTCGCGCCCCTGGGCAACCCCCAGCGTCGAGACCCAATAGATCGGCCAGAACTGGCATCCACCGACCCGTCCTGCTGCCCCAAGCGCAAGATGAGCTCGGTCCTGCAGCAACGAGAGGGGGACGAGGTCAGTCCTGTTGCATCGTGCGCGAGACGAGCTTGGTCCTGCTGCATCGTGCGCGAGATGAGCTCTGTTCTGCGGCATTAGGCGCGAGACGAGCGGTGGACCGCAGCTGGGAGAGGACCGGCCCCTTGATGGGATTAGCGACCGGGCGACGAGGAGATGGGGTGAAGGTCGAGACGGCCCGAACGCAGACAAACCAACGACGGAGAGCCGGCCGTTGCTGCGGACAGATCCATCGAGCCACCGTGAAGCCGCCATGACACCGGTAGGCCACCGAGACCTACCATGCCGCTGCCCACAGCCGGAGCAGCAGCCACGCCCCGCCGCTGCCCACCCGCGTCGCCCGGCGAGCTCAAGCGCCGGAGCCGCGAACACGCACCACCGAGCCAGCGCCATCTGCGCCGCCACCCGACCAGCCGAAGGGCCTCGGTCAGGGCCGCCGCCCGCAGCCCTAGCCGTCGCGGCCCGCGCCGCCGAGAGGCCAGATCCGAAAGAGCCGCCGCGGCCGCCTTCTCCAACCTCCAGCTCGCACCACCACCACCAACTGCCGCAGTGCCACCACCACCTACCGCGGCCACGGCAGAGGTGGCCACCGGCAGCCCGCGCCGCCATGAGCCCGATCTGGCCGCGCAGGAGTCGCCGCCGTCTCGGGCACACGCGTGCCACCCGTCTAGCCGCCCGCAACGGGGGGAGGAAGGGACGTCAGGGAGCCGCCCCAGCCCACCGCGCCGCCATGGAATCCGGCCGCAGCGCCGGCCCGCGCCAGCACCGCCCGAGCGGGGAGACAAAGGGGCCCCGCCGTCGCCGGCAGCAGCAGGGTTTTGCCCGGCCGCGCCCCTGGGCGGCGGCGAGGGAGGAGGAGGGGGGAGGAGGGAGCGGCGGCGGCGAGGGTTGGGGTTGGCCTCCGGGCCGCCTCGCGGGAGACGACGCGGAGGATCCAAGATGTACCCATTTATTCCTGGATGCTGTTCACCATCATCATGTCATCATCTTTGTCATCATCATTGTCTGAATAAACGGGATAAATCAACAAACTCTTAGAATATGTAGTCATCAAGCTCTCTGCAATTAAAATCATCGCCGGATGAATCCATCGTTTGCCAACAAATAAGTAAAAGAATCAGCTCCATCATTCGACTTTGTATCGGTTGGGACGAAGAGTAAAAGGTGACGAACGGCGTGCGCAGAAATGTACGTATACTCGGACGATGTGGCCAAGGAAAGAATCCTACCGCGAAATTTCGAGGTGCTAGCATAGCAGAGCTACCCACTGCACATGGTGGACGCTCAGTCGCTCAGTGATTACCTCTCCGGCTCCTGATCATAGCCATCACCTTCCCCACCCCACACACGAGCTAAGCGCACACAGCAGCTGCCACAGATCCACGCCAGGAAGGACTCCATCAGCTTCCCCGCCTCACCTCCCCGCAGCAAGCAGAGCAGAGCAGAGCCGAGGCAGGCAGAGCAGGGGATGAAGCGCGTAGTGGGGAGCCCGGGGACATGGAGCGGCATGGCGCTTCGGCTTTCTCAGTGCATCTTCGCCGCCGCCTCCACCTTCTCCATGGTCTCCGGCTTCGGCTACTCCAACTACAGCGCCTTCTTGTACTCCCTCCCCTCCCCCTACTACTAATTTCTTCCCTGCCCCTTCGTGTGTTCTCTTGCAAATTCATGGAGCATCACTCAAGTAGCATGGCTCGTGGGTCTGTTGCGTTCGATCTGGGTTGGGGGACAAGGCCGGTGTCTGAAGTGAAACCAGACCCCAAGTGGTTGGAGTCTTTCCAGTGTCTTTCCAGTAATCAGTTAATTTGGGTCTTTCAAGGCTTTGGTCTTAGGTTGGGTGACTCTTACTCTTTATTTCAAGATAAATCTTGGGGAATAAAGAAGAGACAAGTTGGTTGGGTGAATTTAGCACAGGCTTGCAAACTGAGCTCGCCCCAACAGTTTCTACTTTCTAGGCTTAAAACTCAGAAGGGAAATCCCACACTTGCCTGAGAAAGGCATCGCATCATTATCAACTCTTATTTAATAGAACTTAGATGAAGCAGATCTAACAACTTCCAAGCAGGGTGATGTTTTTTTCTCAAGTGAAAAAAAACCTGGTGATTACTCTTTTATCTGCAAAAGATTCTGAATGTTCTGCTAAATCTTCTCGGCATTGAAAAAGCAAATCAACTAGGAAACTAACTCATCTGTGACTGCAATGCACAAAAATGCTTGCAGCAACTGATGGATTAAAGCATTATTGATACCTCAACTACGGGGACACCCATCAATCTTAACGGCATCTTACAGTCATCGCTGTGTTCTTTTAAGAAAAGGAACAAGTTATGTGCTTGGAAGATGGAACCACTTCATAGTTCATACACAAAAGGCTTGATGGTGTTGTTGGCAAATACTATAAATTTTCCTTCAGCATCATGACATACAAATCACTGCCCAATTTTTTGGGTAACACTTGGATTAACTTCTTAAAGTACATCTGCTAACAAGTACATCGTGCATACACAAGTATCTATGTACATACGGCAGAATTAGGAGGCCTCAACCAACTTACTCATTCGATAAACTTCGAAACATATCTCCATGACTACCTTCAATGCTCTCAAAATTAGTAACTGGTGTTTGTCCGGTCACCCACCCAACTAGTAGTAAATATATGGCCTCACTGGAGAAAAGGAAACGATGCTTCATTCGATGACTTCCTTATTCAAGTTTTAAGACGGTTTTATGTAGTAGATTTTGTTCCATTGCAGAGTTCATGCCTGTCTACAGGACCACAAACTCGACATCGTACATGTTTATGTTCAATTGTCGATAATCTGGGGAGTTTACTTGAACTTGAGTGTTCTTTTTCATAAAAAGAGCCGATTGCTCTGTTACCGTCTTTTAATGTTTTCTATGAATGACTAGAGATACAATTTTTGTCTGAAATGCGAGCTGCAACATTTTAATTTTCCAGTGGTATTGGGAACCAGAATATTGGACATATTTTCTTTTGTGTATGTGTAACGAAGCCATACATTTTTCATTTAACCCACAGCTTTTCCTCCCATGCATTATAATATTTTTTAGAATTGTTAAAAGTTAGGTTTTATAGGTCAACATACATGTCTTGACTGTATGCTGGTGTGTGCCAATTATTTATATTTTTCACATCAAGTTCATGTCATTGAGACTATGAACTGCATAATGTCTTCAATTTCTTGACGACTACTCTTCAGAACTGCTTGGGCAGGAACTCAAGTGTGGTTTGTCGACATCATCTAACGAGTGTATTCTGGTGTCCCTTCATTTCAGCTACATGAATCTAGCGTTGATCCTGCAGATTATGTGGAGTTTGGGCCTTGCTTGTAAGGATATCTTTGCTCTAAGGAATAAAAAGGATCTTCACACCCCGGATACTCTATTGATCATTGTTATGGTTGACTGGGTAAGTCGTTCACTTTGTCTCTTCTATTGTCCATGTGGTACTTCGGAATTAATTGAGCTCAGATTTTTTATCATTAGTTCTTACAAAAAAAAGAAATTCAGCATAAGTGCAACTCATGGTTTTCTATTGGCCTAATTCTTGTTCTGCCTCCATCTAAGAGAATAAGGTAGCCGTAAATATAGAGATTTGTTTGCACAATTCTCCATCGAACTTTGCCGATGAATTTTCCATTTGAGCAATACTCCCTCCGTCCGGAAATACTTGTCGGTGGAATGGATGTATCTAGACGTATTTTAGCTCTAGATACATCCATTTTTATGCACTTCTCCGACAAGTATTTCCGGACGGAGGGAGTACTTGTCAACAACCAATATGCTTCGCGTGATTTTTGGTTAATCAATGGTATAGTTTATCAATGGTTCTTTTTTCCTGTTATTAGAACTAATGACTGTCATTGCTCATAGCCAAAGTTGTTACATGACTTGCATCTCACAAGCACAGTCCAGATACCCTGTGAAATCAATTTTTTTACTTGAGCAGTTCTTGGAATCTTGAGCTAGCAAAGGTCTATCTGAGTGAAAACATCAATTGTGAATGCATTGCAGGTCGTGGCGGTTTTCATGTTCTCAGGAGCCTGTGCCTCCGCAAGCCTGACAATTTTCTTCATGTGGGATGTGCACTTCTGCGACACATACTCGAAGCTGGCCTGCCGGCAGTTCGCTCTTTCGGTCGTCCTGGCGTTCATCACGTGGTTGCTGCAAGCTGCATCTTCTTTCTCTGGGTTCTGGCTACTGGTTTCATTCTTCTAGTCATGTGCTCATAAACGCCGTCACGTCATGCTAATTATCAATCGCGACTCAGGAGGATAAATCAGTTGAAATGTGCCCGGGACACTTGCTAGATTTCAGTCATGGGCACGCATCCTTCATCACTTGTATGATAGATGGATTGTCTGTTTGATAGTAGCTCACCTTTATTCTAGGAGTTGGTTATGATGATCTGGGATCCTTAATATATGGAGATAACTCGGCGTCGAAGGTACCTGAAAAATGCTCTGGTTATGTGCAATGCAATTTTATATCTCTTCAACAACAACAAAAAAACAACAAAAAAAGAGTCGAACACATTTTCGGAAGGAAGTTCAGTTTAGTCTTTGCCCTGCTCCATAGTTTCAACCTGGTTCATAAATTCAGAAGGAAGCAATATATATTCATTGACAGAAAAGTTTTGAGAGATCGTACATAGTTTGCTACAGCATCCATCAAAAGCAGCATAGCAATTCTCGATTAATATAATTCACAGCATAAAGGTATTCAAGACCTGCACAATCTTACATTGATAAAGGCATACTAGATTTATTTTTTTGAAAGTATATTGCAAAAATCCAACAGCTCTTTTCATGCGTTCAGTTCATCACCAGTCTAAAAAGGACATGTTGGTGACGATACAAAGTACTACTACTACTACTACTCGGTCCAGCAAACATTGGGAGTCTCACTAACTGCATGTGAATAGTAGTAGAGTGATCCACATCAATCACTCCCAATTCCCTTGAACAGAAGTTTGAGCTCAAGGCGAATCATTCAAGAAATGTGGGCAATTATGCACACCGAACCTGGGAAAGGTGGGCTGCTTCACCACACTACCTTTTTTTTAGTAAATCTTCACCACACTGCCATACTAATGCACATCTATTCACCGGCTTGTCTGATTCCTCGCCATCCTCACCAGTTGCCGTACATTACACCCCATCGCGTACTGGGCTTGGCCCATTTACTCTTTCTTTCTTTTTTAACTTTCGAAAAAATGGCAAGGGAAGTGAGATTCGAAGCACAAAGCTCGTCAAGTTTGAACCGCAGTAACCAACCGGTAAATGTCACCTGCTGTCCTTTATTACTACTTCATTTCCTTATTGTTGTGCGACAAAGCGCAGCGCCTTCCGCGGCCGGGTTTTCTTCTGTTTTTTTAGATTTTTCTTTTTCTCTATTATTTCATTTTTCTTTTTCCCATTTTAAATTCGCATTTTTTTAAAAAAATGGCAACTTATCATAAATTCATAAATTTTCAGATTTGTCAATTTTTCTTAAAGCGGTGAACATTTCCTTCAATTCGTAAACTTTTTTCAAATCCCTGAACTTTATTTCATGGACGATTTTCTAAAAAACAATTCATAATATTTTTTTTCATTTTTTATGAACTTTTTAAATATTTCTGATTTTTTTGAATTTGTGAGTGAATTTTGAAAACAGATAATTTTGTAAATATTAAAAAAAATTGGAAAAGTGAACATCTTTTGGATCTGTGAACAATTTTCTAAAAACGGGAAGAACATTTGAATTCTGAACAAAATTTGACAGCATGAACATTTTTCAAATTTATGAAACTTTTTTTGAATTGTGAACATTTTTGGATTTTTTTATAACTGATTCATAAACATAAAATCATTTTCTAAACTTTTATTTTTGAAAAATGAAATAATTTCAAATTTCAAATTTGTTAAATTTATGAAACATATAGAAGGAGAAAACAGAGAAAAGGGAAAAATGTCAAAGAAATCGAAAAATAGACATAAAAGCAAAATAGGAGAGAAGATCAAAAGTAAAAAAAAATGCGGTTGATGAACCTCCTAGTAGGTTCCCAAAAATGAAAAAATGGCTGGGATGTTGAGGTTCCAAAAACGGAATTCTTTTTTGCTACTTTTTTTGAAAATTTTCGAATATTTTTTTTTCATAATCGATATACTATTTTCAAATCCACGAGCACTTGGGCCTGCATTTTTGGAAAAATGCCGTCACCTTGTTTGGTCAAGGCCAAATATTTTTTTTGTTAATTCATTGTTCTTATTTTTGAACTTTAGTGCTTTTTTCAACCTGTTTAAACATTTGAAATATTGTTTGGAATACCAAAATAACCGTGTTAAGTAATAGTTTCAATTATGATTTTTTTCTTTCAAATAGTTATTATATGCTCTTTGGAAAACTTAAATTATGATATAGTCCCTTTGTATTTATTAGCTATGTTAAAAATTAAAATAACATATTTATGTAATGATTGAAATTATCATTTACTAAATGGCCATCTAGTTGCAAAATAAGGCGTCATTGTAAGAATGTTCAAAAATAGACTAGGTTCAGTGGAGGGTGTGCCAGTAGGCTGGGAGGCTCCATCTGAGAGCAAATTTTTTGAAATCCTTGAAATGGCCCTAATTTTGCATGTCCTTGTTTTGCGAATTTAAGACACCATGCCATGTTATTTTTTTTCAATTTTTTCTTTTTTGGAGTTTTTTTGGGTTAAATAAGGCTTATAATAGGCCGCACGTGCCGCAACTTGCATATGGTGTCGGAAATCGTTTAAAACCGACATGGATTCCTACCATGGGATCATTTCAAGAATGTCCAAAAATAGACCATGTTCAACGGCGGGTGTCCGGGTAAGGGTAGAAGGCTTCGTCTGAGAGCATGTTGTTTCCCAACATCCTTAAAATGGCCCAATTTTTTTTCATGGAACTGCATGATCCATTCAAGGCATCGTTCCAAGTTTTTTGGTTTTTGATAGATTTGCATTTTTCTGGAGTTTTCTCGGTCAAAACAGGCTAATAAATGGTTAGACGTGTCACCACATGCAAACGGTGTCGGAATTTGTTCAAACCGAGCATGGATACCTATCATGAGCATGCTCATCTTCTTGTAAAAGTTCAAGTCATTTCAAAAATGTTAAAAAATAGATCAAGTTCAACGGAGGGTGTCCATGTAAGGTCAGGAAGCTCCGTGTGAGAGCAAGTTGTCTTTAGACATCCTCGAAATGCCTGAATGTTTTTCATGGCTTGTATGACCAATGCAAGGCACCATGCCAAGTTGTCTTGGTTTTTGACATTTTTGCATTTTTGGAATTTTCTCAATAAATGGCCAAATGTGTCGTAACTTGCATATCGTTTAGAAAATCATTTAAACCTTACATGGATGCCTAACATGAGCATTGCCCATTTGCCTGAAAACGTTGGGCCGGAAGGGTCCCTTTGAAAGCATCTTGTTTTTCGACATTTGTTAAAATGACCCCAAATGTTTTTCACCAGCTTGTATAACCAATTCAAGGCCGATAAATGATGGGACGTGTCGCAATGCGCAAACAGTGTTGGAAGTCATTTAAACCTGGCATGGATGCCTCATATGTCCATGTCAGGCTGTTGCAACAAGTTGGGATCATATATCCATAGTCTAAAAAAACACTAGTTGAGAAGAGTGTGCTAGACTAGTCTAGATGGGTGCATCCGTGAGCATGTCGTTTTTGCTAATTTGAATGCTTTTGTTATTTGCAATTTCCGTCATTATCAATCAACATAATATCTTCTTATGTCCTATCCATTTTCTTGAAATTTGTTAACAATTTTTACTTTCAAAATGTGTATGAAAATTTTACAAACATGACCACCTTTTCTGGAAATTTAAAAAAATTCCCAAAATTGAAGTTGAACACAAATTAGAAACCACACACTTAAAAAAAATATAAACTTTATTTGAAGCACAAATATTTTTTAAATTTGTGAATATCTTTTTTTAAACGGGAACATTTTTTGAAATTCCAGAGCATGTTTCGAAATTGCAAACAACATTTGAAAACAAGATTATTTTTTGGTATTCCAAATAATAATTCATATTCTTGATCAAGTTTCAAAAAGAGTAATAAAATTGGAAAGGGAGAATTATGAATTAACAAAAGAAAATAAAAGGAAAACAGAAAAATAGAGAAGACAAAAAAAAACACTTAGACCTTGGCCAAACTAGGCAACGACATCGCTCCTGTCGGACGCCTGTTTGGCTGGCCCAAGCATTCATGGATTTGAAAAAAGTTCATGAATCCGAATAAATTGCGGGCTCGGAAAAAAGTTCATAGAAATTAAAAATTATCGAGCTTGTATATGAAAAATGCTTGGCTCGTATTAAAAAAACTTGACATGTCAAAAAATGAAAAATTGGAGAAAGGAACAAATATATAATAAAATAAAAATATGAATAGAAAAAAAAGAATATATAGAAAACACACATAAGAAGAGAGAAAGATGCGGAAGCTTCCAAAACCGGTCCATAGCTGCTTCCCAAAACCACTCTACAAAGTTACAGGAACACACCTAATTAGGCCGGCACGCTAGCAGAATCATAAGAGGCGAGACGGTGGTTGGTCACACCATGGACGAGATATAGCGGTGGCGCCTGTCTAGGTTCTCGTTGCATAGAAGAACAGCCGAACACACACATGGGTGACGTATTGGACCGGGCCCAATAGGAGGCAAGAGGCGAGCGATTTTTTTGAAGAGAGTTTTTCCTAGCTTTTTTATTTCCTTAAAGGTGCTCTCAAAATTTAAAATATGTTAAAAAAATAAATATAATTTAGAATGTTGAAGGTTTAAAAACTTTATTTCAAAAATATTATCTTCAGAACTTTTTTAGAACATAAAGTTTCAAATTTTGTAAAAAATAAATTTCTTGATTTTTGAAATATGTTTGTAAAATTGAAGATTTTTAATGTTTTTTCATATATGTTAAATATTTATTGAAATTCATGAGCTTTTTATTTGGAAAATCAAAAGTATGAAAACTGAGAGAAAGAAAACCGCTTGGGAGGGATCATCCATGAACCGCCCCAATGAACCAGCCCACACGAAACACTATGTGTTCTACGTCTTTTGAAGCAATGGTGCGTCAAAGAGAAGTTCCTGCATGCTTCGGTATGCGAGAGGCAATAATTCTAGACTTACCGGTTCGACGGGAACAACTAATTGCTGGGTATCCCTTCGAGAGGATTTCTAGCGGGCAGCGTGGGGAGTGCCCAACGTGTCACATCACTATTAGGGAAAAGGCTATACACAGAATCTTAGCAGCAACGCGGTTCAAAATGGGGCGCTGCTGCTAACTAGTTGTAGCGCGTGTTATGTAAACTCGCTGCTGATACGGATTTAGCGATGGCCTTTCCGAAAAGCGCTGCTACAAATATCGACCGGCGGTGTTCACCTAACTTTACGTAGCAGTAGCGCGGTCGCAAAAACAGCGCTACTGCTAAGTATGTAGTAGTAGCGCGCTTTTTACGTGATCGCTGCTGCTAAGTTTCAAATTGCCACAATTTTTTGTCCCAGTTAGCAGTAGCGCCGTACCGCAAAGCACGCTGCTGCTAAAATCTTAGCGGCAGCGCGTTTTTGCTCCCGCGCTACTGCTAACCCGCACCAACCCAATACCTTTCCCCACCCGTCCCTCCCCTCCCGTCCTCTTTTCCCTTCCCCCTACCTCCCCCTCCTCTCTTCCCTTCCCCCTACCTCCACCACATGCTCCCACTCTCACTCTTCTTCTTCTCCTCAATACTTCTCCCCCATTACTCTCTCTCTTCTATCCACCTTTCTTTCTCTTCATTACTCCTACATAACTACACCACCTCCATTAATGCATCTCCTTTCTCTTTTTCCTTCCCCCTCCACTAGTTGAAGTTGTCTCCTCCTAAATTAGGTAGCTAGGTAGATGTAGGATTTAGTTAAGTCACCTATTTGCCCCCTAACTAGATCTATCTTTGTCAAGAAGAGCTTTGTGCACTTTTGATCTCCCTACAACATCATCTCCACCGTGTGCTCGATCTTGATCGAGATAGAGGTGATGAAAATTTCATGCTTTTGCAAAATGGAAATGTGTTTATGTGTGTGTGATATGTTTGTGGAAATTGTGTGTGTGGCATGAGTTGACGCCGCCAAATTGTGCTTTTGAGTTGTCTATGTTTTGCCGAAATGTCGATTTATTTCCGTTTGGCTAATTCGGCAAACTCTAGATCCATATATGTCCTATTTTTAGGAAGGTCATGCCAAATTTTTTATGACTTTGATGCATGCATGCATTTTTATAATCATTTTTTATTATTACCGTGCGAGTTGACGATGGTCGATGGAGCGATGGTGGACAGGTGGTTGCGGTTGGCGGTGCAGGACATAAAGAAAATAACCGGACAGAGGTTTTATGTCCGTGTCGAAAATGCAAAGGAATAGTTTGGCTCGACCCCATGACGATGGTCGTGTCGAAGCGCACCTGCTCATGACTGGTTTCATGGATGGCTATACTCGGTGGATAATTGAAGATGAGGATGACGATGTTGAGGATGCCGACGGGCGGCAATGATGACACGGGCAAGACGAAGAGATGATCGATAATGGCGGCGGGAAGAGGCCGGGCATGGCGGCGGAGAAGGGCCGGACATGGCGGAGGAGAAGGGGCGGACATGGCGGCGGAGAGAACGACATGGACTCCACGCAGCAGAGTTCGCTCGGTACTAAGTTCAATTGTGCGGGACCCTCATGTTCAAGCATTGCCATGAGACGAGCAATCTTGAGATAGCTGCTTCTAGAGAGGAGGCTAAGCAGGAGCAACGGTGGTAGACTCGAACACTCCATTGTATGATGGTTGCAATCTGAGGTGACCGGTTGAGTTTCACGCTCCAACTCCTCGAAGACGAAGGCTAAAACAAATGGACCGACACTAGCCTCGATGAGCATCTCAAGTACCTAAAGGATGTTCTTCCCAGGGTAATCTATGTCCTACTAGTGTTGATGAGGCCAAGAAGATCGTGTGCCCTCTTGATCTGCCACACGTTAGATACCATGCATGCATTAACGATTGCATAATTTATCGGAAGGAGCACGCGGAAAAAACAAGTTGTCCGGTGTGCAATGCTTCTCGATACAAGAAGGCCGGGAAGAATTGTCCCCAGAAAGTTGTATGGTACTTACCAATCACTCCCCGTCTCCAGAGGTATTTTGTAGATCCCAAGGAAGCAAAGCTAATGCGCTGGCACGCGGAGAGGAAGAAGCCCGACGATGGAGAGGATCCGAAGCTGAGACACGTGAAAGATGGAAGCCAGTGGAGAGCGTTGAACAGCTTCTATCGGTATTTTGAATGTGATGCAAGGAATGAAGGAAATATGCCCTAGAGGCAATAATAAAGTTATTATTTATTTCCTCATATCATGATAAATGTTTATTATTCATGCTAGAATTGTATTAACCGGAAACATAATACATGTGTGAATATATAGACAAACAGAGTGTCACTAGTATGCCTCTACTTGACTAGCTTGTTAATCAAAGATGGTTATGTTTCCTAACCATGAACAAGGAGTTGTTATTTGATTAACAAGATCACATCATTAGTTGAATGATCTGATTGACATGACCCATTCCGTTAGCTTAGCACACGATCGTTTAGTATGTTGCTATTGCTTCCTTCATGACTTATACATGTTCCTATGACTATGAGATTATGCAACTCCCGTTTACGGAGGAACACTTTGTGTGCTACCAAACGTCACAACGTAATCGGGTGATTATAAAGGTGCTCTCAGGTGTCTCCGAAGGTACTTGTTGAGTTGGCGTATTTGAGATTAGGATTTGTCACTCCGAATGTCGGAGAGGTATCTATGGGCCCTCTCGGTAATGCACATCACTTAAGCCTTGCAAGCATTTCAACTAATGAGTTAGTTGTGAGATGATGTATTACGGAACGAGTAAAGAGACTTGCCGTAACGAGATTGAACTAGGTATTGGATACCGACGATCGATTCTCGGGCAAGTAACATACCGATGACAAAGGAACAACGTATGTTGTTGTGCGGTTTGACCGATAAAGATCTTCGTAGAATATGTAGGAACCAATATGGGCGTCCAGTCCCGCTATTGGTTATTGACCGAGACATATCTCGGTCATGTCTACATTATTCTCGAACCGTAGGGTCCGCACGCTTAAGGTTTCGATGATGCTTATATTATGAGTTTATGTATTTTGATGTACGAAGGTTGTTCGGAGTCCCGGATATGATCACGGACATGACGAGGAGTCTCGAAATGGTCGAGACATAAATATTGATATATTGGACGGATATATTTGGACACCGGAAAGGTTCCGGAGAAGTTTGGAGCTCCGGGAGGTTACCGGAACCCCCCGGGAGGTATATGGGCCTTATTGGGCCCATGTAGGAGGAAGAGAGAAGGAGCAAGGGAGGCCCCCCCCAAGCCCAATCCGAATTGGGGAAGGGGCCGGCCCCCCCTTTCCTTTCTCCTTCCCCCTCTCTTCCTTCCTACTACTAGTACTACTTCCTAATACTAGTACTCCTTCCTTCCCCCTCCAAATAAGATAAGGAAAGGAGAGGGAAACCTACTTGGAGTAGGTTTCCCCCTCCCTATGGCGCGCCCCCCTTGAGGCCGGCCACCTCCTCCCTCCCTCCTTTATATACGGGGGTAGGGGGGCACCCTAGGACACACAAGTTGATCATTGATCGTTCCTTAGCCGTGTCGGTGCCCCTCCACGATATTACACCTCGATCATATTGTAGCGGTGCTTAGGCGAAGCCTGCGACAGAGAACATCAAGATCGTCACCACGCCGTCGTCTTGTGGAACTCCCCTCGAGCCTCTCTGGATTGGAGATCGAGGTGCGTCATCGAGCTGTCGCGTGTCAAGAACTCGGAGGTGCCGGAGTAACGGCGCTTGGATCGGTTGGACCGGGAGGACGTACGACTACTTCCTCTATGTTGTGTCAACGCTTCCGCTTTGGTCTATGAGGGTACGTAGGCAACACTCTCCCCTCTCGTTGCTATGCATCACCATGATCTTGCGTGTGCGTAGGAAAATATTTGAAATTACTACGTTCCCCAACAGTGGCATCCGAGCCAGGTTTTTTATGGTTTGATGTCATATGCACGAGTAGAACACAAGTGAGTTGTGGGCGATATAAGTCATACTGCTTACCAGCATGTCATACTTTGGTTCGGCGGTATTGTTGGATGAAGCGGCCCGGACCGACATTACGGGTACGCTTACGCGAGACTGGTTTTACCGCCGTGCTTTGCACACAGGTGACTAGCGGGTGTCAGTTTCTCCAACTTTAGTTGAATCGAGTGTGGCTACGCCCGGTCCTTGCGAAGGTTAAAACAACATCAACTTGACAAACTATCGTTGTGGTTTTGATGCGTAGGTGAGATTGGTTCTTGCTTAAGCCCGTAGCAGCCACGTAAAACTTGCAACAACAAAGTAGAGGACGTCTAACTTGTTTTTGCAGGCATGTTGTGATGTGATATGGCCAAGACATGATGCTATATTTTATTGTATGAGATGATCATGTTTTGTAACCGGTTATCGGCAATCGGCAGGAGCCATATGGTTGTCGCTTTATTGTATGAAATGCAACGCATCAGTAATTGCTTTACTTTATCACTAAGCGAGAGCGATAGTCGTAGAAGCAATAGATGGCGAAACGACAACGATGCTACGATGGAGATCAAGGTGTCGCGCCCGGTGATGATGGTGATCATGATGGTGCTTGGAGATGGAGATCACAAGCACAAGAAGATGATGGCCATATCATATCACTTATATTGATTGCATGTGATGTTTATCCTTTATGCATCTTATCTTGCTTTGATTGACGATCGCATTTTAAGATGATCTCTCACTAAAAATTATCAAGTAGTGTTCTCCCTGAGTATGCACCCTTGCCAAAGTTCGTCGTGCCCAGACACCACGTGATGATCGGGTGTGATAAGCTCTACGTCCATCTACAACGGGTGCAAGCCAGTTTTGCACACGCAGGATACTCAGGTTAAACTTGACGAGCCTAGCATATGCAGATATGGCCTCGAACACGGAGACCGAAGGTCGGCGTGAATCATATAGTAGATATGATCAACATAAGATGTTCACCATTGAAAACTACTCCATCTCACGTGATGATCGATTATGGTTTAGTTGATTTGGATCACGTGATCACTTAGATGACTAGAGAGATGTCTGCCTAAGTGGGAGTTCTTAAGTAATATGATTAATTGAACTAAAATTTATCATGAACTTAGTACCGATAGTATCTTGCTTGTCTATGTTGTTTGTAGATAGATGACCCGTCTTGTTGTTCCGTTGAATTTTAATGCGTTCCTTGAGAAAGCTAAGTTGAAAGATGATGGTAGCAACTACGCGGATCGGGTCCGTAACGAGGATTATCCTCATTGCTGCACGTAAAAATTACGCCCCGGAAGCACCGCTGGGTGCCAGAACTGCTGCTGATCTGGCAACCGACGGCGTTAAGAATGTCTCGCGAGCAAAGCTGATGACTACTCGATAGTTCAATGTGCCATGCTTTACGGCTTAGAACCGGGACTTCAACGACGTTTTGAGCGTCATGGAGCATATGAGATGTTTCAGAGTTGAAGTTGATATTCCATAAGAATGCCCGGATTGAGAGATATGAAGTCTCCAATAAGTTCTATAGCTGCAAGATGGAGGAGAATAGTTCACGGTGAGCACATACTCAAGATGTCCGGTATTGTAATCACTTGATTCAACCGGGAGTTACTCTTCCGGATGATAGCGTCATTGATGAATTCTCCAATTGCTTCCACCAAGCTACAAGAGCTTCGTGATGAACTATAATATGCAAGGGATGGATAAGGCGATTCGAGCTCTTCGCAATGCTAAAGGCTGCGGAGGTAGAAATCAAGAAGGAGCATTAAGTGTTGATGGTTAACAAGACCACTAGTTTCAAGAAAAAGGGCAAAGGGAAGAAGAAGGGGAACTTCAAGAAGAACAGCAAACAAGTTGCTGCTCAAGAGAAGAAACCCAAGTCTGGACCTAAGCCTAAAACTGAGTGCTTCTACCGCAAGCGACTGGTCATTTGAGCGGAACTGCCCCAAGTATTTGGCGGATAAGAAGGATGGCAAAGTGAACAAAGGTATATGTGAGATACATGTTATTGATGTGTACCTTACTAGAGCTCGCAGAGCACTGGGTATTTGATACTAGTTCATTGCTAATATTTGCAACTCAAAGCAGGACTACGGATTAGCTTAACACCGCAAAGGACGAGGTGATGATGCGCGTGGGAAATGGTTCCAAAGTCGATGTGATCGCGATCGACACGCTACCTCTACATCTACCTTCGGGATTAGTATTAGACCTAAATAATTGTTATTTGGTGCCGCGTTGAGCATGAACATTATATCTGGATCTTGTTTGATGCGAGACGGTTATTCATTTAAATCAGAGAATAATGGTTGTTCTATTTATATGAGTAATATCTTTTATGGTCATGCACCCCTGAAGAGTGGTCTATTTTTGATGAATCTCGATAGTAGTGATACACATATTCATAGTGTTGAAGCCAAAAGATGCAAAGTTGATAATGATAGTGCAACTTATTTGTGGCACTGCCGTTTGGGTCATATCGGTATAAAGCGCATGAAGAAACTCCATACTGATGGACTTTTGGAACCACTTGATTATGAATCACTTGGTACTTGCGAACCGTGCCTCATGGGCAAGATGACCAAAACGCCGTTCTCCGGTACTATGGAGAGAGCAACAGATTTGTTGGAAATCATACATACAGATGTATGTGGTCCAATGAATGTTGAGGCTCGTGGCGGATATCGTTATTTTCTCACCTTCACAGATGATTTAAGCAGATATGGGTATATCTACTTAATGAAGCATAAGTGTGAAACATTCGAAAAGTTCAAAGAATTTCAGAGTGAAGTTGAAAATCATCGTAACAAGAAAATAAAGTTTCTACGATCTGATCGTGGAGGAGAATATTTGAGTTACGAGTTTGGTTTACACTTAAAACAATGTGGAATAGTTTCACAACTCACGCCACCCGGAACACCACAGCGTAATATGGTGTGTCCGAACGTCGTAATCGTACTCTACTTGATATGGTGCGGTCTATGATGTCTCTTACAGATTTACCGCTATCGTTTTGGGGTTATGCTCTAGAGACAGCCACATTCACGTTAAATAGGGCACCGTCGAAATCCGTTGAGACGACACCTTATGAACTATGGTTTTGCAAGAAACCAAAGTTGTCATTTCTTAAAGTTTGGGGTTGCGATACTTATGTGAAAAAGCTTCAACCTGATAAGCTCGAACCCAAATCGGAGAAATGTGTCTTCATAGGATACCCAAAGGAGACAGTTGGGTACACCTTCTATCACAGATCCGAAGGCAAGACATTCGTTGCTAAGAATGGATCCTTTCTAGAGAAGGAGTTTCTCTCGAAAGAAGTGAGTGGGAGGAAAGTAGAACTTGATGAGGTAACTGTACCTACTCCTTGTTGGAAAATAATACATCACAGAACCGGTTTACGTGGACGTCAAAACCAACTGGTGAGGAAGTTGATGATGATGATCATAGAACTTGAGATCAAGTTAATCTGAACCACGTGGGTCGAGCAGAGTAAGATCCGCACTGTGTGGTACGGTAATCCTATTCGGAAGTCATGCTACTAGATCATGATGAACCTCACGAACTATGAAGAAGCGATGGTGAGCCCAGATTCCATAAAATGGCTTGAAGCCATGAAATCTGAGATGGGATCCATGTATGAGAACAAAGTATGGACTTTGGTTGATTTGCCCGATGGTCGGCAAGCAATTGAGAATAAATGGATCTTCAAGAAGAAGACTGACGCTGACGGTAATATTACAGTCTACAAAGCTCGACTTGTTGCAAAAGGTTTTCGACAAGTTTAAGGCGTTGACTACGATGAGACCTTCTCACCCGTGGCGATGCTTAAGTCTGCCGAATCATGTTAGCAATTGCGCATTTTATGATTATGAAATTTGGCAAATGGATGTAAAAACTGCATTCCTGAATGGATTTCTGGAAGAAGAGTTGTATATGATGCAACCAGAAGGTTTTATCGATCCAAAGGGAGCTAACAAAGTGTGCAAGCTCCAACGTTCCATTTATGGACCGGTGCAAGCCTCTCGGAGTTGGAATAAACGTTTTGATAGTGTGATCAAAGCATTTGGTTTTATACAGACTTTTGGAGAAGCCTGTATTTACAAGAAAGTGAGTGGGAGCTCTGTAGCATTTCTAATATTATATGTGGATGACATATTATTGATTGGGAATGATATAAAATTTCTGGATAGCATAAAGGGATACTTGAATAAAAGTTTTTCAATGAAATACCTCGGTGAAGCTGCTTATGAAGGAAATATGCCCTAGAGGCAATAATAAAGTTATTATTTATTTCCTCATATCATGATAAATGTTTATTATTCATGCTAGAATTGTATTAACCGGAAACATAATACATGTGTGAATATATAGACAAACAGAGTGTCACTAGTATGCCTCTACTTGACTAGCTTGTTAATCAAAGATGGTTATGTTTCCTAACCACGAACAAGGAGTTGTTATTTGATTAACAAGGTCACATCATTAGTTGAATGATCTGATTGACATGACCCATTCCGTTAGCTTAGCACACGATCGTTTAGTATGTTGTTATTGCTTCCTTCATGACTTATACATGTTCCTATGACTATGAGATTATGCAACTCCCGTTTACCGGAGGAACACTTTGTGTGCTACCAAACGTCACAACGTAACTGGGTGATTATAAAGGTGCTCTACAGGTGTCTCCGAAGGTACTTATTGAGTTGGCGTATTTCGAGATTAGGATTTGTCACTCTGAATGTCGGAGAGGTATCTCTGGGCCCTCTCGGTAATGCACATCACTTAAGCCTTGCAAGCATTTCAACTAATGAGTTAGTTGTGAGATGATGTATTACGAAACGAGTAAAGAGACTTGCCGGTAACGAGATTGAACTAGGTATTGGATACCGACGATCGAATCTCGGGCAAGTAACATACCAATGACAAAGGGAACAATGTATGTTGTTGTGCGGTTTGACCGATAAAGATCTTCGTAGAATATGTAGGAACCAATATGGGCATCCAGGTCCCGCTATTGGTTATTGACCGGAGACATATCTCGGTCATGTCTACATTATTCTCGAACCGTAGGGTCCGCACGCTTAAGGTTTCGATGACAGTTATATTATGAGTTTATGTATTTTGATGTACCGAAGGTTGTTCGGAGTCCCGGATATGATCACGGACATGACGAGGAGTCTCGAAATGGTCGAGACATAAAGATTGATTTATTGGACGGATATATTTGGACACCGGAAAGGTTCCGGAGAAGTTTGGAGCTCCAGGAGGTTACCGGAACCCCCCGGGAGGTATATGGGCCTTATTGGGCCCATGTAGGAGGAAGAGAGAAGGATCAAGGGAGGGGGGCGCGCCCCCCAAGCCCAATCCGAATTGGGGAAGGGGGCCGGCCCCCCCTTTCCTTTCTCCTTCCCTCTCTCTTCCTTCCTACTACTAGTACTACTTCCTAATACTAGTACTCCTTCCTTCCCTCCAAATAAGATAAGGAAAGAGAGGAAACCTACTTGGAGTAGGTTTCCCCCCCCTATGGCGCGCCTCCTTGAGGCCGGCCACCTCCTCCCTCCCTCCTTTATATACGGGGGTAGGGGGGCACCCTAGGACACACAAGTTGATCATTGATCGTTCCTTAGCCGTGTGCAGTGCCCCCCCCCCCTCCACGATATTACACCTCGATCATATTGTAGCGGTGCTTAGGCGAAGCCCTGCGACAGGAGAACATCAAGATCGTCACCACGCCGTCGTGCTGACGGAACTCCCCCTCGGAGCCTCTACTGGATTGGCGATCGAGGGTGCGTCATCGAGCTGTACGCGTGTCAAGAACTCGGAGGTGCCGGAGTAACGGTGCTTGGATCGGTTGGACCGGGAGGACGTACGACTACTTCCTCTACGTTGCGTCAACGCTTCCGCTTCGATCTACGAGGGTACATAGGCAACACTCTCCCCTCTCGTAGCTATGCATCACCATGATCTTGCGTGTGCGTAGGAATTTTTTTGAAATTACTACGTTCCCCAACAGTGGCATCCGAGCCTAGGTTTTATGGTTTGATGTTATATGCACGAGTAGAACACAAGTGAGTTGTGGGCGATATAAGTCATACTGCTTACCAGCATGTCATACTTTGGTTCGGCGGTATTGTTGGATGAAGCGGCCCGGACCGACATTACGCGTACGCTTACGCGAGACTAGTTTTACCGCCGTGCTTTGCACACAGGTGACTAGCGGGTGTCAGTTTCTCCAACTTTAGTTGAACCGAGTGTGGCTACGCCCGGTCCTTGCGAAGGTTAAAACAGCATCAACTTGACAAACTATCGTTGTGGTTTTGATGCGTAGGTGAGATTGGTTCTTGCTTAAGCCCGTAGCAGCCACGTAAAACTTGCAACAACAAAGTAGAGGACGACTAACTTGTTTTTGCAGGGCATGTTGTGATGTGATATGGCCAAGACATGATGCTATATTTTATTGTATGAGATGATCATGTTTTGTAACCGGTTATCGGCAATGGCAGGAGCCATATGGTTGTCGCTTTATTGTATGAAATGCAACGCATACTGTAATTGCTTTACTTTATCACTAAGCGGTAGCGATAGTCGTAGAAGCAATAGATGGCGTAAACGACAACGATGCTACGATGGAGATCAAGGTGTCGCGCCGGTGACGATGGTGATCATGATGGTGCTTCGGAGATGGAGATCACAAGCACAAGAATATGATGGCCATATCATATCACTTATATTGATTGCATGTGATGTTTATCCTTTATGCATCTTATCTTGCTTTGATTGACGGCAGCATTTTAAGATGATCTCTCACTAAAAATTATCAAGTAGTGTTCTCCCTGAGTATGCACCATTGCCAAAGTTCGTCGTGCCCAGACACCACGTGATGATCGGGTGTGATAAGCTCTCGTCCATCTACAACGGGTGCAAGCCAGTTTTGCACACGCAGAATACTCAGTTAAACTTGACGAGCCTAGCATATGCAGATATGGCCTCGGAACACGGAGACCGAAGGTCGAGCGTGAATCATATAGTAGATATGATCAACATAAGATGTTCACCATTGAAAACTACTCCATCTCACGTGATGATCGGTTATGGTTTAGTTGATTTGGATCACGTGATCACTTAGATGACTAGAGAGATGTCTGTCTAAGTGGGAGTTCTTAAGTAATATGATTAATTGAACTAAAATTTATCATGAACTTAGTACCGATAGTATCTTGCTTGTCTATGTTGTTTGTAGATAGATGGCCCGTCTTGTTGTTACGTTGAATTTTAATGCGTTCCTTGAGAAAGCTAAGTTGAAAGATGATGGTAGCAACTACGCGGATGAGTCCGTAACGAGGATTATCCTCATTGCTGCACGAAAAATTACGTCTGGAAGCACCACCGGGTGCGAACTGCTTCGATGCTGGCCCGACGACGTTAAGAACGTCTGGCGAGCAAAGCGATGACTACTCAATAGTTCAATGTGCCATGCTTTACGACTTAGAACCGGGACTTCAACGACGTTTTGAGCGTCATGGAGCATATGAGATGTTTCAGAGTTGAAGTTGATATTCCGAAGAATGCCCGGATTGAGAGATATGAAGTCTCCAATAAGTTCTATAGCTGCAAGATGGAGGAGAATAGTTACGTCGGTGAGCACATACTCAAGATGTCTGGGTATTGTAATCACTTGATTCAACTGGGAGTTACTCTTCCGGATGATAGAGTCATTGACAGAATTCTCCAATCACTTCCACCAAGCTACAAGAGCTTCGTGATGAACGATAATATGCAAGGGATGGATAAGACGATTCCCGAGCTCTTCGCAATGCTAAAGGCTGCGGAGGTAGAAATCAAGAAGGAGCATCAAGTGTTGATGGTTAACAAGACCACTAGTTTCAAGAAAAAGGGCAAACGGAAGAAGAAGGGGAACTTCAAGAAGAAAAGCAAACAAGTTGCTGCTCAAGAGAAGAAACCCAAGTCTGGACCTAAGCCTGAAATCGAGTGCTTCTCTTGCAAGCGATCGTCCTTTGAAGCGGAACTGCCCCAAGTATTTGGCGGATAAGAAGGATGGCGAAGTGAACAAAGGTATATGTGATATACATGTTATTGATGTGTACCTTACTAGAGCTCGCAGAGCACTGGTATTTGATACTGGTTACATTGCTAATATTTGCAACTCAAACAGGGACTACGGATTAGCTTAACACCGGCAAAGGACGAGGTGACGATCGCGCGTGGGAAATGGTTCCAAAGTCGATGTGATCGCGGTCGACACGCTACCTCTACATCTACCTTCGGGATTAGTATTAGACCTAAATAATTGTTATTTGGTGCCAGCGTTGAGCATGAACATTATATCTGGATCTTGTTTGATGCGAGACGGTTATTCATTTAAATCAGAGAATAATGGTTGTTCTATTTATATGAGTAATATCTTTTATGGTCATGCACCCCTGAAGAGTGGTCTATTTTTGATGAATCTCGATAGTAGTGATACACATATTCATAGTGTTGAAGCCAAAAGATGCAAAGTTGATAATGATAGTGCAACTTATTTGTGGCACTGCCGTTTGGGTCATATCGGTATAAAGCGCATGAAGAAACTCCATACTGATGGACTTTTGGAACCACTTGATTATGAATCACTTGGTACTTGTGAACCGTGCCTCATGGGCAAGATGACCAAAACGCCGTTCTCCGGTACTATGGAGAGAGCAACAGATTTGTTGGAAATCATACATACAGATGTATGTGGTCCAATGAATGTTGAGGCTCGTGGCGGATATCGTTATTTTCTCATCTTCACAGATGATTTAAGCAGATATGGGTATATCTACTTAATGAAGCATAAGTCTGAAACATTCGAAAAGTTCAAAGAATTTCAGAGTGAAGTTGAAAATCATCGTAACAAGAAAATAAAGTTTCTACGATCTGATCGTGGAGGAGAATATTTGAGTTACGAGTTTGGTTTACACTTAAAACAATGTGGAATAGTTTCACAACTCACGCCACCCGGAACACCACAGCGTAATGGTGTGTCGAGCGTCGTGTCGTACTCTACTTGATATGGTGTGGTCTATGATGTCTCTTACAGATTTACCGCTATTGTTTTGGGGTTATGCTCTAGAGACAGCCACATTCACGTTAAATAGGGCATCGTCGAAATCCGTTGAGACGACACCTTATGAACTATGGTTTGGCAAGAAACCAAAGTTGTCGTTTCTTAAAGTTTGGGGTTGCGATGCTTATGTGCAAAAGCTTCAACCTAATAAGCTCGAACCCAAATCAGAGAAATGTGTCTTCATAGGATACCCAAAGGAGACAGTTGGGTACACCTTCTATCACAGATCCGAAGGCAAGACATTCGTTGCTAAGAATGGATCCTTTCTAGAGAAGGAGTTTCTCTCGAAAGAAGTGAGTGGGAGGAAAGTAGAACTTGATGAGGTAATCGTACCTACTCCTTGTTGGAAAATAATACATCACAGAACCGGTTTACGTGACGTCAAAACCAACTAGTGAGGAAGTTGATGATGATGATCATAGAACTTCAGATCAAGTTAATACAGAACCACATAGGCCGAACAGAGTAAGATCCGCACCAGAGTGGTATGGTAATCCTATTCTGGAAGTCATGCTACTAGATCATGATGAACCTACGAACTATGAAGAAGCGATGGTGAGCCCAGATTCCGCAAAATGGCTTGAAGCCATGAAATCTAAGATGGGATCCATGTATGAGAACAAAGTATGGACTTTGGTTGATTTGCCCGATGGTCGGCAAGCAATTGAGAATAAATGGATCTTCAAGAAGAAGACTGACGCTGACGGTAATATTACTGTCTACAAAGCTCGACTTGTTGCAAAAGGTTTTCGACAAGTTCAAGGGGTTGACTACGATGAGACCTTCTCACCCGTAGCGATGCTTAAGTCTGTCCGAATCATGTTAGCAATTGCCGCATTTTATGATTATGAAATTTGGCAAATGGATGTAAAACTGCATTCTGAATGGATTTACGGAAGAAGAGTTGTATATGATGCAACCGAAGGTTTTATCGATCCAAAGGGAGCTAACAAAGTGTGCAAGCTCAATGTTCCATTTATGGACTGGTGCAAGCCTCTCGGAGTTGGAATAAGCGTTTTGATAGTGTGATCAAAGCATTTGGTTTTATATGAGACTTTTGGAGAAGCTTTGTATTTACAAGAAAGTGAGTGGGAGCTCAGTAGCATTTCTAATATTATATGTGGATGACATATTATTGATTGGAAATGATATAGAATTTCTGGATAGCATAAAGGGATACTTGAATAAAAGTTTTTCAATGAAAGACCTCGGTGAAGCTGCTTACATATTGGGCATTAAGATCTATAGAGATAGATCAAGATGCTTAATTGGACTTTCACAAAGCACATACCTTGACAAAGTTTTGAAGAAGTTCAAAATGGATCAAGCAAAGAAAGGGTTCTTGCCTGTATTGCAAGGTGTGAAGTTGAGTAAGACTCAAAGCCCGATCACTGCAGAAGATATTACACCTCGATCATATTGTAGCGGTGCTTAGGCGAAGCCCTGCGACAGGAGAACATCAAGATCGTCACCACGCCGGGTCTTGTGACGAACTCCCCTCGGAGCCTCTCTTGGATTGGAGATCGAGGTGCGTCATCGAGCTGTACGCGTGTCAAGAACTCGGAGGTGCCGGAGTAATGGTGCTTGGATCGGTTGGACCGGAGGACGTCGACTACTTCCTCTACGTTATGCCAACGCTTCGCTTCGGTCTCACGAGGGCGTAGGCAACACTCTCCCCTCTCGTTGCTATGCATCACCATGATCTTGTGTGTGCGTAGGAATTTTTTTGAAATTACTACGTTCCCCAACAATGAACATCGTGCTCGGCGCGTGTACCGATGGCATGAATCCGTTTGGCAACCAGAACACCAACCATAGTACATGGCCCGTGTTTGTATGGATGTACAACCTCCCCCCTGGTTGTGCATGAAGTCGAAGTACATTCACATGAGCATGCTTATTCAAGGGCCGAAACAACCAGGAAATAATATTAATTTGTATCTGGGGCTACTTCAAGAGGAGTTAGACACGTTATGGAAAACACCGGCCAAGACATGGGACGCCAGCAAAGGTGAGTATTTCAACATGAGAGCCGCGCTGATCACGACAGTGCAGGACTATCTCGGTTACGGATATGTGGCAGGCCAGGTGTGCCATGGATATTGCGGATGCACGTGGTGCATGGATGATACAACGTCTCAGCAGCTAACGTCAAGGAAAGATGGCGGGTCTGGGAAAATCGTGTACATGGGGCATCGAAGAATGGCTTGAACAGGACGACCCATGGAGAAACCGTGGAGATCTATTCAATGGTCACGTTGAGCATCGAGGACCTCCACGTAAGCGGAGCGGTGCCGAAATCGATGAGCTGTTGAAAAACTAGAAGGAGTGCCCCGCGCCGGGAAAGACGATGAGAAAGGCGCCGGAGCTGCTGCTGAAGGTATGGAAGACGAGGTCTGTGTTCTGGGACTTGGAGTACTGGCACAAACTCGATACACCTCATTGCCTTGATCAAATGCATATCTGTAAGAATGTCCTTGAGAGCTTGCTCGCAACACTGATGAACATGCCGGATAAGACCAAGGATGGGCCGAAGGTAAGAAAAGACTTGCAAGATTTGAAAATCAGGAAAGATCTGCACATGCCGCCCGTAAAATGTCGACGAGACAGAGACGGAGATGAGGCACGGAGAAGAAGGAAAGAAAATGAAGAAAGAGGATTATTGCCCCCCTTCTTGCTTCACCTTAAGTCAGGCTGAGATCAATCAATTCTTTAAGTGCCTTACCGGAGTGAAAGTTAGTTCCAGTTACTGTGGCAAGATAAGCAGATATCTAGACACGGACAAGAAAAGGTTCAGCGGGATGAAGTCTCATGACTGTCATGTGATGATGACGCAGATACTACCTGTTGCCCTTAGAGGATAATGGACAAGCACGTCCGTGACACGCTTATTGGTCTCTGCAACTTTTTCGACGTCATCTCTTGAAAGTCGATCAGTGTGAAGCAGCTCCAAAGGCTACGAGAAGAGATCGTTGTGATATTGAATGAGCTTGAGATGTACTTCCCCCCGCGTTCTTGACGTGATGGTGCATCTGTGTGTCCATATTGTGGATGACATAATAGACTTGGGGCCGTCATTCCTGCACAACATGATGCCGCTTTGAGAGGATGAATGGGATCATCAAAGGATTCGTTTCGTAACATGTCCCGTCCGGATGGAAGCATCGTCCAGACTATTTGGCACAAGAGTGCATCTCTTTCTGTGAGAATTTTCTATATGGCGCAGATCAGCCGCCTGGTGTTAGTGTTGGTTTGCCCTTTAACAAGCACGATGGGAGGCTCGAAGGAGATGGTCATCGCAACGGTGGCGGGGAACTGCACGTGGCATACTCAGATCGACGCAATGACTTTGACAGAGCAAACTTGGTAGTGCTACAACACCTAGACGAGGTAGATCCTTTCGTGGCACTGCACAAAGAAATTATCGCAAAGAAGTATCGTGACCGGGGGGTATGCAGGACGGACGCCGAAGTTACTAGAGAGCACAACTCCACTTTCCTGCATTGGTTCAAAGAGCATATTATTGCTAATCCCCCGGAGGAGGGCTCTAAGGACGGATTGCTCATATACGCCTTAGCACATGGCCCCTCGCCCAACCTCGTAACCTATCAGGCATATGATATCAACGGATACACGTTCTACACGGAGGCAAAAGATATGGACAGAGATGATCAGAACTCAGGGGTGACGATGGAATGCATGACCGGCAGCGACAACGGCACAACTGAACGATTTTATGAAAGGGTCAAGGAGATCTGGGAGCTTGACTACTCTGGACTGCACAACACGACGATGTTCCGTGTCAGATGGGCTAAGAATGTCGAAAGAGAAAGCCGGATGTTCACTACCATGACTATACCCGACGCCAAGAGCGCTACCGTGAACGCTATCGCAAAAAACGAGCCATGGGTGCACGCTTAGCACGTGACACAATGCTTCTTCATAACTGACCCCCGCAATCCCAGCCGTGTTGTCGTGAGGAGAGGCAAAAGGAACATCATTGGAATGGATGGAGTCGCCAACGAGGAAGATTATGATCGATCGGCAACCCAATGAGGAAGATGACGATGATGATGAATTATCGTCAAAAGAAGAATCAATACTACATTACCTAAGAAAAATCGTACTCCATGGAAAAGGCAAAGTCACAATGAGGGGCTCAATTATTCTTGACGAACAAGAAGGAAAGAAGCTGACTCAAAAACGCAAACGTCAAAGACCGAGGAAACGTATGTTATGGGTCCAATGATGTGTAATATATATATGTTCCTATTTTGTATACACACTTAGCCATTATTATGCATGGGTCCCATGATGTGTAATATATATGTTCCTATTTTGCATACATATTTAACTGTCAAATGATGCAATACATATCGCCCTCCCTTCGTTCACTGCCCTCGGGAAATAAAAGTGGGATAAAATAAAGGAAAAGAAAAAGGAAAACTGGCAGTAGCGACGGTAGTAGCAGCGCGTTTCTCCTAAACCGCTGCAGCTACAGAATATAGTAGTAGCACGTTTCTCCTAAACCGTTGCAGCTATAGAATTTAGTAGCAGCGCTTTTTGACATAACGCGCTACTGCTACGTCCACTTAACCCAAAATTCTCACTCGCCCTGCTTCATCCCTCAATTTCCCCCCAAATCCCCACTCTCTCCCCGTCGCACCGCCATGCCCGACCAGCCCGGCGCTCGCCCCGACCATGGCGCCCAGCCTTCGCCCGTCCCCGACCCTCGACCTGACCGGGCCGGCGCTAGCCTCGACCACGCCGCTCCCGACCCAGCCGCTCGCCCCGACTCCGCGCCGCGCTCGCCCGACCAGCGCGCTCGCCCGACCCGTCGGCCCTCGCCTCCCTCCTCTCCCCTGCCGGCCGTCGTCGGGCCTGCCTCCTTGCCCCTGCACTCTCTGTAAACCCCCCCCTCTCTGCTAGGGTTCTTCATGTTAATTAATTAGGTTATCTATTTAGTTATGAATTTAGCTAGGTTTCAAAATTAGCTGAATTTATATGCAAATTTGAACTGGACATGTGATATGTGCATATGTCATGTTTTGGACATGTCATGTTTGGAAAATGATCCAACTGGCCTATGTTACGCCGGAATGTTGATTCATTTCCGTTTCGGTGAATTTCAAAGCGCCGATATGTTTTTTAGCAAAGGTCATGCGAAATTTCCGTGAATAAAGGCATGATTTGTGCTACATAGTTGGCATATCGAGTGCTGGCACATAGATTTCTTTTTATGCCATTTCTCATTTATTCATACTTTTAGAAATAAATGAGGCCACTTAATCATAGGAAATATGTCGAACAACGAAGAAACTGGGCCTTCTGACCAAGATGCAGACGAGATGGATTATGAGGGTGAACATGAGTACCTCGACTATTTGACTGCTAAGCAAGGTTTGCAGGTCGGCCTCGATGATGGTACTGACGCCGACATCGACACCGACGGCGCCGGCATTGATGGCGGCACCGAGACCGGTGGGGAAGGTACCGGCGGGGAAGGTACCGGCCCCAATGCCGCTACCGAAAAGAGGAAGCATAACAAGCAGAGGATACGAAAACCTAACAAACTAGGGATTGGACGACTTGTGATCACAAAGATGGCACCTGGCAAGTTTGAGCCGTTAGAGCCGGAAGAACCTCGCAAGTGCTATGAGAACCAAGTAGGATGCATCCTACGGGAATGCGCGAGCATCAACGACGATGACTTAAGGAGTAAAGAACATTTGACGCAGTTGCTCCTAACGAAGTTGCACAAGAGTCAAGTTCCCCGACCGGGATGATAACATAGAACAACCGTGGGATGATCCGAAGATGAAAAAGATTAACAATCACGCCATGGGCATGTTCAGCAATGATTTGGCCTCCTGGAAAGGGAGGGTGAAACGAGCTATTGAGGCTGATGAACCCCTATCCAAAATTCTGGAGGATAATCCGACACTTACGGAAGAGGAGTTCGAAAATTTCAAGGACACTTGCGCTACCGAGGCAGCCAAGGCTAAGGCTGCGAAATTCAAAAGCCTTCAGCTCCGGAACACGGGGAAGCATCGCCTCGGAAGCCGTGGCTACCTCGGTAAAAGGCCCATATGGGATAAGGAGGACGCGAACGTGAAGCCGCGGGTCTCCTGCACCCTTCGCTTGAAGTTCACCAACCCCTTGGAGCATGACTTCATTAGGGCCCGCTACAAGTGGGACAAGGAGAAAAGGTTTTTACAGACAAGATCACGAGGAAATTGATTAGACTATGGAGAAGCAACACCGCTTGCAGCCGAAAGCCCTACTTCTCGATGAGGCCCAAGTGGGACACCCTCTCGACCGGCCTTGAGCGAACTTAAGGGACTCCCGTTGGACCAGCGGCCGCAATATGAGGTAGGTGCACGGCGCTGGAGACGGCGCCACGTGGAAGGTGTTTACAATGACGGCCCGGAGGCCAATAAGCGAAAAAAGAAGTTTAGTCGGCGGACATCGACGCAAAGGTGAAGCTTGCGATCGAGAAAAAGCAGCCGAGGATGCGAAAAAAGCAGCCGAGGACAAATATGAGTTGCTACAAAGAAAATCAATGCAGCTATCGCTGCAGAAATGATTTTGCTACTAACTTGGTTCCATTATCATCAAGCTGGCGAAGGAAAATCCGCACAAGGCGGTACATGATTTCCCGATGCCCAGTTTCGTTGCGAGCAACTCCATGAACAACAACACCATCGCACCATCACTTGCTCAAGCAATCGGGCCTTCTCTCGCAGCCGAGGACATATGTGTTTGCAGGCGAAAGAAACCCTGTGCACCATACTCTACTTGATCAAAGGCCAGAAGGTGGACGTGGGAAACGGGATGATAATGGACCCCTCTCAACGCACGTTCCACAACCAGCCGATCCCCGCTGGGCACTTCAGGGTTAGCTTGACCAGTGTGAAATCGGGGCACGAGGATTTGCCTCCTCCAGTACAGCATGTGGGAGCGGACGACGAGACCCCGCCGCGGATTGGAAGCTGCAAAGGTTGGGTGCTGCTATGGCCGAAGAATCTTATTAAATGCGAGCGGCCGAGAGCACACCAATAACTACCACACATCAACAAGCATGTGCGGAGACCACCACCCGCCACGCAATTACCAGCTCAGTAGTGCCGAGTGAGAGCGGCGGACGACATGATGAAGGGGTGCAATAGTACTGGCTGATGTAATTTCTCCTGTAGAATAGAGAATGGATGATGAGACGGAGGTCAACCCTATGGATTACCTCAATACAAACGCGTATGACTGTGACATAGATATGATGAGTAAACCATATGACGAATCGGGCTATCAGCTTGCTAATGAGGATATGGATGATATGCCCGGGCAGGGTCGTACCATGGATTGCAAAAGTCTCTCTTCATGAAATCCTCACAGACACGCTCAAGATGCCGCCTCAACACAGGCTCAACTAGCGGGTCTTGAGGGTCGTCTTGTGCTTAGCCTTTGGGAACACTTGGGCAGGGGTTAAGGAAGGGTCTGGAAGGTGTGCCCAAGAAAAGGAGAGGAAGAGATCGGGAAGGTAATCGCCTCCAAACAAGCGAGCACCACACAAGAGCAGACGATGCATTACGAAGAGCGTGTACCCGTGAAAGGTGCGGTCATGTTCCATCTCACGGGCGAGCTGATGCTACCGCCAAAACCGCTGGAGGCACTATCAAGGATCTCGAGAGACTGCACGACCATGTCTGTCAATCGAGAAAAGCCTACTAGCCTCAAAGGATCCGGGATATCCGACATCTGCGGCTCGTGTGCACGAGGGAAGTGCTACGTCGACACACGGCCCGCGGAGGTGTTCTTCCTGCGGTTTGACCATATCTTTGAGATGTTTCTAACAAAGGCGGCTTGATTTTACTATCGTCCGCCTTTTTGCGCTACATATGAGCTCCGTCATGAAGAGTGAAGAAGTCTCGCAAATCTGTGTGGCGGATCCGTACTACATGCACGAGTCTTTCTTGAGTCTCGGCGACTTTGGCGTGAAACTGCTAGGGAGTACCTCGAAAACTTCATGGTGCAGAATAAGGACCGGAAATTGTCCTCGTGCCTTATCATCCAAAGTAAGTCGTTCCGGCAACCCTTTCGTACATTTCAATCATTCCTTCTCTCTCATATGGGGAATAATTTGAGGTGTCTTTTCCCCGCAGCAACGGGTGCGCCGTCCTTATCGTTCTTTACCCGCAAGTCTCCCACGCCGTGTATTTTGACCCTTCCAGAGACTACGAGAAAAAGGACTACACCCACATAATGAATATTCTAGATGATGTTCTCCAAGGCTTCAGCTTTAGAGGTGGCCACGTGCATATCAAGAAACAAAGGAACAAGAAGATGGGTTTCGCGCATAAAACTAACTTCTCCTGCATCCATGTCCCAAAACCAAGCAAGAAGGATGGATTCTACATCGTCCATCTCATGATTCAGTTCAACACGGATCACCAAAGCTTCAGATTAACAGCGAAATGATGATCATATCCACAAGTGGCTAGAATCTCATGGAGAAGCGAATTATAAACTTAGAGATGACTTCTTTCGCATCCAAAGCGACATTGCGACGATCATCATGAAAGAAGTCGTCGATGAGAAGGGGATGTTCCACCATGGCCCTATATCGCGAACTGACGTCCGAACTCGGATAGGCATGCAACGTCTAGACCTCACGCCGTTCAAGAAGCTAGGGTTCGTCCTTGATGATATGGAAGGATGGAACTTCTAGTGATTTATGATGCCGATGATGATGATATGTGTCGGTTGAACTTGTATACTTTTTGTAGCGATGAAACTTTGTGATGTCCACGGTCCCTGCCGAACTTGCGTAACACTACTTTGTTAGTTTGCGTTACGATGACCTGCGTACCTCTAGTTAATTAATTTGCGTACTGTATATGTTGCATCTAGTTGCTAACGTTTCTTTTTTGGTGTTGCTCTAGTATATTTTGTTGCATATATATGATTGTACATCCTCTTCATGAACATGCATCTCTAACAGGTACCTAGTTTTTTTATGGCGAGATGGAAATGCTATGTCGGTGTACAAAGGGAAGGTTCGAGGGTGTACAACGAGTGGCATGAGTGTCGGCGCAAGTGAATGGGTTCACCGGCGCCAGCCATAAAACTTCAAAAGCACAAGAAGGAGAAGCTAGTTACTTGAGGTTCACGCTAGCGCGAGAGAGGACTCGTAACCGCCACCTCATGTACTGCATAGTTCCGCTCTCACTCATAGTGATAGCACTTCTTGCGTATACCTTTGTTTAGATGGATGACGTTTTTGTAGTTGCAAGTATTCGAGACTTGCATGTATTGCTATTTTCGAGATGATGACAAGATATCACTTTGTGTTGGATGATGATTATGATGAGACTATTTGTATCTACATGCTATGATTACATTTGTGGTCTCGCAGGCATTTGTATGTGTATCATGATGATATTTCTATGTGTGTAAGTGCATCTAGTGCCCCTTAGTGATTTTGGTGTATTGAAGACTTATAGGTTAAGTAACTGATGCGTTTGTGAGTGTACACAGGTCTATAAGTCTATTAGGAGTTTGATATTTACATAGAAAGTCGACCCCTAAAAATGAAGTTCTTCGACTGAAGACTTTGATATTCTGAACACTTTCTGAAGACTTTGAAAGTGAAGAAATTGGTGTGACCTTGAAGACTTGGTATTCACTTGAGGAACATGAAGCGTGAAGACTTTTGTTTTCGTAGTTTCATTTTCTCTTTCTTGAGTCATAGGAAACACCGTACTGTTAAAGGGGGTCGAGGAAATACTAAGGAAAAATTTCCATGTGATGCTCAACTCAAAATCCTACACCTACCAATCCCTTGAGTGAAGCCATTGGAAATCTCATACAGATTCAGTCAATTTCTTGATGTGAGAGACGTAGTTCTTCAGTCACTTGAGGACTTAGCTCGATCGAGGAGTTAGGAATTCGCCGGTCTGAATTGCCTACACATGAGGAACATGATAGCCCCGAGGAATTTGAGAGTCAAATTTCCGACCGTTGTTGTCTTCTTGGCGGCTGTCCAAAATATCTTATCCATCTAACGGTCATATCATTGAAGGGCATTTATGTCTTATCATGTCGGGCTGCTCCTAGGCTATAAATAGCCGCCCCTACAACCACTAGTTGGTTGGCTGCTCGAGAGAACTTGACACTTGTCATCCGAGAGCAACCCATCCTCCGAGGACTTTGGCGAAAATCATCAAGTGAGGAAAATCCAAAACCAAACCCCCACAAACCCAAAGTGATTGAGCATCATCAAGAAATTGATCATGCGTGGATCCGGCGCTTGTTACCTTTGAAGACTGTGCTTCTTCCAGACGGTTAGGCGTCAAGGTCTAGAGCATCCAAGAGGAATTGTGGATCGTCGAGTGACCAAGTCTGTGAAGGTTTGGAAGTCACCAAGACTTACCACGAGTGATTGGGCGAGGCTGCGTGGTCTTAGTTCAAGGAGAATACGGTGAGGACTGGGTGTCTGAGTTGCGGCTCGAGATCGGGTGTCCGGACTCTGTGTCCTCGAGTTTAAATACTCACCGCTCCAACCAGACGTATAACCGAGACAGCAGTTGGAACTGGTTTACCAAATCATTGTCTTCACCAACTGACTGGTTCTATTTCCTCAACTCTTTCATTTCCTCATTACCGTGTTAAATGTTGTTCATATCTGTGCTTGAAGACTTTGACTGAAGACTTTCACAAATTCCTCAGTTCAATTTCTTCAGTCTGTTTGTCTTCATCTTGTTATCCTGTGTTTACGCTTTCCGTACTCTGTGCTAGTCTTCATTTCATCATGATGACTATGTTTGTATCCTGTTATGTTTACTTCTGAGTACTTATTCCGCTGCAAGTAGTTCTTCGCTAAGGAATTTCCTCACCAGCAAATTCCTCAGTGAAGAATTCATAAAATCGCCTATTCACCCCCTCTAGTCGATATAACGACTTTCAATTGGTATCGAGCAAGGTACTCCCTTGTTACGTGTGATTTTAGTTTAACCGCTTTGGAGTTTTAGTTATGTCGACCGCAGTATGATCAAGGTCTCGGCTGGGTGTCCTTCCTTTGATGGAACGGACTACCCCTACTGGAAGAACAAGATGCGAATGCATCTTGAGGCAATTGATAACGATCTCTGGTATGTTGTGGAAAATGGTGTCCCCTCTGTCACTCCCACACTGAACGCTACCGATGTGAAGAGATTCAAACAACTCGATTCTCAAGCGAAGAATATCATATGTGGCCATCTGAGCAAAGGACAGTATGGAAGAGTGAGTGCTTTGGAAACTGCTAAGCTTATCTGGGATAGGCTGTCCAAAGTAAATGAAGGAGTTTCAACTCAGCATGACTCTCGAGTCGATGTTCTTCGGAATCTCTTCAACCGCTTCAAAAGACTCGGCAATGAGAATGTCCAACAAACCTTTGATCACCTCACTGACATCTCAAATGAGCTTCAAGCCCTCGGTGCCACTGACATCACTGATCATGAAGTTGTGAAGAAACTGCTGAGATCGCTTGATTCTTCATTTGACACTCTGGGACTGATGATACAAGAACGTGCTGACTACAAGTCGCTTGATCCTGCTGATATCCTCGAAAGGCTAAACACTCACGAGTTCCAGCTTGCTGAAAAGAGAGATCTCTATGGCTCAAACTATGGCAAACCACGTGCCCTGAAGGCCAAGGCTGTGTCTGACTCTGAATATGAGGATTCTGGTAGTAGCCTTGGTGATCTGAAGAAGCGAGCCAGGATCTAGCACGCTTGTGAAGAAATTCCAGAAATTGACAAGGCGTGGTAAACTTGGAAAACCCTCAAGAGGAAATGATTCCGCATCCAGTGACTACAAGAGAAGACTTTGCCACAAATGCAAGAAGCCTGGTCACTATATTCAAGATTGTCCTCAGTGGGAAAAGGAAATGAAGAAGAAGAAACACAAGGATTATAGTTCTGATAATGCGAAGAAGAAGAAGAAATCTTCAAAATCTTCGTCATCGAAATCCTCAAAGTCTTCATCTCACAAGAAGGGCAGCTCCAAGAAGGCTCGGGCATTCATTGGCAAGGAAATGGACTCTGAGGCTGAATCTGAGGAAAATGATGAAGAGGAGGAGTCTGAAGAATCTGAGTCTGGTGTTGCGAGTCTGGCCGTTGCTACTGCCTTTGTCAGCAAGTCCATCTTCAACACTGAAGAAACTGACACCACCGACAAGCCTGATGAAGATAATGATGGCTACGCTCCCACCTATTGCTTCATGGCGAAAGGAGCTAAGTTACTCAAATACAACTCCTCTGACTCTAGTGAAAATGAATCTGATGAGGATCTCAATCCCAGCTACTCTAAACTTGCTAAAATTGCTATGAAACAACAACAGGCTCTTGAAAAGGTTCAAAACATGCTAGATAAAAGTGATTATATGTTGGGTGAAGAAATGGATCGCACTAAAGCCTTGGTGAAAATCTTGAGACTTGGTCTAGGTATGATAACCTTCAAGGTCATCATAACTCTCTCTTCTCTGATCATGAGAAACTTTCTTATGAATTTCTTCAAGAAAAGCAAGATCATGAGAAGCTTTCTCTTGAATCTCTTCAAAGAAAGGAAGATCTTGAAAAGCTAAGAGTGTGTTATGAAGATCTTCAGAAGGAGCGTGATTCATTACTAGCTCAACAAATCAGCGCTTCTCAGGAAGAATTTGTTCCTCCATGCTTAAAGTGCATTGAACGTGAATCTGCTAATTCTTCACCTGAATGTTCAAATGCTTCAAATGTTACAAATTCTTCATCTGCCTCTGCTATCACTAATTCCTCATCTGAGGACATTGCTAGTATCACTGACAATGCAGGGCTGAAGGAATTGTACATGACAGGCATGTACAAAAGCCTCAAAGGGCATCAGACACTTTGTGATGTGCTCAAAAAGCAAATCCTCAACAGAAACCCTAGGAAAGAGGGTATTGCCTTTGAGAGGAAACTCAATGCTTATGAAACATATTTGGAGCCTGAGCAGTACCCCAAAACCTCATGGGTTGCTGCAAAGGGACCTCCAGTTGATCCATCTAACTTATCTGGCTTTACATGTGAATCTCCTCATTCTTCTGATGAGTCATTTGACTCCAACTATAAACTATTCAAAAATCAGAATGGTGAAGTATTTGCTAGATATGTTGGCACTAACTGCAGGAACGGTTCTCCTATGAAGAAAATCTGGGTTCCCAAAAGTTGTGTTGAAAGTCTTCAGGTGAATGTCCTGACACCACCTGTGAAGAGCCGGAACCCCAGATCAAATTCTTCATATGGACCAAATTCTTCATATGGATCAAATTCCTCATCTGGATCAAAGTCCTCATATGATTATCATCGTGCTAACAACTCTGTCTCGCAGGGTAGAGCTAAGGGCTATGAATATGTGCATTATTCTTCAAACCATTATGTTCATAAGTCCTCGAAGAATTACTCTGCTTATTCATATGCTTACCCTAACCCCTCTTATGTGAAGCGAAATGGTTTGGCATCTTTGCCACCTTTCTCACATGGTGCTCGCAGGATGATGAACTCTTTGCCACCCCTCCAGATGTGGGTGGTGAAGAAAAATAACTAATCTCTTCTGCAGGGTCAGGTCTCCAGACGTGCTCTAACGTCTGAAGAATTTCTTTGGGGACGACAAAATGCTGAAAGGACGCAGCGAATCATGATGAAATGAACTTTCATTTCACACGTCCTCATCTGCTATATCTCACATTTGCTTGATGAAATTCATCTGATGAACTTGATATCATATTCTTCACTGATGAAGCATATGAGATTGTAAGCTACACTAATTCATCTGCAGGATGATCAACCCAAAACCACTGAATGGGTCCTCGATAGTGGATGTACAAATCACATGACTGGTGACAAGAATCTATTGATGGATGCTCCCTTATCACCGTCACCTCTGAAGCATATCATCTTTGCTGACAAAGGCAAAAGTCAGGTATTGGGTCTTGGTAAGGTTGCAATTTCTAAGGATAAACACATGGACAAAGTCATGCTTGTTGAGTCCTTAGGATACAATCTCATGTCAGTCTCAATGCTTTGTGATCTTGATATGGTTGTTGTCTTTGGCAAATATCGCTGTGTTGTGATTATGGAAGCTGACAATTCCAAAGTCTTCGAAGGCTTTAGGAGAGGAGATCTGTATATTGTTGATTTCTCTCAGGGACCACAACCAGCCGTGTGTCTACTTGCAAAAGCTTCGAAGGCTGGCTATGGCATCGACGACTTGGTCACGCAGCATGAGGAATTTGAACACGCTTGCGAAGAAGAAGCATGTCATTGGCATTGAGAATGTCAAATTCCTCAAGGATCACTTATGCGAACTGTGAAGCTGGAAAAATGACCAAGGCCAAGCATCCAAATAAGACTATCATGACCACTACCCGTCCATTCGAACTGCTTCACATGGACCTCTTTGGACCTAATCATTATTCAGCAGTCACTAATGATGCATATCTATATGGTTTTGTCATTGTTGATGATTATTCTCGATATACATGGGTACACATTGTTACTTACAAACATGAAGTGCAGGAAGTCTTCAAACGATTTTCCTCGAGGGCTTCAACCAACTTTGGTGTGAAGATCAAGCATATCAGATGTGACAATGGAACTGAGTTCAAGAATTCTGATCTTGATGCATATCTTGATGAACTTGGTATTACTCATGAGTTATCTGCTCCCTATACTCCTCAGCAGAATGGCGTCGTGGAGCGCAAGAACAGAACTCTTGTTGAGATGGCTCTTACTATGCTTGATGAATACAAAACGCCTCAGCGTTTTTGGATTGATGCAATTGAGACTACTTGCCACATCATCAACAGAGTATATCTTCACAAATTCTTCAAGAAGACTGCCTATGAACTCCTCACTGACAAGAAACCCAATGTGTGTTATTTCAAAGTCTTCGGTGCTAAATGTTGGATTAGAGATCCTCACCACAACTCTAAATTTGCACCGAAAGCACATGAAGGTTTTATGCTTGGTTACGGAAAGGACTCGCACACCTCTGAGTCTTCAACATTGTTCTTCACAAGATTGTTGACACCAGATGTGCGGTTCGATGAAACTAATGGCTCGCAAAGAGAGCACCTACCTTCATGTTAGATGAACCAGCACCAAGATGTTATCAAGCTCAAGGCAACCGAGGATGTCATTCCATCAAGAATCATTGAAGAATTCATTCCTGTTCATGAAGAACATCGAGCTGATGCACCAAGAACATGATGAGGAAAATGGTCTTTGAAGAAAATGCTGATCAAAATCCTCGTGACAACCAACTCATCCACGCGTTGCAAAAGAAGTGCAAGTGGAGAAGATCATCGATGACATTAGCGCACCAGTCCTCTCACACGCTCAAAAGCCTCACATTTATCTAACTTTTGTGGGCACTATGCTTTTGTCTCTATCACAGAGCCCACTAAGGTAGATGAAGCATTTCGGGCGGAGTGGATTCAGGGCTATGCAAGAAGAATTACATCAGTTCAAGCTGAACAATGTCTGGGAATTGGTCAATCGCCCAGATCCTCGCAAGCATAATATCATTGGCACAAAGTGGATCTACCGCAACAAGCAAGATGAAAATGGCCTTGTGGTGAGGAATAAGGCACGACTAGTAGCTCAAGGCTACACACAAGTTTTGAAGATCCCAAGAATCCTGACAAAGTCTTCAGACTCAATAAGGCCCTCTATGGCCTCAGGCAAGCCCCTCGGGCGTGGTATGATACATTGAAGGAATTCTTCGTGAAGAATGGCTTCACACCCGGTTCACTCGATCCTACTCTTTTTACTAAATCATATGATGGTGAACTGTTTGTGTGCCAAATATATGTTGATGATATTATCTTTGGCTGTACTAACCAATGATATAGTGATGAATTTGCCTATATGATGAGTGAAGAATATCAAATGTCTATGATGGGAGAATTGAAATTCTTCTTAGGTCTTCAAATTCATCAGCAACGCAATGGCATATTCATATCTCAGGAGAAATACCTCAAAGATGTACTGAGGAAATTCGGCATGCAAGATTGCAAAGGCGTCAAAATTCCTATGCCCACAAATGGCCATCTATGCACTGATGAAAATGGTATTGACTTCGATCACAAGGTATACCGCTCCATGATTGGTTCTTTATTGTACTTATGTGCATCTAGGCGGATATAATGCTTAGTGTTTGCATGTGTGCTCGATTTCAAGCTGCACCAAGGAATCATACCATAAGGCTGTGAAGCATATTCTTGATATCTAGCTCACACACCAACACTAGGATTATGGTACCCCAAGGGCTCTGCTTTTGATCTCATTGGATATTCTCGACTCGACTATGCTTTGGTGATCGTGTGGACCGCAAGTCAACATCCGCACTTGTCATTTCCTCGAGCGATCTTTGGTCCGTTGGTCCTCGAAGAAAGCAATCTGCGTATCACCGCTCATCTTTGAAGCTGAATACATTGCTGCTGGCTCTTGCTGTGCTCAACTGCTTTGGATGAAGCAAACCCTCAAGGACTATGGCGTCAACGTGAAGAATGTGACTCTCCTCTGCGACAATGAGAGTGCCATCAAGATTGCTCACAACCCAGTTCAGCACTCGAAGACTAAGCACATCCAGATTCGTCATCATTTTCTTCGTGATCATGTGTTGAAGGGCGACATCTCCATCGAGCATGTGAAGACTGAAGAATAGCTAGCTGATATCTTCACTAAGCCCTTAGATGAGAAGAGATTTAGCAAGTTGCGGTGTGAGCTAAATATCTTAGAATCTTCGAATGTTCTTTGAAAAGGACACACATCCTCACCCTTATGCAGAATTGATGACTTAGATGTGCAACACATGAAGAAACATTTTTCTTCAATCAATGAAGAATAACACTCTAAGTGTGAAGAAATTAATGAAGAATTTGATTCTCAGAACCCCATGACAATTGTACGCGGTGTCTGAAATCATCATTCTTATACGGTGGGTCACGCCACCACAAAAGTTGAAAATCTTCAATCTGAGTTTTTCCTCATTTTTGAAATTCCTCAGTCTTTCAAATTCTTCAACTTTGCAAAATCTTCACTGGTTCCGTCGTTTTTCGTCATTGGCTATATATATATAAGTCCTCTACAGCATTCACTTATTGCTATTTCTTCAAGTTGCGATTTCCACTAAGTGAATGTGATCGGACCCAATACAATCTATTCACAAATTCTTCATGTGCATTCTGATTGAAACTCGTTCAAAGTCTTCACTGTGTCCTGTCAGCTGAAGAAATTGCGAACGAAACTTTAAAACAGATCTTATCCAGATTTCGGTTTTACCGCTCAAACCGTTCCGCATCCCACGATGCATTAGTTTATTCACCCACGATCTTACACGATCTAATCTGCACAGTACGTGGGTGACACATGTCGTGTGAAGAAGAAAGGGAAGGGGCATGTTCGTCCCAAAATCTTCGGGCGAACAGTTTTTACCGTGGCTATAAATACCCCTCTCCCTTCCTTACTTCATTTACTCCGCCGATCGCTGTCTCTCGCCGAGCTCTCCTCAAACCCTAGCGCCGCACCTACTCCATCACCGTCGGTGAGGAAGAGCTTCACTGCCTCGACCTCGTCGCCGTCGTACTCGCGCCGGCTGCGGAAATCTTCACTCCGCCGCCGCCGTAGCTGTCTCCCTCTGCCAAGTTAGGGCATGGGAGATCTAACGTGACGAACTTCACCACGGTTCATCTCTGTTCGTCGTGTTCTTCAGTTCGGGTAATTAAAAGTCACTTTTATTACTCGCTTTGATTCTCAAACTTTTCTGAAAATCTTCAAAGGTGTTTTATTCTTCAAATCTTCACATATGAACACCTCACACACTGAATGCTCTTGATCCATCTCTCTAAGTACTCAATTCTTCAAGATTCCTCAATTGTGCGGATTTTCGATCTGTACAACTCTGGAACCTAAGACAAGAACGCTTAGTGAAATTCCTCAAGGCTCAACTGGTCAAATTCCTCAAAACTTGTCTTTTCGAAAAACCTTACGAGAACGATATGACCTCTCCAAATTCCTCGCACCTACACTCTGCTCACGGTACTCATGTCCGCTTTGAATCACTAGGTTCTCATCAACTTAACTCATTTGCAGCGTTCCTCGAAGAAAAACTGCATACTTCTTCAGAGTGTTCAATTGTTCAAATTCCTCATCTGAAGAAAATGGCAGAAGGAAAGAGACCGCGGAAGGGAGGAAAGAAAACCGGAGGTCATGACTGCCTTCGAGATCCCTGATGAAATATACAAAGATTATTGCACACCTGATGAAGCCAAGTTTGGCAAAGAGAACAAAAATCAGCGCAAAGTGCGCATTCAGAGGATAGAACGAAGATGGGCACGAGAAGGGAGGGAATATCGCTATGTTACTCCAAAGTACATGAAGAAATTCGCCTTAAACCATCCATGCCCAAGAGCTCCATTGGCACCTGGCCAAGTCGCTGATCCCACCAGCATCAAGCGTGGTGAGGACTTTCCTGAGGAATGGTCTAGGCGTCAAGCAAAACTGGCAAGACAAGCCAAGGAGGCAGTGAGGAAATTCAATGAGGATTCTGCTGCTGCTGCTGCCGCTGAGACCTCGGTCAAGCCGAGGAAATCAATGCCAAAGAAGCCTGCTCGCAAGCCAAGTGCTTCACCATCAGCGCTCTCACGGCGCAGTTCCTCAGCCGCGCCCTCACAGCAAATTCCTCAGTCTACTGCTGCACCACTAGAGTCCTCAGCAGCTCCCTCCAAATCCTTAACTCATGTGCATCTGGCTACATGTCAAAGGACTCAGGGTTTCTCGATTGCTTCTGGTGTCTCAGCAAGTTCCTCAGCTGCACCAATGTCCTCATCAGGCCCCACTCTGCTGAAGACAAAAGCAACAGCTGGACGCGGTCCTCGGCCAAGTCCAAGAAAGAAACAGGTTGCTTTCCACGTGCCCTCTGATGATGAGGCCTCTAATGAAGAACTTGCAGAAATCATCAGAGACAGACAAGCAAAGGCCGCTAGAGCCAAAGGAACACCTGTGCCTCTGCTTTTGGATCCGAAGAAGATCCTTGACTTCATCGACTTATGGCATCAGGATCCAACCACTCCAATGCCTGATCTGCCTCTGACTCCTGGTCAAAGTCATATGCTGACCCATTTCATCGCTGAAGAGAAATGGAAATTTGAAAAGGCGCGTGAGATCAAGAGAACACAAGCTAGAAAGGAGAAGCTTCTAAAGAAGAACATCATCAGACTGACTCCTGAAGAACTTCTCAAGGCTCAGTCTGAGATCCAAGCCCTCAGCAAGGATTTCGATGCATACAATGCTGATTGGCAAGGAGCCAAAGTGAGATTCGTCAATTTGACAAAGAAAATGTCAACTGTTGCAGCCCCATCGCAACAAGAAAATCCTCAGGCTGCAGATTCTGCTCAGCCTGCTGAAGAACGTGCCAGCACTGCTGATGACATTCAGCCTGCTGATGAGAATACAAGTTCCAGGGCTGATGACTCCATTCCAGCTGCTGAAGAAATTCCCAGGGCATCCACTAGTGGTGCGCCTGAAGAAACTGAAGAGATCAGGGCAACTACACCTATTGCGCCTGAAGAAACTGAACCACAGTCCTCAGCTCCTCCTGCGCCAACACCAACTCCAATTCTTCCTTCTGCTTATGAAGTGAAGAAGACCAAGGCTGCAGAGCGAGCTGCAGTGAAGAAGAGGAAGGCATCAGCTGCGTCAAATTCTTCGGTCGCGAAGAAAATGAAGTCAATGACCAGCTCGCTTGAAAATCCCATTGATGCCATTCCCATTTCCTCCATGTCGTCTGAGGAAATTGTTCCTTATGGAGAAGAATACAAGATCCCAAGCGGATCTGATGAAGAAAATCATTCTGTTGCTACCTCAGAACAGTTTGATGAAGAAATTGAAGTGGAAGTATTCCCTTCAACGCCAGTCGTTTCCTCACCTATGCCTCAGTTCACAGCTGAAGAGGCTGGTGTTGAGGAAATTGAAAAAGAAGATGAAGACGTGGATATTGGATGCACTACACCAGTGATGAACGATGATTTTTGGGAAACTCAGCATCCAAATACTCCTCTCTTCACTCCTATTCAACAAATTCCTCAGTCCCCGGCTACAACTGTTCAAATGGGCTCTGAAGAAACTCATCCCACATCGTCTGTTCATGAAGAAATTCCAGCCGCTAGTGCTTGAAGAACCTCTTCTTGATCCCCAACCTGCACAAGAAGAGGAACCAGAAATTCCTCACCAAGCACTGAGATCGCAATTCCCGAGGTTGTGCTGCAAATCATCGACACTCCTCTGCCCAAACCAAGAATCCGTTCTCGAGCAAGCAAAAATTCAAGGCTGAAGACTTCTTTTCTGAGCATGTATTCTTCACTGACTACAATCCATATGACTCTGCTCGCATAAGGAAAAGACGTTTCTGGACTGCTACTCAAGCCAACTTCTATTCCTCAGTGCTCTTTGACAAGGACAAAATCTTCGATCATGAGCATATTCCTCATGTGGATATGGAATCTCTGCTGTGCTTGAGCCAGTCCTCGAGTTATTCACGATGCAGACTCTTCAATTTCTGCCGATATACGTGATTGGAATGAAGAACTCATTCTTCGATTCTATGCAACTGCACATCACCGAGATCTTTGAAGATGTCAATTCATGGGTGCTAGATTGGATGACGAAAACACTCACTACAAGGCACCAGCAACTGAATTGCTTCGTGTCCTTCCTCTTGATCCTCCCCATGACAGTGCATGTTGCATCTACAATGACCGCGAACTGACTGATCATTATATGCAAGTGCTCATGAAGCCTTTGAAGCCAGGGCAGGCCCCTCGAACCAAATTCCTCGTCAAGGAACTGCTGTATGTGCCTCGGACTGTCTATCGAATCCTGACGAAGACAATGAGTCCTATCAAAGGCCACGACTCAAATGATGAAGATGTCGTTGGCATCATGAAGAACATGCTTTTCAACATCATTCATGGCGTTCCCGTCAACTTCCATGATTTCTTCATGAGGACTCTGGCTAATGTTGCAATGTCACCTTTTGAGCTGAAGCCCTATGCGCCTTGGATTATGAGATTCATAAGGGCAAGATCTTCACCGAATTACAAAGGTCGACACTCAAACCATGGTAGCTACTTGCCGCCCATTGAAGTCCTCAAGTGACCAGTTTCATCATCTGATGATAAGGGCAAGGCAGCTGCTGTGATCGATGAAGGCACTCGTCCATTGGATGGTCAATTCCGTCTAGCTACATCTTACTCCACCAATGATGATTCTGCAACACATGACACGGTCGCAAATACCTCAGCTAAGCAAAATCCTCAAGCCACAAAGACCGTGGTGATGATGACCGTGAGTTACTCCTCGGTCTTCATCAGAAGGTTGATCGCAATCACAAATGGGTGAAGCGTCAATTTGCTGCAATTCTTCACAACATGACCTCAACCCATAATGCAGTGAAGAAAAATCAGTATCACCTTCATGAAACCCTCAACCGCACTGGCTGTTCTCACTCATGTATATTCATGGAAGAACTGAAGACTATGGGTCTCCGTGAAGCATTCGATGGGTCTGCACCACCTCGAAGAAATTCAAGAGAGTCAAAGTTCTGATCGGTGGCTGTTCTTATTCTTCATCGCGTGAAACCGATGAACATGAAGATTCGAACGACACTGCGGCAGGCCCTACTTCAACGACCAACCCCGACAACGCTGGCGCTCCTCCATCAACTTGAAATTCTTCAGGGGCGTTAGTCCTCAGTTTCAATCCTTTTGGTCATTGATGACAAAGGGGGAGAAATCTGAGTTAGTCTTCAAGCGGGTTCATACTATGGGTGTTTTGTTAAGTTACAACTCTCGTTCTTCAGAAACTTCTTATTGGATCGAGTTGTAATCTTAAATCCGATGGTGCCTTGATACTTTTGGTCGTGCTCTGATGCTTTTGATGCACTGAGCTCTGAACCTTTTGATGTGCTATTCCGCATGCTTATTCCTCGTTAATATTATTGCACGCATGCTGAATCTCATCAGGCACCATATTTCATCATGCATTTCAAATTCTTCATATTATATATCAAATGCGTGTATGAATTACAAGATATAGGGGGAGATCTCCATGATTCAATTCTTCAAATGTGCATTGCCTCAAAAGCAAATTCCTCACTATGCACATGTTCAGGGGGAGTTCTTCTATATCTTGCAATCAAATTCCTCAATAGCAGTATTTACACTTCATATATTTATCCCCGTTGAAAACTTAACCTATGTTGTCATCAATCACCAAAAAGGGGGAGATTGTAAGTGCATCTAGTGCCCCTTAGTGATTTTGGTGTATTGAAGACTTATAGGTTAAGTAACTGATGCGTTGTGACTGTACACAGTCTATAAGTCTATGAGGAGTTTGATATTTACAGAGAAAGTCGACCCTAAAATGAAGTTCTTCGATCAAGACTTTGATATTCAAGACTTTCAAGACTTTGAAAGTGAAGAAATTGGTGTGACCTTGAAGACTTGGTATTCACTTGAGGAACATGAAGCGTGAAGACTTTTGTTTTCGTAGTTTCATTTTCTCTTTCTTGAGTCATAGGAAACACCGTCTTTGTTAAAGGGGTCGAGAAATACTGAAGGAAAAATTTCCATATGATGCTCAACTCAAAATCCTACACCTACCAATCCCTTTGAGTGAAGCCATTGGAAATCTCATATAATTCAGTCAATTTCTTGATGGATGAGACGTAGTTCTTCCAGTCACCGAGGACTCTCTCGATCGAGGAGTTAGGAATTCGCCAGGTCTTGAATTGCCTACACATGAGGAACATGATAGCCCGAGGAATTTGAGAGTCAAATTTCCGACCATTCTTTGTCTTCTACCGCTGTCCAAAATATTTTATCCATCTAACGGACATATCATTGAAGGGCATTTATGTCTTATCATGTCGGGCTGCTCCCTAGGCTATAAATAGCCGCCCCTACAACCACTAGTTGGTTGGCTGCTCGAGAGAACTTGACACTTGTCATCCGAGAGCAACCCATCCTCCGAGGACTTTGAGCGAAAATCATCAAGTGAGGAAAATCCAAAACCAAACCCCCACAAACCCAAAGTGATTGAGCATCACTGAAGAAATTGATCCTGCGTGGATCCGACGCTTGTTACCTTTGAAGACTGTGCTTCTTCCAGACGGTTAGGCGTCAAGGTCTAGAGCATCCAAGAGGAATTGTGGATCGCCGAGTGACCAAGTCTGTGAAGGTTTGGAAGTCACCTGAAGACTTACCACGAGTGATTGGACGAGGCCTGCGTGGTCTTAGTTCAAGGAGAATACGGTGAGGACTGGGTGTCCTGAGTTGCGGCTCAGAGACTGGGTGTCCGAGACTCTGTGTCCTCGAGTTTAAATACTCAGCCGCTCCAACCAGACGTACAATTGAGACAACAGTTGGAACTGGTTTACCAAATCATTGTCTTCACCAACTGACTGGTTCTATTTCCTCAACTCTTTCATTTCCTCATTACCGTGTTAAATGTTGTTCATATCTGTGCTTGAAGACTTTGACTGAAGACTTTCACAAATTCCTCAGTTCAATTTCTTCAGTCTGTTTGTCTTCATCTTGTTATCCTGTGTTTACGCTTTCCATACTCTGTGCTAGTCTTCATTTCATCATGATGACTATGTTTGTATCCTGTTATGTTTACTTCTGAGTACTTATTCCGCTGCAAGTAGTTCTTCGCTAAGGAATTTCCTCACCAGCAAATTACTCAGTGAATAATTCATAAAAATCGCCTATTCACCCCCCCCCCCCTCTAGTCGATATAACGCACTTTCAATGTGCTAAAGATTCTTCTACAAAGCCGGTTCAAATACAAAACAAATATGCCAAAAAAAACTACTTGAATTAGCAGCAGCGAGTGTATAAAAGTTAGCAGCAGCGCCGCAATAGCAGTAGCGCGTCCAACCAAAGAGCGCTAGCGCTACTAGCAGTAGCGAGCTTCCTCTAACCGCGCTGCTGCTACACTTGTGTAGCAGTAGCGCGGGCGCGCACGCGCTACTGCTATGAGTTAGCTGTAGCGCCTTATTAGTAGCGCGGGTACCCGCGCTACTGATACATCTAAAACCCGCGCTGCTGCTAGCCTTTTCCCTAGTAGTGCATGGTGCGTCCCAGTGCTGTCACATGTTGCGTGCTAGGCGCATCGTGGGAGCATGTTTCTTATAGGTCTTTTGAATTTGTCTTGGTTTCCTCGAAAAAATCTGGTTCTATTTATTTATTTTGGTCTTTCCCACGTGAAGCATAGCGTTTGAAAAGCAAAGGTGTGCTTGTGAAGCACAACTATGCTTCCCAAAGAGTCACATTTGCGCTTCAAAAATAAAGTGAAAAAACCCACTGTGATTCCCCTTTTTCATTTTTTTCTAGCTTCTTGTTTTTTTACTCTTTTCGATTTTTCCCTTTATTGGATTTTCCATGTATTTGTTTTTTATTTACGGTTTTTAGGGAAAAAAGTTTGTCCAAACCTTATTTTTTGACAGTGTAAACCGTAGGAAAGGTTCCTACTGTATATTACCAAGTTGTGACAAGTGTTGCACATGCAGTGTCAGTCTTGTCACCATCAGCGACGATAAGAGTAATATTTATAAGGAATGTCCCTTAACTAGTGATTTTAGGGGTTTAAGCTTATGGACTAAACTTACGGGCTTGATCCCATGGTCCCAAAGGCCTCATGATATTAACCACTCCCGTAAAATCCGGCCCCTGATTTCAACAACTGGCCCATGTCAACCCATAAGGTTTTTCCATAAGAAATGACATTTCCTTTTGACTTGTTTCTGCAGAGATGACAGAAGTTGTATTTGTGTTTTTTTATTCTCCGTTTCAAATAATACAAAGGAGTTTTCGTACTCCACCGATCATATCCTTCATTATTTATTTTTCAGCACATGCAAGCCTTTCACATCATCAAACACATTTAACTCTTCCACATTAATATATGTTTTAACATATGCAATCTATTCACATCATCAACAGAGGTTAATAAAAAGAGTAAAATGCACAGTAAGTCATACCTAGGTGACACACCTCGAATACTTTTAGGACTTACGGTGCATTATACTGTAATAAAAATTTCTCCAAACGGTTTCTCTCTTTCTCCTCGGCTGTTGGGGTAAACTCTCCACTTCAAGTTTCGCCGGCGAGCTTGTGGATTCCCCTCCCCTCTGTCCGCCGCTCTGGCAGTCGGTGGCGGGGAGGGGTATCCCGGTGCCTTTGCTCCGGTTAATAGTTCAGGTCAGCGTTTTCTAGTGCTCGCATGTACTGTGCTCGGTCGGATGGCGCCGCTTCTTCTCCGAGTTTGTCCTCCTGGCTCCGATTCTCCTTCACTTTATTCATCTTGACATAGTTGATGGAGCTTTGGCGTAGATTCTTGCAATCTTCTTGGGGCGGTGAGGTTAGGGCTTTCGTCGCGAGTGTGTGATGATGAGATGTGATGTCACTTGCTTCAGATCTATTTAAGGGTTCGACGACGATGACTGGGTGTTGGCCCTTAAGGGCACGTGCACGAAGACTTCATGCCTGTCATCGACAAGGTCAAACCGACTCCGGTATGGGAGTGACCAGCGTTGCGTCGGCGGCTCATTTCTGACGACGGCAGTGGTCGTTCGGTGGTCTAGTGACCTAGATGAAATTTTCATTATATTTGAGATGTTTTGTACTTCTATGATCTTTGATAATAGATCTAGATCTTTTTCACAAAAAAAAGTCTTCATATTATCAACAACTTCCAAGCACTGCATGTCATATTTTTAATGAATGGTGAATTTTATTGACTGATTTATTTTTAGCAAACAATCATTTTACTGAATCTAGCAAGTCATTTTTGAACGAATGGTGAATTTTATCGACTCAAAATAGAGCATGAGGAACTATAACGTGCACAGAATGTGGAGAAGTACTGATATTCTAATTTTATTCTTTATAAATTTATTGCTATAATTTCCCCAGCAACGCGCTGGGTATCATCTCAGTGTGATACCTGATACGATTGTCATCGGCGTTACACTAGCAGTGATACATAAGCACACAATCTGTGTACCGAGGACTCTCAACGTGTCTTCTCCAACAACGACCAGTTCCTACCGTCAGACCTCCTCTTCCACCAGCTGCTCCTCCACCACGGCTGCTCCTGCTCTGCACTTCCTATTCCAGTGAAGCAAGATAGCTCTGGGGATGGCAATTCGTCCTGGCCGTTTAGCATGGCCAGAACATCTGGCATGGTTGGCCGGTCACGAGGATCCATTTGAGTGCACAACAGTCCGATACAGATGCACCTTTCTCTCTCCTTTCGCTCGGACTGATCCTGCGGTGACGGACCAAATGACTCCATTTGTCGAGCTTCCCAAACCCCCAAAGCCTGAGAAGAAAGTAATTAACGTGTCTGCCATAACTGAAGCCTTGTTGATACGCATGAGTGCGTGTAAAGCTCAACTTACCCATGCAATTGGATGTTGGTTTAGTACAGGGCCTCTCATCCCACTAATGATACGGAGGAAGAGGACGCCAAAGCTGAACACGTTGCTCTTCATGGAGATAATGCCATCACAGATATACTCAGGAGGTATATTGCCCCTGAATGTTTGAAGCAGAAAACAGAATACTTCAGAGAAAAAGATAGAGATAAAAATGCGTATATTTCGCACGATGAGGAGATAGATACTTTATATAGTAACAATGCTTGTGTATGATCTACTCCATATTTTTTTCATTCTAAGTAATGAAAGGGGGATATTGGTGTACTGAATGGCGTTGTTCTTACACTGTGCCAAGTAGCTCTTCTGTCTTTATTTGAGCAACACCTTGTTCCAGCACAAGTTTAGACCTTCCAAGCCCACCTATCTTAGGATTCATATCAGAATCAAAGAAGATGTTGGAAGGCTTCAAATCCGGATGCACGACACGCATGGTTTGGAGATAAGCTACGCCCTCTGCGATCCCTTGAACTGTCTGCAACATGGAGGGCCAATCTAGCTGTTCCGACATCTCTGCAAACAGAAAATCAAACAAAGCTTTTGTAAGAGCGTGTTTGTTCTCGAACCTGGCTAGCTAGTACAGTAGCATTCGGCAAGACAAATAATATAATGAGAGAACATACCATTGATCATCTCAGACAACATTCCGTTTGGCATATACTCTTCGACCACCAGCTTCCCTTGTTCATGAGGGCAGTATCCTAGAGATGTAACTACGTTTTTGTGCTGGAGGTGCACTGGAAATAGAAGATCCTTTTCATCATGAGATCGCTTGATGGCAACCACGTTCCCATCAGGTAATACACCCTGAAAAGAGCACTTTCTTAGGAAAAAAAAGGGCGTTCAAATAGGAGTTTTCAGGACTCAGAATCTTGAAGCACATAGGCACTTTACCCAATTTGCGCGTCTTTTTTAAGCCCAAGACTGTAGACCAATTGTTCTACGGTATTTTTTCATATTAATAGCAGATGTAAATCTTTACAAGTGAGAAAGTAAAAAAAGGAAGAAGGGGCAAATCCTAGTATCTATCCAGTGCTAGTATTTTCTAATATAATCATATGTTGCTGTCTTTTTGAAGTCAAACAATCATCACAGATGAGTGTCAATCTAGTCCTTTAATGGTCCAGGAATTTATCTTTGATTTTCGGATGGAAATTCAGAAGATCTTGATTGAGCCAAAATTACCAAGATGTAATTGCTGGCACCTAAAAATCTTTTCATTTCTTTTTGAAAAGAAAGGGGTTTCCCCCCTGCCCCATCTGTTTATAGTGGGTATAATAGTGTGCCAATAGTCTTGAGCAAAGGTAGTGTAGTCCCAAAACAGGTGCAAGGAAAACTCCTGTGTCTTTTTGTTGCAAAAGGCACACTCATAACATTCAAGGTGCATATTTTTTTCTTCCAAGTAAGTTCCTGGTATTAACCCTGGATCAAAGGACACCAGAAAAATATTTCGTGTTTAAGTCTGCTAGTCTTCTTCCACAACCATTAATAGAGAATATGAGCTTCTTGGTGTCCTTTAGTTTGATCGAGTGATACATCTTCATGGAAGAGTATCCTGTGCTCTTCCAGGGATATAACCAAATGTCTTTTCCCTGATCTCTATCGTCTAATGTCATTAGGCTTTGAAGCTCAGTAAACTGATGAAATGCTTGTATGGATAGAGGTCTGTGAAAGTTTTCAGCTCAGTCCTCAGCATCGACCATTTTCATAACTGGAGCTTTATCAGTGATTGCAAAAGAATGCAGCTCAGGATACAGGGAGCAAATTTAATTTTAGAGAGAAAATACAGGGAGGGAGTGACCTATGACACTGGCTTAATTATCTAAATAGAATCAGTCAATCAGCAAACCACACATATGGAGCGTACCTTGTAGACGGTAACACAGTCGCCAGCCTCGATCACTTCACATGAAAAGTTATTTGTAGCGGCCTCCAACTCAGACATGCTGAACACCCTCAAGCCTAGACAGGACGTATTAACAACAATAAGTAAATTCATAAAAGAGTATATGTGCAAATGCAGAACAGTAAGAGCATCTTACGTGAACGTGATGACACGGCAGCTGTCACTTCCATGCAAAAGTGTATCGAATCATAGATGGTATCTTCACTCCTTGGTGCCGGAGGTATATGAACAAAATCATTCTCTTGGTTCTACAATATGAGTCAATGAAAGGCGGACTTTAGCCAACAATGAACAAAATAATCCCGGCCCTAAAGAGGAATTAATTCCCTGCGATAGTTTAACAACCTGCTACCAATATTTCTACATATGCAATGGCGTCTACATCCCTGCAATGTTCGATTGAAGAATCTTCATGGTAAAGCAAAGTAAATAGCGTTACCTTCCAGTAGTCCCAGAGCTCGACGGGTCGGTAAACGGGACCCTCTCGTGGAACAGGCCTAGTAGTGATCAGAAGGGTGGTGACCTGGGCGAAGTTTACCATCAACAGCTGGTTCGCGATGTCCCGCTGGACCCGAAGCAGCTGCCCGGACATCCTCCCGGCCGTGAAGCAATGGCAAATGGTGCTCCTCCGTTGGCAGGTCGTGACGAGGTCGAGGGCGCGGCGGAGGATCCGTTCCAGGTCCCCCAGCGCGGCTCTCACTGCCAAGTTCGCTATCATGTCCGTGTCTGTGCCGCGAATAGCCGAGGACATGATGCCGTGGAGCCTGTTCACGCACCGCTGGATCTCGAGGCAGTCCTCCCTGTTCTGCCTCACCGTGTTAGCCGCCTGCCTGATCGCCAGCGCGAGGCGGAGGATCTCCGTGGGGATGCCAACCACGTCCGCCATCCTTGCAGGTTCCTGGCCGCCGGAAAGAACCGGTCATGCCGATGATGACCCAAACAGAAGAAGCATTGTCTACATAAGAATTCGACAATTGACTGGGACAAACCCGGGGGCGCTGCCTTTTGTTTGCGTAAGATAAGATGGAGCAATGACTCATGTGTGTACACGGTGGAGTGAAGAATCGAAGACTTTGAGCGGGACACAGCGCAGGTCTACTCCACAAGTTAAAAAAAAAGCATATTTCTCTCAAAAAAATCAAAAAATAAATTAGACAAGGTAATCAGAAGGGCCAGAAACAGTAACGTGCTACCCTCAAAAAAAAAAGTAACGTGCTGCCGGCTGCCGACCTCACTGTTGCCTTGAGGCCGATCGACCTCATGGTCTGTGCAAAGTTGGCTAGCTGTTCTTTTTTTTTTTTTTGCTAAATAGCCGATCATCCTTTGACAAGCTACCTACATAGGCTGAACGGTTTTTTTTTTGTGCGCATTAAATGGGAGTTTTATTCATGAATCATAGGGTTACAATCGAATGATTCATAGATTGTTTGGCTAATTATAGGCTTAACGATTTAAAGGTGGAACCAAACATTACGCACAAAAGCTTGTCTGGCTAGGCACAAAGCAGCAATATACCAGGTCGAAGGCAGGCACTCGAATTTGTTAGCCATGCTGTGGGGGTATCAACCAAATAGCCCATGAAGGGGTAAAAAAAATCACAAATTTCACTAACGGGCAAACACGATATATTGCAGCAACAATGGCTAGTTGTTATCACAAAAGTCAAATTAAGGTTAATAATGTAATTCACTCTTGATCAAACAACGAACAAAACAAGAGAGTTTGTCACTTTGTCTGCATGCACTTTGTAAACAAATGAGCGGCACAATAATGGAGGGGAATGAGAAGGACAGGCTGGGTCAAGTGTACAGCTAACCACTATGGTGTGGCTGGTTAGAAGTAGCATTTGTACTCATGCTCCATAGTCTTGTTTATTCAGATACGCTAAACTCCATAAATTTAATATGTCAAGCCGTGTTTAGGTGGTTCATGGAGTGTCATGATATAGACGACTAGAGGAAGGTGAGGCGCAATCCTCCCCCAAATTGTCAATACAGTAGGTAGAGAATACTTCGAACAATTTTTACCGGAATAACCCTGATGATTTCTATACTTTCAAAGTTCCCAAAAACAATCCCGAACCACCCCCACTAGATAACCTCTGTTTCTAGACTCCAAGAAATGATAAAATCATGTTTTTCCTAGACGACAGAAGAGAACAGCTCACATGGTTTCTATTTGCATGCAACCCGACTATTACATCGTGACACAAGTTCTAAAATGCTAGCAACAAGCTACAAAACCTGGCTGCTCAGTTATTACTTATTACACGATCTATGTTAAACGACCATCCAATTTGGGACTAGAAAAAATCACATTAGATGCTCCTCGACCCTAACTGCGTGGTCAGGAAGACGTGGCTTCCGGTGAAAATCGCGCCTGACTGCGGTCTTGGCGGACGATGGCGGCGTCTCAGACGTTGTTCCCTTCTGGAGGCATCGTCGTTGCAAGTCACATCAACCTGGTCGGGAAGTTCCGGGGGAAACCCTAGATCTGGGTCTACCGGATCGGACGATGACGGTGCCTTCGGTATCATTCTCCCTCATGGGGGCATCGTTTTGGAGCAAGTGCTGGTTGGAGGGGACAAGAGGAGGAGCGGTGATTCATCTGGTCCATTCATGACGGCGGATCTCGGCAGCGTGGGGCAGTGGAGACTCGACGCCTAATGGGCGGAGATGGACTCGCGCAGGAGGGTGACGTCGTGGTGGCGTCGGCGGCAGCTAGACCGGGCAAGGTTGATGCAGCAGTACAGCTCTGAAGATGGATTGGTGGCACGTGGCTGCGACGGCCTCATACCCGGCAGGCGTCCTGGTTGAGGAGCACGCCGGACTGGTGGGTACCCATACCCGGCAGGTGTCCTGGTTGGGACCTCAACTCTTAGATGTTAGGTTTGGATGCGAGGTCTGTTTGGTATTAGGCTCAGACTTTCTGCGCCCCTACATCAACTGAATAGGGATAGCGACAGATGTTGCTTAGTTGGTGGCTTTAGTCTTACTGTTGTATGAATCTGTAAAATCTTGTGTTAATAATTAATAAAATGGCCATATGCATCGTCCAGATGCAAAGGCTGGGGTCGTCCTACTTTTCTAAAAAAAATGCTCCTCGACCCAGCAAAGCCCATGGCACCTGCTGCACGCCGCCATGTGCTCCTCGTACTTTAGAGAGTAAAGATCACGACTGGCTTACATATACGAGTATAAAGCCTACAAAGGTCCACCAATGTTTTCCTTCAATGAAAACGTTGCAACACTAGGCACAATTAAACGGATAGGCTACGCTAAGGGCATCTTCACGCGGACCCCTGAAACAGGGTATTTGTCCGCGGACGTGTTCGTAGATGGTGATACGGGAGCATGCCATCCAATCATGCGTCCGCACACATTTCAAATTAAAAATTAGAACAAACAGGACGATTTTCATGTAAATCGGATGATTTTTATTTAAACAGACCAAATTCATTATATTTTTTTAACATATTTCAACTAAACAAATGCTTCTGGAAGTTAACCTAGTCTAAATCTTCGCCCGTGGTTATCCTCCAAGTCCTTGTTGTTCCCCACGTCTGGCATCTTCCGGTCGTGAGCCCCGGGAAGTGAAGTTGCGGGTCGCCGGCGAGGACGAGTATGACATGGGACACAGACATGGCCGACATGGGACACGACGCGCCGCCATCTTCAGTGTCCTACTCTTCCTCGTCGAAGTCCCCGGCCTGGATGTCGCCGGTGGAGGTGGTCCAAGATGGGCGTGGACGGGCTGACCTCATGGTCGTAGCGGCACGAATGAGGTGGAGCGCCTGGCGTGATCAACACGTAGCTGCCGTCGTTCCCGTCCACGATCGCCTATGCCGCATGTGTGTCCGACTCTGCCGCGTGAGCGCTGCACATGGCCTCGTAGAGCGCCCGCTGCTCCTCGATGAAGTCCGGGTCCTCCGCGGCCATGGTCATCGCGGCCTCCTTGCTCGATGAAGTCGCCGTAGATTTGGCCTTCTGCCAACTAGTGATGTGCGAGGAGGGTGAGATTGTAGCGCTGCTCCTCCCGCGCCAGCCGGAACACCGACACTGGCGGCGCGTCGGTGGCTCCTTCGCCATGATGGCGTCGAAGTGCGCCTGCGTCTGCTCCATGGTGAAGCTGGCATGGATAGGCGTGGGCAGAAGCGTCGGCTTGCCGCCGGAGGCCTCCTCCATCACCAGGCCAATTATAAGCCAGCGCCACATATAATTTGGATCCAATTCCGAATGCGGTCCTATAGGTTCATGCGCAGTTAGCCATGATCCAAGTGCTTCCTACTCTGTCTGTTGGGAGTAGGCGAGTTGTCCTTGCAAAACATGCCACCGGTATAAAAATCATCGTAACGGATAAACCTTCACAATGTAACATCTATGGATATTCATTTGTCTCTTGATATTCTTTAAACTAAAGGTCGGAATGAACTGATTGCGTAGACAAGTTGGATGATTCTCACACAGTGACTTGGTTGTGTGCAAACCCGACGACACAGCGCGCGGCTGAACAATTATCTGGATCAGCCGGTCGAAGAAAATCATTTCCCATACAACTATATGAATATATTGTAATTGCACTTACACACATACTTGTAGTACGATATATTACATACATGTATATCAAATTGATCAAACATGGTTTCATAGTTCTTCAAGGCATACACGCCCAGTACGAAGCTGCATTCGGCCATGCAAATTAAAGCTGCAGTTCCATGTACTTATTCAAATTACATAGAACCATGAGTTTCTATACTCAAACATGCATATTCTGGTAAGAGGAACTTTTATTATTCAAATAACGCGCCTGTAATGGAGGCCATGACTTTCAGGAAGTCCAGCCGGAACAACCCATCTCCTCCAACACTGGCTTTGCCGGCGATGGTGCCATCAGCGGCACTCCTGATGTGGCACGTGCCGCGGCTGAACCCCACGGTGTAGTCTAGCTCGGCGAGCTGGCTGGCGGAGACGAGGTTAGACCTGAGCCCTGGGACGTAGAGCACGTTGGGGAGAACCACCGTGTCAGTGATCACGGAGCCGTGCCCGATGACCTGCATGGGCAACGCCCCGTCGGCTGACTCAACAAAGCGGCCCGGTTGATCGGGCGTGAAACCGGATAGGAGGTCGCGGTTCCCCGTCGCGTGGTGTGTAGCGGCGGTGGCGACCACCCAGGTAGCTGCAGTTTTCTTCTCCGCTGCCTCCATGATGCTGTGATCCGTGACACGAGTAGACGCGGCAACGACAGGTATACGATCAGTTACACAAGGAAAGAAAACAAGATAGCAGTCGGTTGTTCGGTACTCCGGCCCTGGCTATTTTTCTACCAGGTGCCTACCAAAATACCGACCTCTAACTGATTTCGTGAATGTTGTAAAATCGGAGCTAGTAAAAGGGACAGGGACTGCGCGTACCTCTGATGTTCGGGTTCAGTATGAGTTACCTCACGTACACCATCCTTGTCCCAACAATTCATAATCTTGTTTTGCTCATGCAGAGATGCCGCTTGAGCCATCCATGTTGCTATACTCTCCATATCAGTAAGGGTGTCAGCGCCACCCATTGCATTGTCGTGATAAGCTGCGTCTTGGTCTTCTTTAGCAGCGATTGCAGGGGATATTGTTGAAGGTATAGCAGCGCAACCTAGTTCACTCTCAGCATACACGCCGATACTTTCCACTGTAGATTCTCCAGCGATTCCAGTGCTGCGTGATACCGAGCGCGATTTCCGAATCATGTTGAGGATGCTTCTCGGCACCATAGCTTTCGGGCAGGAGAATTTACCGTCGAGCAGATTGCAAGCAAAAAGCATCATGTAGACGAGCGGGTGACGTGCACTGGTAGCAAATAACATTTCAGATAATGCAATCAGTACTTGGTAAAAATTAATGGAAAATTTAGCGATACTCTCAAAAAACAGTAACAGACTGATGTATTTCCGTTGATTGCAAAATTAATGGAAAGGGGTGTGAGCCCGGTTGGGAGATAATGCAATCAGTACTTGGTAAAAATGGGCAGTAAAGCCAATTTAAGCTACTAGTTCTTGTAGCTGGCAGCGAATAGACAAGTTTAAGAGAAGCCATACGAGGAATTTAATACCTGGCATACTTGGGCGCATGCATCGTATGAGAGCCGATCTTGATGTCAAAGCCTCCCTTTGATGCGGCTATCATGGAGAATTTAACTTGGCCAGAATCCTGTTCAGCAGTGTCGTAAACGATTGGTTCAAGAATCATTTGCCTCAGAGCCTCCATGATGGTGAATATCGAGTACTGTTCGCGGCGACGACGCCTGCACGTACGGAAGAAACGTTTATTACATTGTCTGGTGCAAGGGAGGAACAGGATGATGGTTAATTGTGCTGCAAGGGCGTCAACAATCAGAGCACAACCAAACTGTGGTATCCTTTTGCCCACGGATGCACTAGGAGGTCAAGCCGCCGTATGAAGCTGCACACCATCCAGCCAAAGCCTCCACTGCTGGGCCCCACGTTTTCACTCCAACCTCAATTATTTCCCGACGAGAGCACCATGGAAGAAAATTTCCCCATGAGGCGAGCTGCCGCGGCCGCCACCGGCTTCTCCTATCTTGTCCCGCCAGTGGCTCGTTGCGTGGCTCTTAGGGGGATTTAGGCCGGGCTTGTTGACCAGGCCATGCGTGGTCGAGATCCAGCCTCGGTGACTTGGTGGCCTCCGTGCAAGGACACCGGCAGCAAGGCCGGGCCGCTGCAAGGGGGAGCGGGAAGCCGTAATAATTATCTGGCGACGAACGTCGAGAGAATCACACCTTCTTCTTTCTTGCCCTCTCTCCTTCATCTTTCGTTTAGTTCTTGCTTTCTAGTACGTGCTAGAGATGGAATAGGAATACGAACTAACGCTCTATTTTCACACAGCAATAAGAACACGAACACACATCCCATATACAAGCGAATAACGATGAGATTGGAAAGAAAATTGTGTTGTATAATAAGAGACCAAGGGATCGAGGACACCATACCGCGCAGATTCCTCGGGCGGCGGATAAACCGACCTCAAGTATGGCCAAACCAGGTCCGCCATTTGATTTTCTTCCATTACAGCAACAGCTACTTCCCCTTCCATGGTTTCTTGTGACATGTGCGAGGGGAAAGGGCAAAGGGGATTAGGGGAACACAAGGAAGACGGTGGACACCTCCGTTGACTAGACTCCGCAAACAGGACGCTCTACAAATTCAAGCCTATTTACCGTACTGCCCATCTCGTTTGTTTATGACGCCCTAGCGCGTTGATTAGATTTTTTGCACATTAGACCTTTCTCTTTCTAAAATTCCATAAAAATCTATCTACCCATGGTTTTATTTTCTCCTTCGTACCTGCCAAGAAACTACGTAGCCGGACATGGTGTGGGCATGTAAAAGCTGTAGTCCATCTAAGTCTCAGGCGCTTGTTTTTTTTTCTCTCCTTTGAGTTTCGGCCGATTTCAAAAAATACGACTTTTATAGTGCGATGCAAAGGATAATTTACATTTATTATTACCCAGTTGTACTTATTGGGGAAAATGTACAACTCCGCCTCTCCATGTGGTTGGCAAGCAAACCCCTCTTTCCTTCTGAGTTCGGCTCCTCTGCAGTCAAGTAATCACTGTACAGGTACTGTAGCAGTCGAAATCCCCCATCTGTCACAATCCCATGGATCAACCGAATTATTTCAAGAACACACCAAGGCAGTAAGGCTATGTGGCGGCCGCTTTCTTACTGGTGCACTTCCGCCGGCCGCCGTGGTCGCAGTCATTAGGGCCTCCACTGCTGCAAAGTGTGGGAGAAGGAAGGTGAACCGCGGGGTTGTAACTGACGGCGGATTTGAACTGCCACAGTACCTGTATAGTGATTGCTTAACTGCAGAAGAGCCGACCCCCCCCCCTTCCCTATCTAATTATTGTTGCACGATTCATCTCCTCGAATTGAATCATATTGGTATCGAATTGGCATCATCTTATGAGTTCCCGCTCCGCTGTGAAATTTGTCTATGTCGCCACGTAGTGGTGCCATAGGGCCGCCTTCCTCTAGAACGCCAGCCTCTACTCAACGGAGTTCTACTCTAAAATTTTGCCGGGGCATACAACTAAGAGCCTGTTTGGGACTGCTCTGCTCCTTAAAATCAGCTCCGCTCCAGAAAAACACAAGTCAAACGGGGTAGCTCCACGATATGCCGCTTTGCAAAATATGCCCTAGAGGCAATAATAAAATGGTTATTATTATATTTCTTTGTTCATGATAATTGTCTGTTGTTCATGCTATAACTATGTTATCCGGAAATCGTAATACACCTGTGAATACATAGACAACAACATGTCCCTAGTAAGTCTCTAGTTGACTAGCTCGTTGATCAACAGATAGTCATGGTTTCTTGACTATGGACATTGGATGTCATTGATAACGGGATCACATCATTAGGAGAGTGATGTGATGGACAAGACCCAATACTAAGCATAGCACAAAGATCGTGTAGTTCGTTTCGCTAGAGCTTTTCCAAATGTCAAGTATCATTTCCTTAGACCATGAGATTGTGCAACTCCCGGATACCGTAGGAGTGCTTTGGGTGTACCAAACGTCACAACGTAACTGGGTGACTATAAAGGTGCACTACGGGTATCTCCGAAAGTGTCTGTTGGGTTGGCACGAATCGAGACTAGGATTTGTCACTCCGTATGACGGAGAGGTATCTCTGGGCCCACTCGGTAATGCATCATCATAATGAGCTCAATGTGACCAAGTGTCTGGTCACGGGATCATGCATTACGGTACGAGTAAAGTGACTTGCCGGTAACGAGATTGAGCGAGGTATTGGGATACTGACGATCGAGTCTCGGGCAAGTAACGTACCGATTGACAAAGGGAATTGTATACGGGATTGATTGAATCCTCGACATCGTGGTTCATCCGATGAGATCATCGAGGAGCATGTGGGAGCCAACATGGGTATCCAGATCCCGCTGTTGGTTATTGACCGGAGAGGCGTCTCGGTCATGTCTACATGTCTCCCGAACCCATAGGGTCTACACACTTAAGGTTCGGTGACGCTAGGGTTGTAGAGATATGAGTATGCAGTAACCCGAAAGTTGTTCGGAGTCCCGGATGAGATGCTGGACGTCAAGAGGAGTTCCGGAATGGTCCGGAGGAGAAGAATTATATATAGGGAGTCAGATTTCGGCCATCGGGAAAATTTCGGGGGTCGCCGGTATTGTACCGGGACCACCGGAAGGGTCCCGGGGGTCCACCGGGTGGGGCTACCTATCCCGGAGGGCCCCATGGGCTGAAGTGGCGTGGGAACCAGACCCTGGTGGGCTGGTGCGCCCCACCCAAGGGCCCAAGGCGCCTAGGGTTGGAAACCCTAGGGGCCGTGCCCCCCCGGGGGCATGCGCCCCGTTGAAACCCTAAGGGGCGTTGCCCGGGCCGCCGCCTCTCTAGATGGGATCTCCAATGGGGCATGCACCCCCCTAGCCCCTATATATAGTGGAGGGGAGGGAGGGCAGCCGCACCCTAAGCCTTGGCGCCTCCCTCTCCCTCCCGTGACACCTCTTCCTCCTCCAGTAGCGCTTGGCGAAGCCCTGCTGGAATCCCTGCTGCATCCACCACCACGCCGTCGTGCTGCTGGATCTTCATCAACCTATCCTTCCCCCTTGCTGGAGCAAGAAGAAGGAGACGTCACGCTGACCGTACGTGCGTTGAACGCGGAGGTGCCGTCCGTTTGGCGCTAGGATCTCCCGTGATTGGACCACGACGTGTACGACTACCTCAACCCCGTTCTCTTGAACGCTTCCGCTCGCGATCTACAAGGGTATGTAGATGCACTCCTCTCTCTCGTTGCTGGATGAACTCATAGATTGATCTTGGTGAACGTAGGAAATTTTTTATTTTCTGCAATGTTCTCCAACAGTGGCATCATGAGCTAGGTCTATGCGTAGTTTTCTTTGCACGAGTAGAACACAATTTGTTGTGGGCGTAGATGTTGTCAACTTTCTTGCCACTACTAGTCTTATTTTGCTTCAGCGGTATTGTAAGATGAAGCGGCCCGGACCGACCTTACACGTACGCTTACGTGAGACAGGTTCCACCGACTGACATGCACTAGTTGCATAAGGTGGCTAGCGGGTGTCTGTCTCTCCCACTTTAGTTGGAGCGGATTCGATGAAAAGGGTCCTTATGAAGGGTAAATAGAAGTTGGCAAATCACGTTGTGGCTTTAACGTAGGTAAGAAAACGTTCTTGCTAGATCACCTATAGAAGCCACGTAAAAACTTGCAACAACAATTAGAGGACGTCTAACTTGTTTTTGCAGCAAGTGTCTTGTGATGTGATATGGCCAAAGTTGTGATGAATGATGAATGATATATATGTGATGTATGAGATCATGTTCTTGTAATAGGAATCACGACTCTCATGTTGTTGAGTATGACAACCGAGAGGAGCCATAGGAGTTGTCTTTATTTTTTTGTATGACCTGTGTGTCATTGAAGAACGCCATGTAAATTACTTTACTTTATTGCTAAACGCGTTAGCCATAGAAGTAGAAGTAGTCGTTGGCGTGACAACTTCATGAAGACACGATGATGGAGATCATGATGATGAAGATCATGGTGTCATGCCGGTGACGAAGATGATCATGGAGCCCCGAAGATGGAGATCAAAGGAGCTATATGATATTGGCCATATCATGTCACTATTATGATTGCATGTGATGTTTATCATGTTTTTCATCTTGTTTACTTAGAACGACGGTAGTAAGTAAGATGATCCCTCACACTAATTTCAAGAAAAGTGTTCCCCCTAACAGTGCACCGTTGCGAAGGTTCGTTGTTTCGAAGCACCACGTGATGATCGGGTGTGATAGATCCTAACGTTCGAATACAACGGGTGTAAGCCAGATTTACACACGCAATACACTTAGGTTGACTTGACGAGCCTAGCATGTACAGACATGACCTCGGAACACGGAAGACCGAAAGGTCGAGCATGAGTCGTATAGTAGATACGATCAACATGAAGATGTTCACCGATGTTAGCTAGTCCGTCTCACGTGATGATCGGACACGGCCTAGTTAACTCGGATCATGTTTCACTTAGATGACTAGAGGGATGTCTGTCTAAGTGGGAGTTTATTAAATAATTTGATTAGATGAACTTAATTATCATGAACTTAGTCTAAAATCTTTACAATGTGTCTTGTAACTGACGGCGGATTTGAACTGCCACAGTACCTGTATAGTGATTGCTTAACTGCAGAAGAGCCGAACCCCCCTCCCTATCTAATTATTGTTGCACGATTCATCTCCTCGAATTGAATCATATTGGTATCGAATTGGCATCATCTTATGAGTTCCCGCTCCGCTGTGAAATCTGTCTATGCCGCCACGTAGTGGAGCCATAGGGCCGCCTTCCTCTAGAACGCCAGCCTCTACTCAACGGAGTTCTACTCTAAAATTTTGCCGGGGCATACAACTAAGAGCCTGTTTGGGACTGCTCTGCTCCTTAAAATCAGTTCCGCTCCAAAAAAACACAAGTCAAACGGGGTAGCTCCACGATATGCCGCTTTGCAAAAAAAAACTAGAATCTGGGATATAACTCCCAATTTTTTATGAAGCTCTTGAGAGGGTGCTCCACTCTAGAAGTTGGAGTTGGGGGGAAATTACCCACCACTACCACCAGTAAGTGGATACCCCTTTGTTTCTTCCCCCTCGTCCAATCAAATAGATCCTTTCCACCAAATTTTCCATTCTTGAAGTTGGAGCTACATGGAAGCCAAATATTTTCTTTGGTAGTGCTACAACTTCTATATGAAACTGCTCCAAAGTGGATTCGGTGGAGTGAAACTGATTTTGGTGAAGCGGAGTAGTCCCAAGCAAACCCTAAGATGTAGGTGGCAGAACGCTCATACCATGCCTTCTTACAACAAGGGGATGGGAAGCGCGTGGTGGCTGATATTACCTGCATGGGCGAGGGATCTAGTGCCAAAACGAGATGTGCTCATAGACGTGCTTGAGATCACAAACAACAACGTGTGTTTTGGGATAAGAATCCCACTATTGCTCCTCGGCGATGCCGGCAGCTTCCTCCTACGTGGCATCCTCCGCGTCGAGCATCCGTTGCTCCTCCTCCTAGAGTGAAACTTGGTCCGGCCGAGGGCAACTGACATGGTGAAAGTGGAGAGAAAGAGGAGCTTTTGTGAAGCATGAATGGTCGAGTGGAGAGAAATAGGGCCCGCCTTTTTTATAGTGTCGAGCAATGGGCGGCCGTCCAACATGGCAGTTGGTCACGGGCGGCAGGAAGGGGCGTGGGCAGTTGGTCACGTGGCGTCTGACATTTATTGGCCGCTTCCCAATGTCATGGTTGCCTAGCCACCTACGCCATTAGCAATGAGAGGAGGTGGGTTGCGTGGAACGATGAGGAGCGGATGAAACTTCCCTCCCATGTGAGCCATTGCCTGATTCCACGCCTTGATAACCCACAAGTATAGGGGATCGCAACAGTTTTCGAGAATAGAGTATTCAACCTAAATTTAGTGATTCAACACAAGGGGAGCCAAAGAATATTCTCAAATATTAAAGACATAATATCTGCAACAAAGTATTTAGTAGCAAAGTAGTATGGAAGTAATGGTAACTGTGGCAAAAGTAACAGTAGTAGTTTTGTAGCGATCGTAACAGTGGCAACGGAGATGTTACTAAGCAAAGATCAATATGTGAAAAGCTCATAGGCAATGGATCAATGATGGATAATTATGTCAGATGCAATTCATCATGCAACAATTATAACATAGGGTGACACAGAACTAGCTCCAGTTCATCAATGTAATGTAGGCATGTATTTCGAATATAGTCATACGTGCTTATGGGAAAGAACTTGCATGACATCTTTTGTCCTATCCTCCCATGGCAGCAGGATCCTATTGGAACCTAAGGGATATTAAGGCCTCCTCTTAATAGAGTATCAGACCAAAGCATTAGCACTTAGTGAATACACGAATTTCTCAAACTACAGTCATCACCGGGAGTGGTCCCGATTATTGTCACTTCGGGATTGCCGGATCATAACACATAATAGGTGACTATAACTTGCAAGGTAGGATCAATAACTCACATACATTCTTGAAAATATAATAGGTTCAGATCTGAAATCATGGCACTCGGACCCTAGTGACAAGCATTAAGCATGACAAAGTCATAGCAACATCAATCTTAGAACATAATGGATAATAGGGATCCAACCCTAACAAAACTAACTCGATTACATGGTAAATCTCATCCAATCCATCACCGTCCAGCAAGCCTACGATGGGATTACTCACGCATGGCGGTGAGCATCATGAAATTGGTGATGGAGGATGGTTGATGATGACGATGGCGATGGATTCCCCTCTTTGGAGCCCCGAACGGACTCCGGATCATCCCTCGCGAGGAAGATTAGGGCTTGGCGGCAGCTCAGTATCGTAAAACGCGATGAATCCTTCTCTCTGATTTTCCCCGAATGTAAATATATAGAGTTGGAGTTGAGGTCGGTGGAGGTCCAGGGGCCCAACGAGGCAGGGGGCGCACCCTGCACTCTTGTGGACAGGGTGTGGGCCCCCCATCTGTTGATTCTTTCACCAATATTTTTTATTAATTGCAAAATGTGTCTCCGTGGAGTTTCAGGTCATTCCGAGAACTTTTATTTCTGCACAAAAATAACACCATGGCAATTCTGCTGAAAACAGCGTCAGTCCGGGTTAGTTTCATTCAAATCATGCAAGTTAAAGTCCAAAATAAGGGCAAAAGTGTTTGGAAAAGTAGATACGTTGGAGACGTATCACGCCCTCCAAACCAAGTCCCACAAACCTCTAAATATGAAGGCTCGTGGATTTGGTATAGAGTGTCCTCCTTTAATTATAGCGATTTGGGGTGAAAGATGACTCTTAAAGCGGTCATTTTGGTCAAAATCGTCATATTGACGATTATTATGGCAACCGAGCCATTTTGGCAACTCTAGCGACCTTGCTAGAGTTGCTCTTATACCATTGAATGGTATCGAGTGTTTCTACGAGACGGAAGTAATACATCTGCTTTTATAATTGTCATGTCAGAATGGTGACAAATGTTTGTAATACTTTAGCCCATCAGCTAATGTTGGTGTTTGGTGGCTCAGACGTGCACAAAAGAACTCTTAGATAACATTGCAATTTTTTTCTATGAAAGTTAAAACTCCAATTTACACCACTCAAGGACCAACGGGGGATAGGACTAGGGTTGATGTGCTCACAACGAGGCAATTGATGATAGTGGACTATTAAGGTTATCTGCTTATCTCGGGATATTTTGTATATCTCGAATTTTGTCTAAGAGGGCTCCTTACTACCTTGTATCATCTGGCCATGTAATTTGGTTTTGGCCTTGTGATGGAAGACACAAGCCTTTCGCTCATTCCAAATGACCCATAAGGTTAACATGGCAAGCGAGGTCATGGCCTTCCTATTAGGAACGAAAGTGTTGGAGAGCCCAATAATCCACCGCTACCTGGTGGAACGGACGAGGATCCATGTGGAGGTATCAATGTGATCCAGCTGTAGCCAATCCTAATTGAAGGTTGATGGAGCGGTATTTAAATCTAAAAGAATCGGAGCAGCGAGTGCAATTTGAAAGGACAGCCTAGGAAAATACCTCGGAGCATCGGTTTTAAACATTCATGGGGGTCACTAACCCGGCCACACTTGAGGTTTTAGCCTACCGCGAAGCATTGGCCCTAACGGCAGACTTGCATCAAAATCAAATCGTCACAGGGTCTGATTGCAAGGAGGTGATCTCAAACATTGCTGAAGGGAGTGGTGGGCAGAACGACAACATTATCCGCGGGGTGAAGATCATGTCTACATAGTTCCAGAACTGCAATTTTCTTTTCAAAGGAAGAGCTTCAAATCTTGAGGCACATAGCCTCGCTAAGTACGCGCTTAGTCTTCCAGCAGGACGCCATCAAATTGTAATCCTTAAAACGTTATTGGGCAATATCCCCTAAAAAGCATTATTAAGCAATAAATAAAGCATGTGTTAGCATAAAAAAACTGTAGCCAATCCTTAATCATGCCCCCAAATCATGATTGTGAACCTGCACTTGAAGAGAAGGTGATCAACCAATTTCTGCACTTGATTGCAGAGGGGACATATATGTCACAGTGACTGCTACGCTGACAGCAGGACAAATAGCGATAGTGGGCTTGCAAAATTCTCTTCAAAATGTTTTCATCGTCAATTAATTAAAATGAAGAAAATTACTATGTAATTAATGGAGAATGAGACAAAAATCATCACAAACTTGACCACATGCATACTATACCCAAAATATGAACCTGTAACCGCTGAGGCAACCTGGCAGCCGCTACCAACAAGCTACAACCAACTTGCAAACAATGAATAAAGAGAAAAAAAGAGACTGAACAAAGTGGAAAGGAGTACATGAATTTTTTATTTTGACACCGAAACAGTGGGACCAAGGCCTACTGTATAACTTTATTTGAAGGGCACGGGAAAATAGTCAGGAATAATTAACCAGCCCAAGAAATTCGAAAAGCGCACCCGCCAGCCCAGAACGGGCATACATGTGAGTTCTCGGTCATTCCGCTACAGCGCAGCAACACAAGTTCGAGCGGATACACTTTATACAACCAGTTTGCGACAGAAACCAAACCACGGCCGGCTACTCCTGTGCAACCGTCTTCCTGTCAAGCGGGATCTTGAGGTAATCAAGCTGGTACAGCCCTGCGACGCGCCTGCCCTTCCCGACGAGGTTGCGGGTATGACGATCGTCCCTGATGAAGCATCCTGTCTTGCCGAAGTCCACCCCATAGTTGAGCTCCGCGAGCTTGGCGACGGACACCACGCTCTTCTCCAGCCCCGGGACGTAGAGCACGTCATTCAGGATAATTCTGTCGGTGCACACGGATCCAGAGCCGCTTACTCGCAGACGGTGCCCACTGGCACCAAGGATGAAACGGTCGGTGTGAAGCGACTCGTACCAGGACAGGAGCGCACGGTTGCCTGTGGCATGCACCGATGCCCCGGAGTCGACGATGAATCCCTCAACCATCCTGCTTCCGCCTCCACCTTCATCTGTCATGAGGATCTTCGTCTCCTCGACCCAACGGCTACCATCATCTTTGGCAGCGTCGCCTCTGGTCCTGTGTTACATGCACCCAGCTGTTAGCGTCGCACATGTCCTGAACAAAGGACTAGGAGTACTTCTAACACCAAAGAGTGAGCTAAGCACAACCAAAATGGGCAGGGCAAAAAGACAGGGGACATGACAACACTAACTAACTGGCGACCTACTCACACACCAATCGTGCATGTTTCGGAGATAAGTGGACACATCTGAAATGTTATCAGTAGTGAAATTTTATCGATATCGGTTCATAATCAACTTACAGCGCTACATCCATATGGCAAGAAAATTAACTTGTTCAGATAAAAAAAAACGCAAGGTCGCAAATTGCAAAATATAACCAGCTCTCTAGAACAAACAGTCGAGGAAATGAACTCTAAACCACGATAGGAAAACCAGAAACGAGTTAATTATCTTGAATAACTTTTTTTTTCACAGTTTTCGTCCTTTCAAATGGAAACACGTTGCCAACCATGGGGTAACAGTAATACCAGCTCCACCCCAAGCACTGTGTAGCCCACTCTCCATCTCAAGTTTTTAATTAACAAAACCGAAATGCACCGTGTCCTGTTGTGTCTAGGACATGGCCACTACTAAAGCAGGAACCTATTTTCCAATTTTCATGAGCATCGAAAGATTGATACTCCCTCCGTTCGAAATAGATGATTAATACAAAGTTGAGTCATCTATTTTGGAACGAAGGGAGTACAAGCTAGATAGTGATCAGTTTATACACAGGGATTGGTACAATTAATGCTGCATAGTGTAGACTGTAGACATGCAAAGCTTATACTCCCTCTGTACCGAAATAGTTGTCGTTGGAGTAGCTGAAGTTGAGCTACTCCAGCGACAACTATTTTGGTACAGAGGGAGTAAATCTCAAAAATTAGATATGAACAATCATGCTAAGCATCATGATCCCCCAAATGCGTAAATCTCAAAAATTCACATGACCTCTAAAATGCAGGAATTACAAAGATATATGAATAGAGCGTCATGGCATATTGAATACTGTAGATTTGCGTAGTCATTTGATTGCGAACAGGAAAATACATTAATTCTTGACATAGGGTACAAAATAGGACAATCCCTGTTACGGTCCTTAAAGGAACAAACCTGGTGCAATGCATAAACTATGTTGTAGCGCATAGTGGAAAGGCCTCTCTACATATTGGTTTGGGTGCTGGCTGACGAATTCGGTTCCTACATGCTCTATTCTATTTATAATAATAAAAAATAAAAACCAGATATAAATTCGAGCCAATAAATCGGATTTTTATTTTTTTAAAAAATATCGTAAATTCCACAGAAAGTTGTGAATCTCAATCAGGTAGGGGCGGAAAGGAATCAGCAAACAGAAACACCGAAGACCCCGTTTCCGCGTATGTCTCCGGCATCATGGAGGGGTCTCAGATGGGCAGTAGGAAGAATTGTTCAAGCAGGAAAAGGTGAGGGGATTGCATACTTGAAGGGAGCCGCGTAGTCCGCGCGGCGGCCAGCAGTCGGCTCTGCCCCGCCGGAAAAGAGAGAACCGAGCATGATGCAGCACCGAGTCCGTGCATTCTTCTTCTTGTTTTCGATCGAAGCTGGCTGCGTAATGGAGACCAGGCCCCCCATCTTGGGGGGAGGAAACAATCGGAGTTGACCCCAAAGTCTGGCTGCCAGCCACCGCACAGAACAATCAAAGTGCTGTGTCTGGACGACGAATTGACGATCATAACCCTATCGTTTGCTTAACCAGAAGGCCAGCGGCAGCGATTACTTTTCACACTGTCGCCCCTCTGTTCCGTGCTATTTCCGAATAACAAACCATTCTAGGATAAGTAGAAAACAATACTCCCTCCGTCCTATAGAGATAAGTAGAAAACAATAATCCCTTCGTCCCTATAGAAGTGCATGCTCTAGCCAATGCAAGCAAAAAATCGATCTGATGCAAGAGACTATGCAATACATTTATACCTCAACAATCCCTAGTATCAAAAACACTCTTATATTGAATCAGCATGTGCGTTACGCACGTACCTAGAGCCAGGGCTCCGCCTCCTCCTCCTCCTCCAAAAAACAAAGTTAGGGTTCGTGCCTCTCGCCGGCGCCGGCGCAGGTCCGCCTCGTCTTCGGTGGCCCTAGGGCCATGGAGGCGCGGTGGATCCTGGCAAGGGCAGCGGAGGCTCCGTTTAGTCCTTTTTTTCAATCTTGTTAGGGTTTGTGTCCTACTCAGGAAGGCGAGACGGCGGCGGCTCCCTGAAGATGGAAAAAAGGTCTCCCCGCCTAGTCCCCGTTCCGGCGGTGCGTCTAGCATCGTTGGTGGGCGTGTGAAGGTGTGTCTCCAGCAGATCTATCTTTGGTGGATTTTCTCGGATCTCGTCGTTGTACGTCTATGTTCGTGTGTCTTCGGTTTGGATCCTTCCGATCTACATTATTTTCAATCGGCGACGGTTGCTGTTCTGGGGTGCTGGTCCTATGGGGCCTTAGCACGACGACTTCCCGACTGTCTACTACAACAAGTTGTGCCCGGCTCCGACGATGGAGGGGCGATGACGGCGGCGCGCCTTCGGCTCACTTCGGTGCTTGTAGTCGTCGCTTGTTGGTCTACGAATCTGGATGTAATTTTTATTTCTTGTATTTTGTACTGCCATGATTAAAGATGAATAGATTGGAAAATTTTCCGAAAAAAAAAACACTCTTATATTATGGGCGGAGGGAGTAGTTTACATTTTGTTTTTACTAGAAACAGAGAGGTTATCTTTCCGTTTTCCCACTATGCAGAGTGTAACAAATTTGCTCGCAAAGTTGATTATGACTGACAAATGCGTTTTGCAAATGACATGACGGAAACAAGACGGCACACTGTAGTAAATAAACTACCTAATGTGTGTAATTACTTCTTGTATGATAATTTGTTTTGTCACATATTTTTTTTGAATTTTGTGGACGGTCGTTTATCTATCTAAAATTGTCAAGCACAAGTTTCTAACCCTTTAATTAGCCTTAGAGGCCACCATGTGGGCACTGGGGCATTGTAGCCCAGTTAACCAGATCCGGACTAGTTTGACCCGGCCCCACCTATGAGCTCCTAGGGTTAGCCAACCTGTGTGTAACAAAAGTGTACGAGGAATAGAGGGGAGAGACTTGGTGGGATAGTTGTTTATTGCCGAGCCTCGTGGGCATATATAGAGAGAGTAGATGATCTTCTTGGAGTATAAGGTAAATCAACGAGGTTGCTCAAGCAAGACAATAGCCCTTTGTGGCGATGTCGAGGTGACCAAGAGCGTAGGATGGTGTAGCCATGGTCGAGGTAGCCGTGCGAGGGACACCGTGGTTGATGTCTAGTCGAGGGTACCAGGTGTTGAGGTAGCCGCCATGGAGATGTGGGCGCAAGGAAGTGTCGTCTAGTCTGGGGTGCAGCGGGGCACCAGGAAGAAGACAATGTTGACGAGGCACCACACCAGGTTGCCAAGCTCGGGTACATGTCATGGGCGAAGACACATATCGGTGTTGCCAGGACTGGGCATGCGTTAATGGGAAGTTGATGTTGACGAGGCGCCGCACTGGGGTTGCCATGCTCGGGGACACTTCATGGACGAAAACACACATCGATGTTGCCAGAATGGGGCATGCTTAGATGGGGACCATAACAAACTGTACGCCATGTCAGAGGGAGTAGCAGAGAGGGAGTCAATGATAGTTGCAGCGCAAATCGACATGGGGTAGAAGGTGCCGATGTTGCCCATATATAGTTGCCGAAGTAGATTAAGTAGTTGGGGAAGATGACGGCGACGCTGGCAATGAGCTTGTGCTACACGAAGACGAAGATGTGGTTGTTGCTACCATGTTCAAAATTTGAAACTACCACCAAAAAAGAATTAAAGAAATGTCCATAGACATACAGAAAGTGCACGAATTTGAACAAGTAGTTCATGGATTCAGAGAAAAGAACGCAGATTTGAAAAAGTTTGGTGATTTAATTTTTTTGGAAATGTTCACAGATTTGAAAAATGATCATGAACTCGAAAAAAAATCATTGATTTGAAAAAAATATTGCCAATAAAAAAAGTTCACGGATTATAAATTGTTCATGAATGTGAAAAATATGTATGAGGATTTGAAAATTCCTCGTGGATTTGAAAAATCATGAATTTGAAAATAAGTTCATCAATTTTAAAAAATCATGAATTTAATCTTTTTTCATGGATTCAGAAAATTATTAGTGAATTTGAAATTGTTCATGAATTTGAAAATAAATTGATGAATTTTAAAATTGTTCACGAGTTTGAAAAATGATTCGTGGATTTTAATGGATTTGGAAAATTTCATGAATATGAAAATATGTTTGTGGATTTAAAAAATCACGGATTTGAAGAAATATTCATGAATTTGAATAAAAGTTTGCAGGTTGAGACAAATTCATGGATTTGAAAATTCTTCACAAAATTTGGAGAAAACATTGTGTATATGGAAATTGTGTACAAATGTGAAAAAAAAATCATGGATTTTAAATGAAAATGAACTTCAAAAAATATATATAATGTAAATGAAAAATAAAAGCAAAGAGAAACACAAAAAACAAGAAAAAAATAGCGAAAGACACCAAGAGAAAACCCAGTTGAAACCTTCTACTAGCTTCACAAACCCGTTTGGAAGTTTCTAGAAATTGCACAAAACCAAATGCTGGTAGTTACGACCAACCATGGACGCGACCGCTACATGGGTCGGCCCACTCGCTGCAAATATACTGAAATGGTTTTTTTTTTAGCGAAAGCAGCCAAGCTTTATTACGTTGAAATAAGACTGTTTACATAGCCTGGTGGATTCATATGCTCCCTTGATACCAATTCAAGAAAAATCTAATTTAACTGATTCAGAAAATTCGGATGTCTCGGAAGGGACTACTGATCCCAAATGCGTAGAGGCAATGGCCTGTAGGGAAGCTTTATGCTTAAAGGAAGATATTCACGCTGAGAAGTGTCTTATTGCATGCCGTCAAAAAAAAGTGTCTTATTTTGCAGATGTAGTGCGGTGCGGAGCAGCACTGATGGCACTGGTGGTGCAAACGTACTGAAATGGGGTGTGCACTGCGTACCCAATAAACACTATAACTTTTATTTAGGCAACGTCGCGAAGCTTTTATTGATTCGTCACAGTGTTTACAGGGACGAATGCTAAGTTCCCGGGATGTCCTAACCAAACATGACAGCCACTACCGAAAGATAAAACATGCTTCGCTAAGTTGTGAGCTTTTAAACTCATGACTGAAATTACAAAACTCAAAAGCTAAAGAATGTTCTACTATTCCATGAATAACTGCTCCATAGCTCGCCAAATTCTCCTTATTTAAGTCCTGCACCACCGTTTTGCAGTCCGATGCGACTTGTATGCGCCTCAAATAGAGGTCATCAGCCAAAGCGAGCGCCTCTCTGATGGCGAGAGCTTCCAACATCGGAGGATCCACAATGTATCTGAAAGAAAGAGTCGACGCTCCCATGAACATACCTCTATCATCTCTGCAAATGACCCCAACTGCTCCACCATAACTGGTCACCGCCACGTCAACATTGAACTTCGCATCACCTGAGGGCGGGGCTAGCCATCGCTTCGATCTGACGCTGGTTGGAGTGACCGTCGATGGTTGCCTGGAATTGATCACTTGTAGCTCACCCAAATATTTAGTTTTTAAGCTATCGACAGAATAAGGTGGCTGAAATATGTTCTCGTGAACTGCCTTCCTCCTGGCAGCCCATATTGCCCAAAGCGTCACCACTAGTCAATCAAAGAGTTGTTTCGTCAATATTTCATGCATAGAAAACAGCCATTCCTTCGGGCATACTTCCTCGCGATCCACCATATGTTGTACCAACTCCTCCGGGGCCAACGCCCACACACTCGCCGCCATCGGACATGAAATAAGAGCATGTTTCCAAGTGTCAACAGCCCCACATATCAAGCAAGTATCCTCTGTTGCCATGTGACGGTGTTTGAGGAGCGAACCCGTTGGCATGGATTAGCGAACCAGCCGCCACACAAAAACCTTGAGTTTGGATGGAACTTGCATGTGCCAGATCATGGACCACTTCTTGGTCTCTTGTTGCTCGTAGGATGTTCCATCCTCCTCATATAACCATGCCTCCCTGCTATGTTTCGTCTTAAGAATCATTCGGTAAGCTGAGCGAACAATGAAAGTTCCTCGAGGCTCCTCATGCCAGGCCCAAAAATCCCCCACATGATGTGTGCATAAAGGAATCCGTAGGATCTCTTCCGCATCAAAATGAGTGAACACTGAGCGTACCAAGTTCTCATTCCGCATCAAAATATATGGCTTCACCGGAACAGAGGAAAGGAAATGAGACTTCATTACGTGACTTCCTTATTGTAGTCCTAAGATGGTTTATGCAGTGGATTTCCTTCCATTAAAGAGTTCATGCTTGTTTGCAGGAGTTTACTTGAACTTGGAGTTTACTTGAACATGTTCATAACAAAAACTGGAGTGTTCTGTTATCCTCTGTTAATGTTTTCTGTGAACAACACCATATTTGTTCAAAAATGGAACTGTAATATTGGACATGTTTTCTTTGTGTATGTGCTTTTGTGTAACGAAACCATATGATTCTCATTTACCTGCAGTTTTCCTCCCGTGATAATATTTTATTAGAATTGCTAAAAGTTAAGATTTATGTGTCAACATGTGACATGTCTTGACTGTTGTACGTGTGCTGGTGTGTGGCGACGATTATATTTTTCACATCAAGTTCATGTCATTGAGACTATGAACTGCATAAAGTCCTTAATTTCTTGACTACTATTCAGAATTGTTTGGGCCGGGACTCAATTGTGTTTTGTTGGCATCATCTAACGAGTGCATTATGGTCTCACATTATTTCAGGTACATGAATTTTGTGTTGGGGCTGCAGGTTATGTGGAGTTTGTGCCTTGCTTGTAAGGATATCTTTGCTCTCAGGAATAAAAAGGATCTTCACACCCCACATGATCTCTTGTTCTTTATTGTCATTGACTGGGTAAGTCGTTCACTTTCTCTCCTCTATTGTCCATGCAGCTACGTCTGAATTAACTGAAGGCATGCACTGGAGCAATTGAACCCAGATTTTTTATCATTAGTTCTTACGATAAAAAATTCAGGATAAGTGCAACTCATGCTTCTCTATTGGCTAAGTTCTTGTTCTGCCTCCCTCTAAGAGAATAAGGTCGCCTAAAGAGATTTGTTGGCACAGGCGCTCCATCGAACTTAGCCAACGAATTGTCCATTTGAGCAAGAAATTTTAACAACCAATATGTTTTGCGTGAGTTTTTGGTTAACCCGCGGTAGAGTTCATCAAAGCTTTTTTTTCCTGTTAGAACAGTGCAAATACCCTGTGAAATCATTATTTTTAATCGACCAGTTATTGGCATCTTCAGCTAGCAAAGGCCTATCTGAGTGACCACATCAGTTGTGAATGCATTGCAGGCCTTGGCGACTCTCATGTTCTCAGGAGCCTGTGCCTCCGCGAGCCTGACAATTTTCTTCATGTGGGATGTGAACCGCTGCGGGGCATACTCGCGTCTGGCCTGCCGGCAGTTGGCGCTTTCGGTCACCCTGGCGTTCATGACGTGGGTGCTGCAAGCTGCATCATCTTTCTCTGGGTTTTGGCTACTGGTTTCGTTCTTCTAGTGATCTCACGTGCTCATAATCGCAGTGGCAATATGCTAATTGTCAGTCAGGAGGTTGCAATGTGATCAGGAGACTTGCTAGATTTCAGTTATGGGCGTGCATCCTTCACCACTTGTTAGATAGATGGATTGTCTGTTTGATAGTAGCTCATCTTTATCCTAGGAGTTGGTTATGAACGCCTTGAGGTGGAGCAGTTACTGTTTAGATTATGTGGGATCATTAATATGAAGAGTTATATATGGAGATAAGTGGCCATCGAAGGTACTTGAAATCTGGTTATTTTACAATGGAATTTTATCTCTTGGTGTGGCTTAACGATCTGTTCCTGCTAACCTCGGTCACTGTGCAACCGCATGCTGTGCTGTGGTTCGATTCGGCATGTTGGTTCCTTAGGTGTATTGCATCTGGGCAAGTCAAGGTAATAATGCAGTTTCATATGCAGTCCGCACTAGGCGATCTTCAGTTCCAATGTGCCAACGCGCAACTCCGTTTGGCGGATATCGTCAGGATCCGATCTCACAGAGTTCCACAAAGTGCATCAGAGCTCTTACACTCACTTGCCTCACCATCTCCAGGACTCGTCTTTTTGGTTACCTTGTTTCCTAACTGTTAGCTTACCATGAGACTATGACCGTGGCTGTATATGTGCACTTCAGTTGACGTCGGTTCAATTGGGTATCATTGGCATGCAGCCAGAAATTGAGCAGTAGGACCGTATTTACGATCTCTTACCTTTTATCTTGTGTGTTATCAAAGGGAGCTGCCATATGAGTTATCGAGTATATTGACTCAGCATGTTAATGGACTTTAGCTGGTTTTGGTTTTTTTTCATTGCGTATCGAGGAGCCTTAGGTCATGGTAATCACAGAATTGTCAACCTCGGAGCTTGAGTTCCCACGGAGCTTGCTAACGGATCATGCATGCGTACCATCTCGTTAGGCGTCAACTTGCGCTATGTTAGCCAGCTAAGCTACGTTTGAAGTCTGTTACCATCGCAGCAGCTGAAGTGTATCGCAGATCAACTTGCTAGTGACATTATCGCGGTAGCTGTACTCACGTGAGCTTGTCATCACTCATTGTATGCTACATGATGTCATTAGCTGCCTTTCCATCAGCTCATTGTCATGTCAACAATTCGAGACTTGGTCATGACGTCAAGCCGCTATGAGGATCCTATCGTAGAGCATGTTCCAGCGCTGTGTGTCGCACATTGGTCCCCTGTACGGATTGTGCCTCTACTATTTGAGTGTACCATTCGGATGTACTTGCACGTGTCGCTTGAGACTGCATCTGTATGAGTGCTCAGTGTGTCAGACTATGCTTGCATGATCTTCACATGCTGCGGAGCTCGTTCCGTTGCCACAGCTTGGTACACTCAGGCAGCATGAGCAGTGCACGACGGCTATTGACGGATAGATTCTCAGCTACTAACGACGACAGTACCTCTAGTACGATGCCGAGGGACTGAGTGTCGTCTTAGACCTGCTTCAGGGTCACTTACACTACTGCTCTGGCTGTCGCATTAGACGCTGGTCTGCAGGTGATCACAGTTCATAGGCGATCTCGTCTCCTCTAGCCTCTGCCCTCAGTTCCGATTTGATCTGTGCGCTGCGCTAAGAGCGAACCTGCAGGTATCCGCTACGTGCCAGATCGTGACCTCCTATCAACTGGTCTATCATGATGCCTTCGTCCAGGTTCGGCATATCTCTAGCATCTGGGTCTCGCAGCTCAGTTTAGTGAGCGGCAGAGAGGCATGTCTGGTCGTGAGCAGTTATACTGCGAGTTGAATGCATCAGGTCATGCTCTCGTTTACATGCACTGTCTGAAACGTGGTCAGCCTGTGTCATGTTTCTCAATCCGACTGCTAGCTTGCATGAGCACGTCAAGTGAGTATGCAGCGCATTATCGGGAAGGTAGGTTGCATGTGCTTCATGACTTGTAAGTGTCCAGTTGCCGTCAACGGATTATCTCTGCCCTCATGGTACCCTCGCAGAGCTTCGGTCGACCTTATGTTGCAGCCATCTATGCACCCGTATCGACCTGGCTATCATTCGCTTAGTCTATGGATCTTACCATCTGTTATGTCGCCTGACTCACTGGACTGTTGCATGCTTACGCAGAATTATGCCGATGGTACTTTTGCTCAGCTTGTGTTCATCGGTGCATCACGTTTAGCAGGCTGCATTAGTAAAGTGACCAATGCGCCTACTCGCATACATGCATACTGTATGACTGCATGGATTACGCCCAGGACGTGACCGGCATGGATGAGCAAGCGTCATATCGCGATGTCAGCTGGATGTACGCATGTGCGTGCATCCATAGTTAATCTGCACGCTTCGCGCAGTAAACAAGTCATCCTTTTATTGCCAAGCAATGTAGTTAATCTGTATCTCGCTGCGCAGTAAACAAGTCATCCTTTTATTGCCAAGCAATGTAGACATGTTGTCTTTCTCATCATAGTTAGGAAGTTGAATACTAAGGATATCTTCTGCGTCTTGAGGCATGAAAAATTGTTTGACTTCATCCTCCTTTCAAGTATGAGTGTGCGATGACTCATACTAGTTGCATATGCACGTATTCTGCAACAGCATGGAGTAAGATCCGTGTATTCAGCTCATTAGCTTAGTCGACCATATGAGTGTATCGACCTTATATATATGTTCACTCTATGAACCGTACCTGGGTCTTGAGCATGGTCTATTAAGTAGGCCACCCATCGAGTACGATATTTTGTCGGGTTTTTGTTAATTTTCAGATTTCTACTCGGGGTCCAATTGTCCCTCCATAAACAAACATTACCGAAAAAGGCTTTCGTCCCGCTTTATAAATAAAGCAAACCGCCACAAGACATACAACCAAAGCAGGTTCACACACACACACCACCCGAGTCTCACAACAAAGTACACAGGTTCTGCTGAGGGCACAGCTCAACAAGCCCAAAAGAAAGAGAGAAAACAAAACACTCCAAGCGCCGGGAGTCTAGTCTGGATCCGGCGGGGGCGGCGGGGTCGGCGGCGACAGGCGGACGGCCATCGAGCGGAGGTCGGCGATGAAGGCTGACATGGCGCCCCGTCCGGGGCGGCTAAGCTAAGCTGCCGGTCATACAAGTCTCAAGTATTGAGTGCATAGGTACAATGCCATCTAAGCACTTGAAGCTACTGTAGCCTTAAGTTGATAGATGTCACCAATGCTTAGCAATTCGATTCAGCTCCTAAAGTATCAAACATGCATTAGCATGGCACTCAGATGCCTATGAAGTTCAGACAAGGTACTGATTGCAGGAACTAAACACTTAGAATCGGGCAATGAAGTGTTCAGAGAACTCAGAGAGTAATGCTGAAAGCGATGAGAAGCTATTGCAGCCTTCAACTACTAAGCCAAAAGTATGCAATGGTAAGGTCAAAGGATGAGCATGTACTTAATGTTCAGCTACCGAAAAGGTTTTCATTCCGCTTTATAAATAAAGCAAACCGCCACAAGACATACAACCAAAATTGCAAGAAACCCGAGAGTTTGTAGAGAGCGCCAAGAGCGCTGACGAAGGGGAGTACGCTGGATCACAATGTGAGCCACATTGATCGAAGATGATGCTTCAAGACCTAAGAAGGCCAAGATAATTGTAGCGATCGGTAAGTGGAGTAATTGAAGTCATTCGCATTGCATTCAAGCATGTACAGATTGTAGAGATGAAGACTTCAGCACGTTTGAGCCATGATCAGAATTCTGATGGTATAGCACTTCAGAAGATCGACCATGTTGCACTAATGGCAAGACAGTCAGCATGCATACTAAGCTCATATGGTTGCTAGGACCAGTGTCAAGGACTATGCTAAGAATTCCTAACTGTGGCGTTGCAAGTCATGCAGGCTTCAGAGCCTATATAAGCATCAAGCTCAGATCAAGTACTAAGGTCAATGACGTCATGAAGTTGCGATCTAATGGACTCCAGATAGCTTGAATCATGAGTCAAGATCTGATCGGAGCAACTGATTCCAGACTTATGCCATCAGTTGATAGGACTTCTGCAAGACTTGGTCAGATTGAATCAGATTCCTGACAGAACACTTCATAGACTAAGGATTGGTCAAGCAAGTTCAGATAAGATGAGGTATGCAACTCACATATGATGTCGTCCTAGTAACTGGCTAGAAGAAGACACTTGTAAAGTCAATCAGCTCAAAGTATACGACGCGTTGTAGAATGTCTGTCGAGCTGACCACATGATGAACATGAGATCTTCTCAGGCTTCAAGGACCTACAGCTTATTGCGAACGGTCCAAAGAGTCCAGTAAGAACCCCAACCTCCAGCCACCTAATGTGGCGAGGACGCTGGGGACAAATGGAGGACAACCGAGTGATCAGCAAATAAGTCCGGGAAATTGGTGTGGCACCAACTTCCACCGACAATTCGCAAAGCAGCTCCAGAGGAACTGGGCGGAGACGCAGCGAAGATGTGGTTCGAGTCTTCCGGGACACCACAGAGCGGGCATATACCAGTGCTCGCCATTGCGCTGATTGGATAGCAAATAAGCAGCCAATCAGACAACTGCTCACTCGTGAACTCTTGCATACTCTTCAGCTGTTGAAGCAAGATCATGTATTGGTCAAGAGATCTCTGCTGAGGGCACAGCTCAACAAGCCAATACTATCAGTCACATTGCAAATGATAGAGCACGGACAAGACAAGCTTAGATTTCTAGAACTAGCTCATGTAGCAAATAGACAGCCATGCACAAGTCTCGAGTAGGTGAAGCTCAGCTCTGCTATCAGCAAACTTGAAGTTGGCTCAATGATCTCATGCTATAATCTTAGGCAACAGATGGCATGAATCCTTCTCAAGGCCGCATACAGACTCCCTTTCTCAGAATGCTAATCTGTAGGCCCTACGTCTTATAGTGAAAGTCGATTAGGTATCTCACTTGATTCTAGCAAGAGTGACTACCTAGCACTTGACCAATGCTAATAGATCATTGAAGCAAGGTGCACGGACAGTCAAAACCTTGTATCAAGAAAGACAGAGAAACAAAACACTACCAGCGCCCGGGTCTAGTCTGATCCGCGGATTAACAACACTTAATGAACATCGCACATCAGCTCTCCAAAGGCTTAATGCTCTGAAGGTTGAAGCCTATGTTCGATCAGTAAGAAAGCGACTTATGCAAAGCCTATGTACTGCATACTGTATAGTCTCAACTAAGTAGCCTCATACAATCGATGCTATCCAAGTGCATGAATGATCCTACAGTGATCAAGACGGCCGGTTAAGCTGCATGGATATTCCACTCATTGAGCCTGTTGCTAAGGAGGCATTCTAAGGCTCGCTAAGACCTAATGCAGCACGGATGTCACTTGCGACCAAGCATAGCTAACGATTTGCTCAGAATACTCAGATGTCTACAAGTGATGTCAAGGTTCTAATGATTCGAACAAGAAGCTCAAGATAGTCCAAGATCCAGATCAAGACTTAGGTCACAGGAATTAGTCTCAGACAAGTGTGCATGGTCACTCTCGCCAATGAATCGTAGACAATGCTGTAACTGCGTAACTCGCATTGTGACTTACTTGCGACTAGGTTGCAGAATTGCTGATGCATGTATATGCGCTATATCAAGTAGCATGTTGCAGTCTCACATATGTGTATGTAGCACTTGCAAGACCCACATGGGAACTGATCATTCGCAAGATTGTCAGATCACTGATTGGCACTCAAGTCATTCAAGCTATGTAATGGCATTCCCGTTATTCAGTTGCGACGTTGTAGCATGACTAGATTACATTATTCTAGGTCCTAACCTTGCCTCATATTGCCTAAGTAAGACTTTTCTAGCTATCATAGTTAGCTACAGTTCAGTCCTTCTGATCTATTGATGTCATTCTTTAAGTAGTGTTACTCATTTGCTATGAGCCAAACGACTTGTAATCGTATGTTGCTAAGTCGTGTCATACATATGTGCTCCTAGCTCTCAGATTGGATAGCGCGTCTACAGTTTGCGATCTTTCTGAGCAGAGTTCCTGTCTCGAATTCCAGAGAATCTACTGCAACTATGTCAAGACAGTATCAATTCAGCTTATGGCCATCAAGGTACGTTGAACGATGACAGTCTCTGCATAGCGGTTCCTCAATGCCGTATCGTCCAATGCATCGACTCTCGAACCTAGCAGTCATGGGTAGCTTGTGGCTCTATCAGAGACTTTGCCGTTTACGCCATTAGACTTGCTCTTCGTTAGCATCTCACGCGTCCAACGTCAAGCGTCTGACTTGTCGTGAACCTGGACACTAGATTGTGCGTAGTATTGACTTGCTCGTCACGATGCATTGACTGTTATGTTGAGCCGATCTTGATTATCGCATGTCTTCCAATATGATAGTCTCATGTCGATGTATGCATCAGGTCAGACTAATGTTCCCAGGATCTCACTGAGACATTGTCATATGCTATGTCACATGTTTGTTGCAAGATCTCGACTACGTGCATCACGATCGACCTTCGCCGATCTGTTGACTTGAACATTGAGTCTCCTCCCTTGGCGTATATCCTCGTATGCTATCTCGTCAGGTATAGTCTGCTACACGGTTCGCCAGACTTCCGTCCAGGCATAGTCACCTCAACACTGTGCCAGCGCATTGTGTTCACTGACCGTGGTCACTGCATCTGACTTCCTGCTTCATCTGCTATGGGTTCTCTACTTTGCGACTTTTGTCGTTCTTGGGCTTTGCAGCTTGCTGCAGGTTGTGTGCTCTGACCTGTTGATCGTTGATGACCGTATCTGCTCATCCGTCACGTTCACGAGTATCGCTCGTACACGTAGATCCGCCACTGCTCGACGATCAGATCGCTGAGCCTGCTCAGACGGTTGTTGCCACGAGTCTCATCGCTCCGCCATACAGTGCTATTGCTTCTCGACGCTCTCGAGCTTTGATGTCCTCGGATTCAGATACGAGTGGATACGGTTGCTTGCAGACAGCGAATATCGATAGCGTAATGTGAGTGTCTAGATCAACGGAGACACGTATTGGCTCTTGTCTGCATCATGTAGCAGCTCCAGGCTCACTTCCCATGCAGATCATGGCGATAGTACACATGCCGATTATCGGAACCGATAGCTGACTCAAGCATCTACGTGATGTACAGGCATCTGGATTTCTCGATCGACTGTGAGCTTATGTCATGCAAGCTGTCCCATCGATGTGATCGAGAGCTGCTGTGCTTGCGCTCTCATGCGTCAGCTCGACAGCATCTGGCATCCGAGTCTCAGTCAGTGTCAGTCATGAATGTTCAGAGTCCAGGATGTCGATCACGCAAGAGATCGTCCCATGACGGAGTTCCAAGCAGCATGATCGCCATCCAGTAGTCGCAGCTCAGTCTATGAGACCTGTATGCCACATAGGAGGTCAGACTGAGAAGTCATGTCAGACATGTTCACAATGCTCATGTGAGTCAGATGAATTGACCAGTTGATCATCAGCTGGTCAGAGCTCACAGATGCATCGTCGACTGCTAGCTATCACTGACGTGACTGCTCTGCTTCGCTCGGAGCTCTGTACTGTCTAGACTGTGCTAGCATGACTGATGCAGTGCTTGGCACGCAAGTGGCCAGGCTAGTGACATCATCTGCCAGATGTGTATCAGATGGATACCGATTCAGATCATTGCACTTCCACACGGACGGAGAGCGCCCACGATATACCAGTGTTCGCCACATGCGCTTGCGAGCACTTCAGGGGACGGAGACGGACCACGAATCCACTGCGATAGGAAGATGAGGAGGGCGAATGGCCGGTACAGCGATTTGGTTGAGGGGGACGAACCACACCAACGATAGGGGAGGGGCGAGAGGGCAATGGCCGGCCGAGGTACTGCAGAGTGGATCATGCTTGATTCACGAGTGTAGACGTCAGTCTGACAGTGCAGCCAAGCCAAGATGCAAGTGGCAGCGCATGGAGAGTCTAGGAGCGTGAGTCTTCCTTTCTAGAGTATGGCATTTGGCTATAGCTTGTTAGTGACATAGTGAGCAGGGCATTTCTAGTGCATTGTAGGACGTACATGCTGTGAGTTACGTCTTCGCATTAGCCTGGAGAATTTATGCAGTATCTGGTGATCTCGTCAGTATCAGCCATGCCTGTATTCTGCTGCTGGTGAGAGTTATCTTCTACCTAGTGGCCTAGTTAGGCTAGCTTCCATAGTATCAGCTACAATTGGGTGTCCTATCAGGAGTGGCACAGCTATTTACATGGGTAGTGGAGTGACTTCCATGTGCAGACATTGTGCCTATCTTCTGATTGCAGTGTTATTACAGCTGGTCAGTCGTAGTATGGACCGTGTGTACTACAGCGTGTCGAATTGGGGCAGGTGTACACGGTAGTATGCACCCACTAGCTGACTTGATGACCTTAGTACAGGTGTCTATCGCACTAGTCGTCTTAGCTAGGCGTATAGGTACGTCTCGGGAGTGACGTCTCATGTAGCCGTGACGAGAGTATGGCATAGTCGCTGCATTAGCTAACACTGCGCCCTGACCGTTCTGCCGATAGTAGCCGTGCTCATCGCAGTAGTCAGCTGTACATTATCCGGTAGTAGACCCTGCGTAGTACTCACGTGCGAGCCGTGGTGTATCGGTCTTTCCGTGCACATAAGTACGCGCAGTGTCGACCGTACATACCTGGTACGTCGTCCGTGCCGTCTGAAGCTTGCACCGTGACGCCCTGGATTGCCTTACGGCCGTGCTTCACGTACTACGTACCGCATGGTGGTACTCGTACTCCGCTGTGTAGCATAGCCATAGTCTTGGATCGTACGACGTTCCGTCGTATTCTTGAATCCATTCGTTTGTTGATTGCTTATGCTTCCCATCACAACTTTAAGTTGCAACAAATGGATGTGAAAAGTGCTTTTCTTAATGGTCCCATTAATGAGTTGGTCTATGTCAAGCAACCCCGGGTTCGAGGATCCCTACTTTCGGATCATGTGTATCAACTCGATAAGGCACTCTATGGCCTTAAACAAGCCCCACGTGCGTGGTATGATCACCTTACCGAGTTGCTACAAGATCGTGGGTTTGAAGTAGGGCTAATCGACCCCACTCTTTTTACTAAGAAGGTCAACGGGAGTTGTTTGTATGCCAACTATATGTTGATGATATTATCTTTGGTTCCCTAACAAAGCTTTCAATGAAGAATTTGCCGCTCTCATGACCTCCAAGTTTAAGATGTCTTCGATGGGAGAGTTGAAGTTCTTCCTTGGTTTCGACATCAAGCAAAGAAGAGAAGGAACCTTCATCAACCAAGCCAAATATACTCAAGACATGCTTAAAAGATTCAAGCTAAGTGATGTCAAGCGGCTACTACACCAATGCCTACCAAGTGCCAACTTGACATCGATCCCAATGGTAAAGCGGTGGATCAAAAGGTATATCGCTCCATGATTGGATCCTTGCTTTACCTTTGTGCATCTAGACCGGATATCATGTTGAGTGTGGGGATGTGTGCATTTTTCAAGCCGCACCAAAGGAAAGTCACTTTGTGGCGGTCAGCGAATCTTCGATATTTGGCTCATACCCCAAACTTTGGCTTATGGTACCCAAGAGGGCAAACTTCAAGCTTGAAGGTTTCACGGTTCGATTGGGCGGGGACAAAGTGGATAGGAAGTCCACTTCGGAGGGTGCCAATTTCTTGGTTGCTCTTTGGTAAGTTGGTCTTCCAAGAAGCAAAGTTGTGTGTCTCTCTCGTCCACGAAGCGGAGTATGTGGCGGCGGTAGTTGTTGTGCTCAACTCCTATGGATGAGGCAAACTTTAAAGGAGTACGGTGTCACTTGTGACAAAGTGCCTCTTTGGTGTGATAATGAAAGTGCCATCAAGATTTCCCTCAACCCGTGCAACACTTCAAGACGAAGCACATTGAGATTCGGTATCACTTCATTCGGGATCACATTAGGCGAGGGAGATCGAGCTCAAGTATGTCAACACTCATGATAACCTTGCGATATTTTCACGAAGCCCTTGGATGAAGCAAGATTTCATGAGTTAAGGCATGAGCTAAATATCATTGATTTGAGCAATGTGACTTGAACCCGTGCACCCCCACCACACTCAACTTGTTGTCTAGTTTAGATGTAGGCATGGACATAGGGGAGTGTTGTTCTCTCAATGAACTCTCCTCCCCCATTATGCATAAATAGATCACCTCTTTCACATTAGCCATTTTTGATGGTACTTGTGCTTCAAAGACGAGTTTTGGTCATGGGCCCAAGGATAATTCTTCATGTGCCATACCATCCAACTCAAACATAGGTGGCTTCGCCACCGCCTCTCTCTCTCGAGAGACTTTGTTACCTAGGGTTTTACTTGTTGTTCCTTTGCTTTTGTGCTGCTTTGGGTTGTGTCTGTTTTTCGATGCAAAGGCTTGTTTTCTCTCTTGTTCGAAACCCTTGGTGGCGTGAGCTCACGGTACTACCGCGGTCGGCCACGGTACTACCGCGGCCAATCACGGTACTACCGCTGATGGGAGCATGGTACTACCGCACCCAAGCGGCAGTAATTTTTTACTGCCGCCTGATGGAGCGGTACTACCACCACGGCGCGGTACTTCCGCCCGGGCAGTACTACCGCGATGACCCGCGGTACTACCGCGCCGGTTCGGGCGTGTGGCGATAAGGTCGGGCAGGGGGAGTTCTAACTCCCCCATACCCATTCGTCCCATTCTCTCCTCATCGCCCTTTCCTCTCTCGTGCTCACGAACGGGCCGGCGTTAAATCGCGGATCTCCTCCACCGCTGCCCTCCGTGATTCCGTCCGGTGGGATCGTTCCCCACCACGTGCTCTTGCTATGGACCAAGGTTTTTCCCCAAATCCTTCTCCGTTTTGATTGTATTTGGTTCTTCTAGGTTTTGGGGGAGGCTTGTATGTTCTTGAGATTTCTAGGCTAGATCTCTGCAAGAGTAGGATGAAGGAGTGTAGTATTGCATAGGATTTATACTTGTATTGTTGTCTTGCACTAGATCTGGTCACCGTAGCACCGCCATGGCTTCGCGGGTCTTTTTCAGATTCAAATCCTGCTTGATCCGACGCGACGCGGTACTACCGCTCGTAGGGAGCAGTACTACCGCTCCCACGGTACTACCGCCGCTATGGCGCGATACTACCGCGCGTCGTGCGGTACTAACGCCTTACTACTGCCCCAGCCACGGTACTACCGTGACCCCTCACGGTACTACCGCGTCTAGAGCTGTACTAAGACTTTAGCATCGCACCCCATGGCAGTTCTACCGTGGCTCACATCTGTCGCATGCCAACTTTCTCGTTTATCTTCTATGGGTTTCATGTGCTGTCTTTTAGCCTTTGCATTGATCCTTTTCGACTTGTTTTGGTGCTTTGCGTGTGTGTTTTAGGTGGTGGCTCTCGCGGGCCAATCCCGTCGTGACACTGGTTCCAAGCGTCTGCGCAACCCAGAGAAGTTCCCGAGGATCATCTGCATCGAGCGCAATGTCAAGTCCACCGCCAAGAAGCACAAGGAGCCCGCCAGGCATGGATGAGATAGGCGCCAAGAGTATGTCCGTCTCGGCAGCTTCACCCATATGCGACCCCACGCCCACTATCGAGAGGATGTGAACTGTTCTGGAACAAGACTCAAACCCAGATCTACTTGGATGTCATCAAGAACAAGCAGAATACCTATGTAGAGGTGAAGTGGATTGAGATGCACCACATGAGGAAGGACAAGTTTAGTGACTACTTTGGGGAGGCTCTGGACTTGGTGGAGCAGTTTGGAATTGAGCATGTGATCTCGTTCCACATGGACTATGACCCTGAGATCATTTGTCAGTTCTTTGCCTCAGTGTACTTCCACACCAATGATGAGAGGAGGATGACGTGGATGACCAATGGCCGCCAGTTGTCTGCTACCTGGAAGGAGTTCATGGATTTGCTTCAAGTTGCTGATGATGGACTTGACACTCCTGTTGGTGTTCGCCCTCACGGCAATGCTGACTCTGCTGACAAGGACAAGCTTGCTCCGTTCATGGTTGAGAAGAAGCTCGCCACTGGGAAGATAGTCTCGGTTCTCAACCCGTTTCTGGATATCATGTACCGCATCTTCCGCAACTCTCTGTTCCCACGCATCGGTGACAAAGACAAGGTTCATGCCTACATGGTGGACATGATGCTTCTGTGCGAGGAGGCTCGCTCTTCTCAGACTCAGCCACTTGATGTCTCTCACATCATGTGGTGCGAGCTTCGGTTTGCTGTGTTCAACCGCAAGGTGCCCATTTATGGACCCTACCTGTTTCTGCTGATTTCGAAGACTTGGGAGAAGATGTACCCCACGGAGGAGTTCCTGGCTCCAGACTGGATTCGCCATGAGCCCATTTGTCTGAGGGTCAAACCCAACTGGGCCAACACCGCTACTCGTGCTGAGGCGTCTGCTGCTAGAGCTGCTGCTGTTGATGAGGATGCTCTTTGGGCCGAGGATGTTGCTGGGGGCCGTTCTGCTAGGCCTACTCAGAGTGACTCTAGGCCATCTTGGGCCAAGAGGTTGAAGGATAAGATGAAGTCACTTTTCTGCATGCAAGCCAAGGGACAGTACAGGGCTCACGTGGAGTCCAAGGAGAGTCGTCGCCGGCACAACAAGATCTTGAAGCTCTATGGCGAGGATGTGTCTGGTGGGTCTGAGGAGCACATCACTCCTGAGACCGAGTGGATGGAGAAGCAAGGATTCAAGTGGACTGATTCTCGAGGAGGAGGCCGAGGAGTCCATTCCACCATGCGGAGGAGTCTGGACGAAGAGGAGGGACCGCTTCTCCGCTTGAGCCACCTCTTGTGTGTTTAGGTGTCCTCTCTGCCTTTTTGGCGCCTCGATGCCAAAGGGGAGAGAGTGTAGGATTTGGATTTATGAGTTTGTGTGTTTGCCGATTGAACTCTTTGCTGCTTTTATCGTTTGAACCTTGGTTATCTTATCTCATATGGTGTAAGACATATGCACTCTATCTATCCTAGCTAGCTTGTGTTATATTGTGCTACTTTCATGCTATGCTAGGTTTATTATCATGTCTTGGTCTCTAAAATATAGGGGGAGTGTTGATCCTAGGTTGTGTGCCATGCAGTCCAAAGCATTCATATATAGTGCACACATCTAGGGGAGCCTCGTCTATATTTTAGAGAAGTGGGTTTGCCACTACTTAAACATATTTTATCTATGTGCAAATCCCGTGTTGTCATCAATACACCAAAAAGGGGGAGATTGTAAGGGCATATTTATCCCTAAGTGTTTTGGTGATTGATGACAATACTCGTGCGGACTAATCGTGTGCCTTGAGTCCCACAGATACTTCTTCATTAGGCACAAGACGATTCGGTGCCCCTCGGAGACTAGTGAAGCCGGCGTTGTTCTACGTTTCTCTTTGGTGGAGTTGAGTCGTAGGAGAGCCATACTATTAAGAGGGGTCCGCGTCGAAAGGTAGGGTGGAATCACACGCACACTTGCCCTCCTTTCCTTGCACTTTGGAGCTACCCATCGTTATCATGGTTGTGCGAAAAATCGACGATCGCTGCTGTACTTGCGGTAGTACCGCAAGTACCAGCGGTAGTACTGCTGACGAACCACGGTAGTACCGCCCTCGGGCGCGTAGTACCGCGGTACCTGGCCTAGTGCCGCTCCAGTAGGTAGTAGGGCGGATGTAATTTTTACATCCGCACCCCTCACGGTAGTACCGCTCCATTGGCGCGTAGTACCGCCGACTCTGCCTAGTGCCGCTCCGGTGCGTAGTAGGGCGGATGTAATTTTTACATCCGCTGCACCCACGGTAGTACCGCTCGCTCTCTGCTGTAGTATTGCTGGGGCCCACGGTAGTACCGCTCCTTGGAGTTGTAGTACCGCGGGTCTTCGCTTAGTACCGCTGCGTCATGGTAGTAGGCGCGATGTAATTTTACATCCGTGCCTACCACGGTAGTACCGCGCCTTGCAGGCGGTAGTACCGCGTCGGGTTCTTGCACCACCCTAGTTTCTGCGGAAGTAGGCACGGATGAAATTTATTTCGTCCGCGCCCTTCCCAGGCCGTGACCCTCCTGCCTTGCGGTAGTACCGCAAGGGGGAGCGGTAGTACCGCGCCAGTAGTAGTACCGCTCCTAGCTCAGGCTTGGTCCGGCCTGTGGAGCTGCCACGGTAGTACCGTGATCTCACACGGTAGTACTGCTGGTCGTCATGTAGTACCGCTCCCTGGAGCGGTAGTACCGTGAGTCGCGGCAGAACTAGTGGATAACGGTTGGATCTTTTCCCGACTATATAAGGGATGTCTTCTACCTCTAGTTGACTACCTCTTCCACCTCTAAGCTCCATTGTTGCTCCAAGCTCCATTTTCGCTCGATCTCTCTCCTAGCCAATCAAACTTGTTGATTTGCTCGGGATTGGGTGACAAGAGCCCGATCTACACTTCCACCAAAGGATATTTGATTCCCCACTTATCCCTTGCGGATCTTGTTACTCTTGGGTGTTGAGCACCCTAGGCAGTTGAGGTCACCTCGAAGCCATACTCCATTGTGGTGAAGCTTCGTGGTGGTGTTGTTGTTGGGAGCCTCCGATTGTTGTGGAGATTGCCCCAACCTTGCTTGTAAAGGTTCGATCGCCGCCTTCAAGGGCACCAATAGTGGAATCACGGCATCTCGCATCGTGTGAGGGCGTGAGGAGAATACTGATGGCCCTAGTGGCTTCTTGGGGAGCATTGTGCCTCCACACCGCTCTAACGGAGACGCATTTCCCTCAAAAGGAAGGAACTCCGTAACACATCCTCGCCTTCACCGTCCACTCTTGGTTATTTCGTGCCTTTACTTTCGCAAGCTTACTTATTGTTACATCTCTTGCTTGCTTGCTTGTTAGTTGTTTTTGCATCATATAGGTTGCTCACTTAGTTGCATATCTAGACAACCTATTTGTTGCAAAGTTTAATTTGGTAAAGAAAAGCTTAAAATTGTTAGTTGCCTATTCACCCCCTCTAGTCAACCATATCGATCCTTTCAATTGGTATCGAGCCTCGCCTCTTTATTAAGGACTTTATCGTCCAAGAGTATGGTTGACACCAACGATGGTGTGGAGGAACACTCGTGTGAATCCCATCTCATCTTCGTCGAAGGGGAACCTCGGTCTCTCGTGAGGAGTTCAATGTGGCTTTGGACACATTGAAAACCTCCATGATGGCCGAGGTTAAAAGCATGTTTAATGATTTCTTAGAGGGACTTAAACTATCTATCAGACCTATGAAAGTGGGTGATCCCACTAACAAGGTGACGGATGCTTTCTCCGATAAGGGGAAGCTAACAATGAAAAGAGTCCTTCTACTAGTGGTAGAAATGGCACCGCATCTTTGCCCATGTGGAACCCCGGTCTATGGAGGGCCTATCCTCCACTCATTTAAATCATGCCGTCCACCTCCTAAGTATGAAAAAGGTGTAGATTTTGATAATTGGGTCTATCGCTTTAAGCGTCATTTGAAACATGTGAACACTAACCTTTGGAGAGTCATTGAAGAAGGTTTTTATCCTCATGACCCAAGCAACTTCACCCCTCGAGAAGCCGTGGACAATCAATTCAATGAGAGTGCTCTCTTCATCATTCAAGATGCAATTCTTCCCGAAGATCTCCCTCACCTTCGACCCCATGTCGTGGCTAAAGAAGCATGGAAATGTGTTGAGGGCCTCTATCGTGGAAGTGCTAGCATTCAACGGTCCAACTATGAAGTGGTGCAAGATGAAGCCGACGAGTTTGCAATGAAAGAAGATGAAGAACCTCGTGAGCTCTTTCGAAGAGTGACCAAACTCGCGGTGGCACTTCGAGATCATGGAAGCAAGGACACGGATGACAATTGGATCAAGCGAAAGTTCCTCAAGGCCATGATGCCCTACAACAAAGCCATGTCCTCCGTCATTCGTCAACGACCGGACTTCCACACCATGACCTCAAGTGAAGTGTTGGATGAGTTCGTTGCAATGAGTATCTTGGACAAGACCGCCGAAAATGCGGTGCTCCGTTCTCAAAGAGCTAAGAAGCCTAACCTTGCCTTGAAGGCCAAGGTCATTGTCGAAGAAGAGGAAGAAGTGGAAGATGAGGAAAGCAACCCCGAAGACACCAAGTTCGACTACCATGAGCACATGGCCCTTGCTTCAAGACAATTTTGGAGCAAGAAGAGCTCAAGACCCAACTTCAACAAGAATAACTCAAGTGGCGTCAAGGGCAAGCAACGAGTTAGAACTTGCTTCAACTGTGGCAATGTGAGCCATTTCGTTGCGGATTGTCCTTATGAGAAGAGGGAAGACAATGGTGGCAAGTTCATTCGAAAGACAAAGCCAAGTCCGTCCCCAACAAGAACAACTTCGCTAAGAAGACTCCCACTCGTGGGTTGGTGGTTCAAGAAGAATACCAAGAGGATGATGATGATGATGAGAATGAAGAAGCAACGGCCATGGCATCCATTGCCATTGCTACTCCTCGGTGTCTCTCTTGAATCACCCAACGAAAACATCACCGCTAGATGCCTCATGGCGAAGGCTTCAAACAAGGTAACCCCCAACATCACAACCACCATCATTTCTAATCCCTCCGTGGAGGATTGCATTGATGGACATGTTGAGTCTAATGAGGAAGTGAATGAATTTGAGTCCTTCATGAGTAAGCTCAAGGGAAAGTCCAAGAAGCACTTTGTTGCTCTCTTGGAACAACTTGGTGAGGCCAATGACATGATCGAGGCTCACGAAGAAACCATCTCCAAGATGGAAGGTCATAGTCGTGACTATGCCGATGAGATATCGGATCTCTCTAATGCTCTTGAGGAAGAGCGTGTGCATCGTTTGACTCTTGAGGAGTCACACAATGATGCCCATGCTAAGTTAAAGAAAGATCTTGATCATGCTCTTGTCATGTCTCGTGTGCTAACCTCCGAGAAGGCTAAACTTGGGGTTGATCATGCTAGACTCAAAGAGGAGTTTGAGATACTTGACAAGGCCCACAAGGTCTTAAAGGGTACTCATGCTAGCCTCAAAGAGTCTCATGCTCAACTCCAAGTTAAGCTAATCAAGGAAAAAGCCACCTTTCCTCATATGGTATTAATTGATAATGCATGTGCTACTAACCCTTGTTGTGAGCATGTGCATCTTGTGGAGGAAAATGCTAAGTTGAAGGATCAACTTGAGAAGGGCCTTGTGACTTGCATTCAAGGTGAGAAAAACCTCAACGACCTTTTGAGCAATCAAAAGGAAGTTGTGGGCAAAGAAGGAATTGGGTTTGCACCCAAGTCCAAGAGCAAGAAGAAGAAGAACAACAAGGCCAACCGTCCTCCTCCCCTCAAACAAACTTTTGTGAAAGAGGGAGACGGAGCTTCCAAGAAGAAGAAGGAGAAAGTGAAGGAAGTTGATGTTCAAAAGGGCAAGAACGTTTCCTCAAACAAAGCCGGCGACTTTAACCCTTCATATGTGTTATGCCGTGCTAGTGATGGACATGTTTATGCTAAATTTGTTGGTTCTCCTTATGAGTACATTGAATGGTCTATTTGGGTTCCCAAGGCCCTTGTTACTAACATCAAAGGACCCATTACTAAATGGGTACCTAAAACCAAGCATTGATCTCGTGTAGGTGTTTGCTTCCTGGGGATCATGGTTGCTCGATAGTGGAGCAACAAATCATATGACCGGAGCAAGGACTTGGTGGTGGATGTGCAAGAGATTCCATCTATGCCCACCAATGTCGAGTGGGGTGATGCATCACATTCTAAGGTATTGGGCCTCGGCAAGGTTGTCATTTCTCATGATCTAACGACGAGAAAGTCATGCTTGTTGAGTCCCTTGCATTCAATTTACTTTCCGTTCATCAACTTGCACTCATGGGCTTTGCCACATTCTTTGATATTGATACCGTGGCCCTCTTGTGGAGCAAGACTCTTAAAGTAGCCTTTGTTGGGCATGTCGAGAACGGTCTCTATGTGGTTAACTTTTCGAGCAACCCACTAAGACCGCGACATGCCTAATGGCTAAAGTTGACGTGGGATGGCTTTGGCATCGCCGCTTAGCCCACGCCAATATGAGATCTTTGCAAAGTCTCCTCAAGGGGACCATGTTCGTGGACTAACAAATGTGAGTTTTGCCAAAGATCGTGCTTGCGAAAGGCTTGTATCAAGGAAAGCTTCATGAAAGGCTCACCCCCTCAACCATCATCTACTCGAAGAGACCCTTGGAGCTCCTTCACATGGATCTCTTTGGGCCTCCATCTTTGATAGTCTTGGAGGAAGAAAGTATTGCTTGGTGTTTGTGGATGATTATTCAAGATACACTTGGGTATACTTCTTCAAGAGGAAGAGTGAGACCCAACAAACCGTCATCAACTTTGCAAATGAAGCTCAACGTCAACATGATGCAAAGATCTTGAATAAGAAGCGACAACGGCACCGAATTCAAGAACTACACCTTGGATGAGTTTCTTAGTGACGAGGGGATCAAGCATCAATATGCGGCACCTTATACCCCTCAACAAAATGGTGTTGCGGAGAGGAAGAACCGGACGTTGATGGATGCGGCAAGGACCATGATGGCGGAGTTCAAGTCTCCATACAACTTTTGGGCCGAAGCCATCAACACCGCATGTCATGCATCCAATCGGCTCTATCTTCGCAAAGGCTTGAACAAGACTCCTTATGAGATCCTCACCGCAACAAGCCCAACCTCAAGTACTTCCGGTGTTCGGTTGTAAGTGTTTCATTCTCAAGAAAGGTGTTCGGTTGTCTAAATTTGAAGCTAGAGCTCATGAGGGCATATTTGTTGGTTATGCTACAAACTCTCATGCTTATCGTGTCCTCAACAAGTCCACGGACTCATTGAGGAGACGGTAACGTGGAGTTTGATTTAAAATAACGGCTCCCAAGTGGAGCAAAGTGGTACTTGTGATGTAGGTGATGAAATTCCTCCCAAGCCATAAGAAGAATGGGTATTGGTCACATCCTACCCATTGAGGAACCCCTTGTGGCGAAGGAGAAGGACAATGCTCTACTCAAGTAGAGCCATCACCTCATCAAGACCCACACGCTCAAGAACAACGTGAAGGCCCTCAACCTCGTGAACAAGACCAAGGGCAAGATCTACCTCAAGATGGTGATGAACCACTAAATGATGCCCAAGGTCAAGTTCTCCCCTCGAGCTAGTTCAAGATCAAGATCAACCTCAAGATCAAGAACAAACTCAAGACGGCGCCAAGATCATCAAGTCAACCCTCCTCCTTCCACACCCGAGGAGGAATTAGAGCGTCGTGCACAAGATTGCTTCCAAGCTCACCACCCAAGGCCATCTCATGGAAAATGTGGTTGGAAGCCTACGAAAGGGGTAAGCACTCGAGACAATTGGCAAACTATTGTGAACATCACGCGTTTGTCTCTTGTGTTGAACCCCAAAAGGTCTATGAGGCGCCAAGACCCGGATTGGCTCAATGCCATGCATGAAGAACTCAACAACTTCGAGTACAACAAGGTGTGGAGATTGGTGCCAAGACCATCCGGGAACCACAATGTCATTGGGACCAAGTGGATCTTCAAGAACAAGCAAGATGCCCATGGGAACATCATTCGTAACAAGGCAAGATTGGTAGCACAAGGCTACTCCCAAGTCGAGGGTATCGACTACGGTGAAACCTTCGCTCCGTTGCTCGCCTTGAATCCATTCGCTTGTTGATTGCTTATGCTTCTCATCACAACTTTAAGTTGCAACAAATGGATGTGAAAAGTGCTTTTCTTAATGGTCCCATTAATGAGTTGGTCTATGTCAAGCAACCCCCCGGGTTCGAGGACCCCTACTTTCCGGATCATGTGTATCAACTCGATAAGGCACTCTATGGCCTTAAACAAGCCCCACGTGCGTGGTATGATCACCTTACCGAGTTGCTACAAGATCGTGGGTTTGAAGTAGGGCTAATCGACCCCACTCTTTTTACTAAGAAGGTCAACGGGAGTTGTTTGTATGCCAACTATATGTTGATGATATTATCTTTGGTTCCCCTAACAAAGCTTTCAATGAAGAATTTGCCGCCTCATGACCTCCAAGTTTAAGATGTCTTCGATGGGAGAGTTGAAGTTCTTCCTTGGTTTCGACATCAAGCAAAGAAGAGAAGGAACCTTCATCAACCAAGCCAAATATACTCAAGACATGCTTAAAAGATTCAAGCTAAGTGATGTCAAGCGGCTACTACACCAATGCCTACCAAGTGCCAACTTGACATCGATCCCAATGGTAAAGCGGTGGATCAAAAGGTATATCGCCCATGATTGGATCCTTGCTTTACCTTTGTGCATCTAGGCCGGATATCATGTTGAGTGTGGGGATGTGTGCATGTTTTCAAGCCGCACCAAAGGAAAGTCACTTTGTGGCGGTCAGCGAATCTTTCGATATTTGGCTCATACCCCAAACTTTGGCTTATGGTACCCAAGAGGAGCAAACTTCAAGCTTGAAGGTTTCACGGATTCGATTTTGTGGGAGACAAAGTGGATAGGAAGTCCACTTCGAGGGTGCCAATTTCTTGGTTGCTCTTTGGTAAGTTGGTCTTCCAAGAAGCAAAGTTGTGTGTCTCTCTCGCCCACCGGCGGAGTATGTGGCGGCGGTAGTTGTTGTGCTCAACTCCTATGGATGAGGCAAACTTTAAAGGAGTACGGTGTCACTTGTGACAAAGTGCCTCTTTGGTGTGATAATGAAAGTGCCATCAAGATTTCACTCAACCCGTGCAACACTTCAAGACGAAGCACATTGAGATTCGTATCACTTCATTCGGGATCACATTAGGCGAGGGAGATCGAGCTCAAGTATGTCAACACTCATGATAACCTTGCAGATATCTTCACGAAGCCATTGGATGAAGCAAGATTTCATGAGTTAAGGCATGAGCTAAATATCATTGATTTGAGCAATGTGACTTGAACCCGTGCACCCCCACCACACTCAACTTGTTGTCTAGTTTAGATGTAGGCATGGACATAGGGGAGTGTTGTTCTCTCAATGAACTCTCCTCCCCCATTATGCATAAATAGATCACCTCTTTCACATTAGCCATTTTTGATGGTACTTGTGCTTCAAAGACGAGTTTTGGTCATGGGCCCAAGGATAATTCTTCATGTGCCATACCATCCAACTCAAACATAGGTGGCTTCGCCACCGCCTCTCTCTCTCGAGAGACTTTGTTACCTAGGGTTTTACTTGTTGTTCCTTTGCTTTTGTGCTGCTTTGGGTTGTCTCTGTTTTTCGATGCAAAGGCGTGTTTTCTCTCTTGTTCGAAACCCTTGGTGGCGTGAGCTCACGGTACTACCGCGGTCGGCCACGGTACTACCGCGGCCTATCACGGTACTACCGCTGATGGGAGCACGGTACTACCGCACCCAAGCGGCAGTAATTTTTTACTACCGCCTGATGGAGCGGTACTACCGCCACGGCGCGGTACTTCCGCCCGGGCGGTACTACCGCGATGACTCGCGGTACTATCGCGCCGGTTCGGGCTCGCGGGGATAAGGTCGGGCAGGGGGAGTTCTAACTCCCCCATACCCATTCGTCCCATTCTCTCCTCATAGCCCATTCCTCTCTCGTGCTCACGAACGGAGCCGGCGTTCGTCGCCGGATCTCCTCCACCGGCTGCCCTCCCGTGATTCCGTCCGGTGGGATCGTTCCCCACCACGTGCTCTTGCTATGGACCAAGGTTTTTCCCCAAATCCTTCTCCGTGTTGATTGTATTTGGTTCTTCTAGGTTTTGGGGGAGGCTTGCATGTTCTTGAGATTTCTAGGCTAGATCTCTGCAAGAGTAGGATGAAGGAGTGTAGTATTGCATAGGATTTATACTTGTATTGTTGTCTTGCACTAGATCTGGTCACCGTAGCACCGCCATGGCTTCGCGGGTCTTTTCAGATTCAAATCCTGCTTGATCCAACGCGACGCGGTACTACCGCCCATATGGCGCGGTACTACCGCTCCCACGGTACTACCGCTTCTATGGCGCGGTACTACCGCGCGCCGTGCGGTACTAACGTCGTACTACCGCCCCAGCCACGGTACTACCGTGACCCCTCACGGTACTACCGCGTCTGGAGCTGTAGTAAGACCTTAGTATCACACCCCATGGCAGTTCTACCGTGGCTCACCTCTATCGCATGCTAACTTTCTCGTTTATCTTCTATGGGTTTCATGTGCGGTCTTTTAGCCTTTGCATTGATCCTTTTCGACTTGTTTTGGTGCTTTGCGTGTGTGCTTTAGGTGGTGGCTCTCGCCGGGCCAATCCCGTCCGTGACACTAGTTCCAAGCGTCTGCAACCCAGAGAAGTTCCCGAGGATCATCTGCATCGAGCGCAATGTCAAGTCCACCGCCAAGAAGCACAAGGAGCCGCCAGGCATGGATGAGATAGGCGCCAAGAGTATGTCCGTCTCGTGCAGCTTCACCCATATGCGACCCCACGCCCACTATCGAGGATGTGAACTGTTCGAACAAGACTCAAACCCAGATCTACTTGGATGTCATCAAGAACAAGCGTAATACCTATGTAGAGGTGAAGTGGATTGAGATGCACCACATGAGGAAGGACAAGTTTAGTGACTACTTTGGGGAGGCTCGGACTTGGTGGAGCAGTTTGGAATTGAGCATGTGATCTCGCTCCACATGGACTATGACCCGAGATCATTTGTCGGTTCTTTGCCTCGGTGTACTTCCACACCAATGATGAGAGGAGGATGACGTGGATGACCAATGGCCGCCACTTGTCTCGCTACACGGAAGGAGTTCATGGATTTGCTTCACGTTGTTGATGATGGACTTGACACTCTGTTGGTGTTCGCCCTCACGGCAATCTTGACTCTGCGACAAGGACAAGCTTGCACTCCGTTCATGGTTGAGAAGAAGCTCGCCATCGGGAAGATAGTCTCGGTTCTCAACCCGTTTCGGATATCATGTACCGCATCTTCCGCAACTCTCTGCTCCCACGCGGGTGACAAAGACAAGGTTCATGCCTACATGGTGGACATGATGCTTCGTGGCGAGGAGGCTCGCTCGTCTCGAGACTCAGCCACTTGATGTCTCTCACATCATGTGGTGCGAGCTTCGGTTTGCTGTGTTCAACCGCAAGGTGCCCATTTATGGACCCTACCTGTTTCTGCTGATTTCGAAGACTTGGGAGAAGATGTACCCCACGGAGGAGTTCCTGGCTCTAGACTGGATTCGCCATGAGCCCATTTGTCTGAGGGTCAAACCCAACTGGGCCAACACCGCTACTCGTCTTTGGCGTCTGCTGCTAGAGCTGCTCTTGTTGATGAGGATGCTTTGAGCCGAGGATGTTCTTGGGGCCGTTCTGCTAGGCCCACTCAGAGTGACTCTAGGCCATCTTGGGCCAAGAGGTTGAAGGATAAGATGAAGTCACTTTTCTGCATGCAAGCCAAGGGACAGTACAGGGCTCACGTGGAGTCCAAGGAGAGTCGTCGCCGGCACAACAAGATCTTGAAGCTCTATGGCGAGGATGTGTCTGGCGGGTCTGAGGAGCACATCACTCCTGAGACCGAGTGGATGGAGAAGCAAGGATTCAAGTGGACTGATTCTGAGGAGGAGGCCGAGGAGTCCATTCCACCATGGAGGAGTCTCGACGAAGAGGAGTGGGACAGTTTCTCTGCTTGAGCCACCTCTTGTGTGTTTAGGTGTCCTCTCTGCCTTTTTGGCGTCTCGATGCCAAAGGGGGAGAGAGCGTAGGGATTTGGATTTGCGAGTTTGTGTGTTTGCCAGTTGAACTCTTTGCTGCTTTTATCGTTTGAACCTTGGTTATCTTATCTCATATGGTGTAAGACATATGCACTCTATCTATCCTAGCTGGCCTGTGTTATATTGTGCTACCTTCATGCTATGCTAGGTTTATCATCATGTCTTGGTCTCTAAAATATAGGGGGAGTGTTGATCCTAGGGTGTGTGCCATGCAGTCCAAAGCATTCATATATAGTGCACACATCTAGGGGGAGCCTCGTCTATATTTTAGAGAAGTGGGGTTTGCCACTACCTTATACATATTTTATCTATGTGCAAATCTCGTGTTGTCATCAATACAACAAAAAGGGGGAGATTGTAAGGGCACATTTATCCCTAAGTGTTTTGGTGATTGATGACAATACTCGTGCGGACTAATCGTGTGCCTTGAGTTCCACAGATACTTCTTCATTAGGCACAAGACGATTCGGTGCCCCTCGGAGATTAGTGAAGCCGGCGTTGTTCTACGTTTCTCTTTGGTGGAGTTGAGTCGTAGGAGAGCCGTACTATTAAGAGGGGGTCCGCGTCGGAAAGCTAGGGTGGAATCACACGTACACTTGCCCCTCTTTCCCTTGCACCTTGGAGCTACCCATCGTTATCATGGTTGTGCGAAAAACTGACGACTGCTGCTGTACTTGCGGTAGTACCGCAAGTACCAGCGGTAGTACCGCGACAGGTCCACGGTAGTACCGCCCTCGGCGCGGTAGTACCGCGGTACCTTGGCCTAGTGCCGCTCCAGTGCGGTAGTAGGGGCGGATGTAATTTTTTACATCCGCGCCCCTCACGGTAGTACCGCTCCATTGGCGCGGTAGTACCGCCGCACTCTGGCCTAGTGCCGCTCCGGTGCGGTAGTAGGGGCGGATGTAATTTTTTACATCCGCGGCACCCACGGTAGTACCGCTCGCTCTGCGCGGTAGTACCGCGGGGGCCCACGGTAGTACCGCTCCCTTGGAGTTGTAGTACCGTGGCCCTTCTGCCTAGTACCGCTGCGTCGCGGTAGTAGGCGCGGATGTAATTTTTTACATCCGTGCCTACCACGGTAGTACCGCGCCGTCTGGGCGGTAGTACCGCGTCGGGTTTTTGCACCACCCTAATTTCTGCGGAAGTAGACACGGATGAAATTTATTTCGTCCGCGCCCTTCCCAGGCCGTGACCCTCCTGCCTTGCGGTAGTACCGCAAGGGGGAGCGGTAGTACCGCGCCTGCAGTAGTACCGCTCCTAGCTCAGGCTTGGTCCGGCCTGTGGAGCTGCCACGGTAGTACCGTGGTCGCGCACGGTAGTACTGCATGGTCGTCATGGTAGTACCGCTCCTTGAGCGGTAGTACCGTGAGTCGCGGCAGAACTAGTGGATAACGGTTGGATCTTTTCCCGACTATATAAGGGATGTCTTCTACCTCTAGTTGACTACCTCTTCCACCTCTAAGCTCCATTGTTGCTCCAAGCTCCATTTTCGCCGATCTCTCTCCTAGCCAATCAAACTTGTTGATTTGCTCGAGATTGGGTGACAAGAGCCCGATCTACACTTCCACCAAAGGATATTTGATTCCCCCCACTTATCCCTTGCGGATCTTGTTACTCTTGGGTGTTGAGCACCCTAGACGGTTGAGGTCACCTCGAAGCCATACTCCATTGTGGTGAAGCTTCGTGGTGGTGTTGTTGTTGGGAGCCTCCGATTGTTGTGGAGATTGCCCCAACCTTGCTTGTAAAGGTTCGGTCGCCGCCTTCAAGGGCACCAATAGTGGAATCACGGCATCTCGCATCGTGTGAGGGCGTGAGGAGAATACGGTGGCCCTAGTGGCTTCTTGGGGAGCATTGTGCCTCCACACCGCTCTAACGGAGACGTACTTCCCCTCAAAAGGAAGGAACTCCGGTAACACATCCTCGTCTTCACCGTCTCCACTCTTGGTTATTTCGTGCCTTTACTTTCGCAAGCTTACTTATTGTTACATCTCTTGCTTGCTTGCTTGCTAGTTGTTTTTGCATCATATAGGTTGCTCACTTAGTTGCATATCTAGACAACCTATTTGTTGCAAAGTTTAATTTGGTAAAGAAAAGCTTAAAATTGTTAGTTGCCTATTCACCCCCTCTAGTCAACCATATCGATCCTTTCACGCGACCGCAAGAGACCATTTGCATGACTCTAGTGATCCAACGGTCGTCAAAGCCCTTCCGAAGAAGGACTTCCCTGAGGAAGGTCCAGCTAACCGTGTCATAGGCTTTATGGAAATCGATCTTCAGAAAAACCGCCTTCAGGCGTTTAACCCGGACCTCATGAAGAATCTCATGAAGTACCAGGACACCATCCAGGATGTACCGGCCCTTAATGAAGGCCGACTGGTTAGGGTGGGTAATCCGATCTGCAAGCAGGTTCACCCTATTGGCGTACCCCTTGGCCAGGATCCGGAAGATCACGTTAATGACCGTGATCGGGCGGAACTGGCGGATGTCAGCAGCCCCAGGCACCTTGGGGATGAGGGAGATGATCCCGAAGTTCAGGCGACCTAGGTCAATAGATCCCACAAAGAATTCATCAAAGATGGCCATGACCTCGGGTTTAATGACGTTCCAGAAGGTCTGGAAGAAAATGACCGGAAGACCATCCGGGCCCGGCGCAGAGGAGGAATTCATACCCTTGATGGCCTCCCAGACCTCCTGCTCAGAGAAGGGAGCCGTCAGGGACGCGTTCTCCGCGTCAGAAACTAGTTGGGCGCCAGCCCAACAATCGGGGGCGAGAGAGAGGCCGCTCCTAGGAGCGGGAGAGAAGAGGGACCGATAGAATCCGTCGACATGGGACCGGATGTCACGGGGGTCCTGCAGGAGGGTCTCCCCATCCCAAAGGCAGGGGATGGTGTTGCATCTACGGCGGCCGTTGGCGATCGCCTGGAAGTAAGCCATATTCGCGTCCCCCTTCAGGACCCATCTCTGGGGGCCCTGAAGGCGCCAATAAGCTTCCTCATCGGTGTAGATCACGGAAAGCTGGTCCTCGAGGTCATAGCGAGAAAGCCACTCATCCGGGGAGAGACCCACCGCGTCAGCCCAAAGGTCGAGGGCCTGGATCGCGGAAAGCAACGCCTTCTTACGCTCCATGGCGTCACGGCCCAGGTTGCACCCCAACCCTTCATAAATTGCCTGCCACGCTTCGCACAAAAGTGCCACGCGTCAATAGCAGACGGGGGACGAGGGTGAGGGTGGGCCCGAGCCTCAATCCACCGAGCGCAAATGGCGTTGGTGAATCCAGCCTGGGATAGCCAGAAAGTATCGAAGCGGAAACGAGGGGGGATCGGCGGACGTTCGTCCGCGAAGGAGAGAAGCAGGGGGACATGGTCCGAACCAATCCGGGTGATGGCGCGGAGAGAGGCTAAGGGACAACGGAGGTCCCAATCCGGGGAAACTAGGACCCGGTCCAAGACGGACTGGGTCGGGGAGGCTTCCCTATTGGTCCAGGTAAACCGGGCCCCAGTCCGATCAATCTCCCGAAGGGCGAGGTCAGCAATGAAGTCATTAAACAATTGCATCCGGGCAAAGCACACATTGTCATTGCTCTTGTCCTCCGCTACGCGCAGCAGGTTGAAGTCGCTACCTACTACCACGAGAAGGAAGGCCGCCGAGATCTTCCGGTGGAGCTCCTCCAGGAAGGAGACCAACCTACTATGGTCGGCCGGCCCATAGACAATGATGACCTCCCACTTGAAGTTGAGCGACCGCTCGAATAACTCCATGCTGGCGAAGAATTCGCCCCTATCCATGCTGCCCACCTCGAAGGTGGCATCCTTCACACCTAAAAGGATGCCACCCGAGTGGCCCGCGCTCCCACTAGAAGGGAGCTAGTGCCACGCAAAGAGGTGAGAGCTCAGCCGGTCAAGCTCAGGAAGTGCGAAATCGCGACGCATGGTCTCTTGCACAGCCACAATGTCGATGTGCTCATCTCGCATGTACTCCACTAACTGGCGGCGACGACTATCATGGCCGAAGCCGCGGATGTTCCAGCAAAGAGCCCGCATTAAGGAGCCATAGGGGGGCTGCTTGACCCCAGAACACGAGAAGCGCTTAGCGCGCGAAGGGACACCGTGCGGGAGTGGGTGCGGCCCCGGATCTCTGGCCCGGCCACAAGGGGAGGAGGCGCCGTCAGCTGCGGCAAGGGCGGAGAGGGGGATCCCCCAGCCGGAGAGGCGGCTGGGGCACGAGGAGGGCCGCCCAGGCCTCCGCGAGCTTTCCATCAAGAACCTCACGAGCTCTGATGGCCACGATCTGGGCAAGAGGGGGACCAACTTCCCCACGGAAAATGATCACGGAGTCGGAGGCCACTTTGGCGATGTGGCCCAGCGGCACAGACTCAAGCGCAGAGAAAGAACAAGATGAAGCAGAGGGGGGAAAGGAGGGCGTACCTGGCTCCAAGTTACGGGTGGCCGCGTGAAGCTCCGCCCGCTCGGGGATGGGCAAAATCGGGCTGCCCTCATGGTGAGCAGCATCCAGCCGTGCACTCCGGCGGGAGGCCACCACCAGGAAGGAGGTCGACCGACCGCGACGGGAGTAGGCGGCGGAGCGGGGAGGGGGGCTGGGCCGCCAAAGGCTTGATGATCCGAGCCGTCCCCACCCCAGGAGAAGTCGGAGGGGAGGACTGCAGACCCGGCCCAGCACAGAGAGAGCTCGTCGACCACCACCACCTTGACCTTGACCCTCACCTCCTCCTCCTTGCACAGAGAGAGCTCGTCGACCACCACCACCTTGCCCAAGAGACGATACATCTGGCGGATGACAAGCTCGGACCGCGCAATATCGGGGAGGCCGGAGATGAGGATCCAGGCGGTGTCGAGGACAGCCACGGCCTGGGCATCGAGCACCGGCTCGGATATCTCGACAACTAGCTGGTTGAGTGCGAGAGTGATCCGGCCACTACGCGTCGCATAGCCGTAGCTGACGGAATCGGGGAAGACGACAGAGAAGACGTGACCGGTGGTGGGGGTGACCACCCAGTCCCACTGGTGACGGTAGAGGTGGTTGAGCTCCGCCTCGATCATCTCCGGGGATGCCACCCCATCGACGACCGTGACAATCGCCTGGAGGGAGGGCGACGCGGGGGGCGTCCGAGACCTCGAGGTGGAAGAAACCCAACCCCTCGATCCCGTGCCCATACATCATGAGCTCCGAAACCACCGGTCTATCCGGACACAGAAGGGCGGGGTGGCCGGGATCGTTGCAGAGGTAGCAGCACTGGGGGTTGGCGCAGTTGACTTGCGAATGTCCCCTCACCCCACAGTTGAAGCAGGGGGGGCGAGGGAGACCGGAGACGGGGCCGGGAGCGGAGGGGCCGCCCGGACCCGCGGGAGGGGGCACGGCCGGAGCGCCGCGAACACCACGATGCTTCTTCTTCTTGGCAGGTCCAGACCGCCCACGGGCGGGGCCTCCACCAGGAGCAGGAGCCTGGGTCGCAACCCCGGTGGTAGCAGCGTGCGGAGGCACATAGCGGCGTGCATCCGGGGTGGTGAAGATCCCGTCCCGAGGGCGGGGAGAGCTGGCCCGAACCGAGCGGGAGGGGGACGGAGAGCGGCCCCGACGATGGGTCGGGGATGGGGAGCACCGGCGGGAGCGCCAATCCCCCGACGAAGCACGCGGCGACCGAGACCGAGCCCGGTCTTCATGGCGGGAGGGGGAGCGACGGCTATCACGTAGCTCTCGGAGCTCGTGCCGGAGCTCCTCCTCGCGCCGAAGGGCGTCGGGGGAGGGACGGGACGGCTCGCGCAGGGGCTCCCCCGCCTTCCTCTTGGTCCGCGGGGCCGCGTCATTCCATTCGCGCGGCATGGCTGACCGCGGCGAGGAGGAAGGAGGGGGGACAGGACGGGGGGCGGGCGGGGGGAGGGGTGCCGGCCGGCCGGCCGTCCGGAGGAGGGGGGACGGCCGGAGGCGTCGGGGAATCGAGGAGGGGGACGGGGAGGAGCAGGGGGTCGGGGCGGGATCGAGGGCAGGAGCTGGCGGCGCACGATGGTGGGGGAAGCGGAAATCCGCACCGGGGCCATATCGACGAAACGCCGCCGCTGCTGGGCCTAGGGCAAGAGACGGGCCGGCCCAGACTTGGCCGGACCGCGAGGAGGGGGGTGGGCCGACCAGAAGTGGGCCGCACAGGGCCCACCGGAAGCGGCGGGCGGGGCCCGGCAGCCTGGTCAGCCCAGCAGGGCGGGTAGCGCCACAGGAGAGGACGGGAGCGAGGGGGGAACCCTACCGGGGCCAACCACCGGCGCCGCCGCCGGAGCAGGTCCAGAACGGGCGGCAGGAGGGGCTCAGGCGCTCCGGGCCATTCGCACCTGGATCCCGGAGGAGCCGAAGTGTGCGATGAACGGGCGGAACGGTGTGCGGCAGGGCACCGGAGCCGGGAGGAGGGAGGGAGTGAGAGGGTCGATGGGGAAGAAGGGGGGCCGGCGGCCGGGCCACCACCGCCGGCCGGCGCCATGAGGAGCGGGCGGGGCCCGATCGGCGCGACCGCCACGACCCAAGCCAAGGCCTGTGGCGGCGACGGGGAGCCCTACCAGCCAAGGCCGCCCCTTGGAGGGATTCTGCCGAGCCGGGCTCCGGGGGGCCGAAGGGGGGGACGGCGGCGCCCGCCTGCCGGAAGTAGAGCCCCTCACGTGGGGGCTGAGCTAACCGGCCGGCGAGGCAGGCCGGGCCGGGCGGGAGGAGCGGGAGGGAGGGGCCGGGAGATGGGGAGGGGGAAAGGTGCGTCGTCGGCGCACTCCGCCCAGCGGAAGAGGGTCGCCCGGGCGGAGATAGGGAGGGCAACCGGCAAGGAAGGCGGCGGCGAGGCCGAGCCAGTGAGGGCCGGCGGGGAGGGGGAGGGAGGGACGCCGGCGGCGCGGAGACGGGGGCGGCGGAGTCGCCCGCGAGGGCGCCGGGGGAGTCGCCAGAGCCCGAGTCCATCCTTCTTGTGGAAAAGTTCCCACCAGTCCTTGTAAACGAACATTGCAGACAGGCTGTCACAAATACGCCATAAACACCCTTTCTTGAGAAAATCCAAACCATGCATGATGCCGAGATGCATTTCAAATAAATGTTGTGTCTGGCAGATCAACCCCAGGGTAATATTTAGCCTTCGTAACCCTCGCATATGTCGTGTTTAGCATATCAACCTCGTTGTAATATGTACTCCCTCCGTCTCCGAATAAGTGTACTTCTAGCTTTTGTCTTAAGTCAAAGTTTTGAAATTTTTACCAACTATATACAAAAGAGTAATAACATATATGACATCAAATTGATATATTATGGAAGTACATTTCAAAATAGATCTAGTGATATTAATTTAGTGTCATAAAATGCTAGTACTTTTTTCTATAAAGTTGGTGAAAGTTTTGACCTAGGACAAAAGCTAGAAGTACACTTATTCACGGGCGGAGGGAGTAGCCTTCATAACCCTTGCACATGGACTGTTAGGGAATGCTATGAGTCACCAAGCTTGCCCTAGAGAGGAGAGCTTGGTCAAAAAATTTAGGGCCCTAAATAATTAAGTTGGTCTTTGTTGGACCTTCCGTGCTATTAATTAGTGTTTGATTCATTGTTACCCGAGTTGTTTCTCGAGAAAGGGTGTTTGATTCATTGGACCTTTCATGCCAACAATGGTGTTGCCGTGGTTGCTACTGCCCCTTGTGTTCATCGACTAGAATTAAGGGTCATACTCCCTCCGTTCTTAAATATAAGTTTTTTTTAATATGCCTATATACATTCGCATGTAGTCTTTATTGAAATCTCTAAAAAGACTTATATTTAGGAACAAAGGGAGTATATAATAGTCTTCTCTCGTGAAATCCTAGCCGTTACATGAGATCCAACGAGGAGCAATCAGGCATCTCAGATTCTAGTGTCATCGGGATTCCCTCACCTCTGCAGCTCCGCTGGCTGCTCCGATGGTGACAGGAGCAAGGGGAAACCCAGAAACTTGTTTTATTGTGAGTTCAGTGGTCTAGGGGGCTTAGTTGGTCCATGGCTTCAGCTCAGGCGGTGGCTTTGGCGGGTGGCAAACAAGTTTTCTCACTGTAGAGAATGATTTTGTGCATCGATGATTGATTGATCGTGCACTAGGCACATATATAGGTACAAGGGGTGCGACCGGTATCTTGTCTCCCAAGATATACGTACATACAGGGGGAGAGAGATACTAGGTACTGCATACAGAACCCGGACCTACGTACATGTATATATGTTCAACACCCCGCAATCGAGCGTCCGGTGGCGCAAAGATCGACCAAACCCTCGAAGGTCGAGGTAGGTAGACCTTCGTCATCACATCGGCGAACTGCTGATCGGTGGGTACATGTAGAACACGGACACGACCAAGGCGCGCGTGCTCCGGACGAAGTGGATGTCGAGCTCGATGTGCTTCGTCCGCGGTGATGGACGGGGTTGGCAGCGAGGTACACCGCGGAGCGTTGTCACGATGAACAAGCGTCGCCTTGATGACCTCACATAGCAACTCCTGGAGTAGCTGTCGAGCCAGGAACACTCACGACGGCGTTGGCCACGGCCCGATACTCGCCTCGGCGCCGATCGTGAGACCGTGGGTTGTCGTTTAGACGACCACGAAATCGAGAGGGCCCGAGGTAGACGCAGAGCCGGAGGTGGAGCGTCGAGTGTCGGGACACCCAGCCCGGTCGGCGTCGGAGTAGGCGACAAGGCTGGTGTCGGGCGAGGCCGTCGTGGTGAGACCCATGGCTGTGGTGCCACGTATGTACCAAGTATACGTTCACGAGAGCCCAATGGGTGTCACGAGGCGTGCATATGAAGGCACACATGCTGGACAGCGTCTGAATGTTCGGACGCGTCGGTGTAAAATCTCAAGTGCACCGACAATGGAGCGGTAGAAGGGCGTCGGACACGGAGAGCCCTCGACGGCGGACACCTTAGCCTTCAGACGACAGCGTGCGTGGAAGCGAGCTTGCAATTAAGCATGCCCGCTTCGCTCGAAGCTTCGTGGCGTGCTTCTGCGATGCAGGAAGAAGCCAGAGCCAGCGCGCACTACCTCGATGCCGAGGAAGTAGTGGAAAGCCCCAAGTCCTTGAGAGCGAACTTCGGTGCGAGGCGAGCTGTGATCTTCTGTAGAAGCGCCGGCGAGGACGCAGTCAAGATGATGTCGTCGACGTACAGTAGGAGGTACGCGGTGGCGTGGCCCTGGTGGTAGACAAACAGGGAGGCATCGGACCGTGTGGACCAAAACCCCTGTTGCTGGAGGAAGGCCGCGATCCGCTGGTACCAGGCCCGAGGTGCCTGCTTCAACCCATAGAGAGAACGGGAGAGCAAGCACACGTGGTCCGGATAGTCGGTGTCGACGAAACCAGTCGGCTGCTGACAGAACACCTGCTCATCGAGATGACCATGCAAGAAAGCATTAGACACATCGAGCTGGTGAACAGGCCAAGCGCGAGAAACAGCGAGCTGGAGAACAGCACGAATCGTGCCCGGTTTAACAACCGGAGCGAAGGTGTCGGTGAAGTCCACGCCGGCGCGCTGGCGAAAGCTGCGCACCACCCAGCGCGCCTTGTAGCGATCGAGAGAACCGTCGGAGCGAGTCTTATGGCGGAAGACCCACTTGCCAGTGATGACATTGGCACGGGGTGGCCGCGGGACAAGCTGCCACGTACGGTTGCGCTTCAAGGCGTCAAACTCCTCACGCATCGCAGCTAGCCAGTTCGGATCCCGAAGGGCTGCGCGAGCGGAGGTGGGGAGCGGTGACGGTGTCGAGGTAGAAGCCGCACAGGCATACTCGTCCGACGAGTAGCGCGTGCTGGGACGCAAGGTCCCAGTCCGAGCCCGAGTAACCACACCGGTAAGAGGTGCGGTCGGGGTGGTGGGAGCCGCTAGGGAACACGGCGGCGACGGGACATGGAGGGTCCGCGGCAGCGGGGCCAGAGAACGGGCCCACGGGTGGGCGGCCAGGGGGCCACAGCGACGGGGCCGTGGCGGCAGCCGAGGAGGCCACGTGTCGGGGCCCGCGCAGATGGCCGAGGGGCCGCGACGTCGGGGCCCGGGCAGGGCCGAGGGGCTGCGGCGGCGGGCGGCCGCAGGGGCGCAACACCAGGGACCGCCGCGGCAGGAGCGCGAGCAGAGCCGGACCCGGGGTGCGGACGGGCGGTCCGCCAGAGGTGGATGCAGGGACGGACCGCGCCGCAGGAGACTCCGATGGTGACGGTACCTGCTGAAACGGGAACACGAGCTCATCAAAGTACACATGCCGCCAAGTGAAAACGCGGGGAGATCGGATCATAGCACCGTAACCTTTGGTGTTAGGAGGATAGCCAAGGAAGATGCAAGGAAGGGACCGTGGTGCGAGTTTGTGAGGAGCGGTGGACGCGGTGCTAGGATAACAGAGACACCCAAAAATGCGAAGACCATCATAGGATGGAACCGCACCGAAGAGGAGCTGGTGAGGGGTGTAGTTCCAGCGGGAACGACAGGGGCGAATATTAAGGAGGAGGCTGGCGGTCGCGAGCGCGTCCGGCCAGAACCGAGCAGGCATGTAGGGGTGGAATAGCAACGTGCGGACACAGTCATTTAGCGTGCGAAGGACGCGCTCAGCGCGACCATTCTGCTGAGATGTGTAGGGACAGGTGAGACGAAAGATGGTGCCGTGGGACGCAAGTAAATTGCGGACGGCGACATTGTCAAACTCCTTGCCGTTGTCGGTTTGCAAGGCGAGAATAGGACGACCGAACTGTGTGGCGACATAGGAGTAAAAAGCGGTGAGTGTGGCAAGGGCGTCGGACTTGCGATGAAGAGGGAACGTCCACACATAATGAGTAAAATCATCCAATATCACCAAGTAGTATAAATAGCCCGTGTTGCTAGCAACCGGGGACGTCCAAACATCACTATGCAATAGCTGAAACGGAAAGGTGGAAATGTTTGTAGACTCACTAAAGGGAAGATGAACGTGTTTGCCAAGACGGCAAGCCTCACAAGTGTGATCATCGACCTTATTACATGAAAAAGAAAAACTTTGGAGAATCTAACGCATGACGGTGGAGTTGGGATGACCGAGACGGGCATGCCAAAGATCGACACTGGCGGCGAAGGCGGCGGGGCGACGGGTGGTGGTGGCGCCGGAGGGATGCACTGGATAGAGGTCGTCCGGGCTATCACATCGGTGGAGCACCATCCATGTACGGGCGTCCTTCACAGAAAAACCGATATCATCAAATTCGACAGCTATAGGATTCTCACGAGCAAGGCGACGAACGGAAACAAGATTAGTGACTAAGTCAGGAGACACAAGAATATTAGACATATGCACAGGAGTAGAAGTAGAAGGAAAAGACATATGACCGACATGTGTAATGGGGAGGGAGGAACCGTTACCAACGGTGATACGGTGGGAATCTGAACGGGAGTGGCGGATGTAAGGTTACCGGGATGAGCAGTCATGTGAGCAGTGGCGCCCGAGTCCATGTACCAGTCACCACCGCCACCATAAGAGCTCGGTGACGGGGCGGAGTGTAGCGCAGCGAGCAGGGCCGGGTCCCACGGCGGCGGCACCTGAGGAGGGTAGGACCCTCCGTAGGCCGGCGCGGGTGATGCCCCATAGGCCGCGCGAGTGCGGCCCGTGGCGGCGCGCGCCCCATAGGCCGGCGCGGCGGCGGCGCCGTAGGCCGGCGCGGACCCGTAGGCGGGCGACGGCGGAGGTGCGGCACCATAGCCGCTGTATGGAGCGGCGTTCTGCGCGGCGAAGAGAGCCTGGTGACCCGCCGGGCGGGGCCCGAGGATACCCGGGGCCGGAGCCCGAGGGACCGGCATGGAGTACGCGTGGACGACGCCGGTCCACGGGTTGGTGCCGTAGGTCCAAGGGGGATTCACCTGCTGCTACTGACGATGCCCCCCCGACGCTGTTGCTGCTGCGGCCGCCCATGACGGTTGCCCAGGCGCCCGCCACCCGCTGCTTTGGGCAGCGGAGGCGCGGAGGTGCGGGCGGGAGGGGAAGTACCCGGAGGCGGTGGTGGCGCGCTGGCGGCGCGGCGCGGGTGGAGCGGGCGGTGGAGGTGCGCCGCGAGAGGTGCCGGCGGCGAGGGCGTGGTGCTGCACACGCTTCTTCACCCCCTTCATCCGGCGCTCCTCCAACCTCAAGTACGCCACAAACTTGGGAAAGGAGGGCTCCGGCATCAAGGTGAGGTTGGAGGCGGCGTTGCCGAAGTCCTCGTTGAGGCCGGCGGTGAGGGTGCTGAGGAGGAGGTCGTCGTCCACCTTGGCTCCAATGTCGCGGAGCTCGTCCGCCAACGTCTTCAGGCGGCGGCAGTAGTCATCAATAGACTGATCATCCTGGTGACAGTCAAAAAATTCCTGCTGCAAAAAAACGCGGCGCTGAAGTTTGTTGTCGGTGAAGAGGCCGTTCAGCTTGACCCACAGGGCGCGGGCGTCGTCGCCGGCGCTTACGACCGTGTGGAACAAGTCCTTGGAGATGGTGGTGAAGAACCACCGGATGATCGTGGCGTCGATCGCGGTCCACTCGGCGTCATCCGCCATGGTGCGGGAGTCCACGGTGCCGTCCACGTGATCCACGAGATTGTTCTCGCGAAAGAGCAGCGTGAAGTACGTCTTCCACGCGAAGTACGTGGAGGTGGAGGCATCGAGGGTCACGGGGACGCGGGCGTGGACGTTGATGTCGCGGATCTCGGCGGGGTCGACGGCGAAGGGGTTGGAGTAGGAGGAACCGTTGGAGGACATGGTGGCGGCGCGGCGCGGCGAGGGAGAGGCGGCGCGGCGAGAGGAGCGGCGCGGCGTGCGGCGGCGACGGGGGGGGTCGGGCGGCGCGGCGGGAGGAGCGGCGCGCGGGGGAGGAGCGGCGGCGTGGGCCGCGCGGGGAGGAGGGGCGCGAGGGAGAGAGGTGGTGGCGACGGCGTGGGGCGGCGGGAGATCGCGGCGGCGGCGGCGGCCCGAGGCGGTGGCTAGGGTTAGCGGAAGCGGGGAGATCGACTTGCGATAGATACCATGTAGAGAATGATTTTGTGCATCGATGGTGCGACCGGTATCTTGTCTTCCAATATATACGTACATGCAGGGGGAGAGAGATACTACAGGTACTGCATACAGAACCCGGACCTACGTACATGTATATATGTTCAACACTCACGATCTCTCATCGAAGTAGTGGCTCGTTTGGTTAATGGAGGTTGATTTGGGAGACAGTGCCTACACTGCCTCGGGTCCTACGAATCTGGCTAGACGTTTCACATGTCCTCATGTCGGTGTCTCGGTAATACTGTAGTATTCTTCTTCCAACTCTTTGCGATGGTGTTGATGAGGGCACCCAGCCATGTTGATGGCAATCTTTTTGTGGTAGCGACGAGGCCGTGGCCTCCTTTTCCTTCCTTGGGTGTCTCCCTGATGCGACAGATTGTTCTCTGGTGATTTGTGCCCTCTCTCTGTGGCAACGGTGTTTCCTCCGTCGTCATTGTGAAGGTGGCGAAGTTTTTGTTCATGAGATGGTTCGGCTCTGGAATTGATGTACCCAAGGCCTTTAAGATGGCGACTTCTTCTCCACGCGTTGGTTCTAGCTGGAGCGATGCTAGACATATGGGAAAATTATGGGTTAATTAGGAAATATGACTAGGATTTAATTAGGGGAGACATGCCCACCAGTGAAATTTCATAGGGGAAGGGCGGGGGGGTCTTCACCCCGTACAATCCATTAGAAGTTGCCCGTATGTTTAGCAATATTGAGCTGGATGGCTAGACTTAGAACTAGGCCGGCTGCCGTGAGATAAAATGTCAGGACGGCTCCGGCGATGGAACAGAGAGGAAACAAAGTGTTACATTAATTTGCAAAAGGAGCATCTTAAACTTTTGAGGTGAGATGTAAAAAATGGGTTTGGCTATATGTCGGTTGCCCGAAAAGAAAATTTAGGGCCAGTCGATTTTTTCAACCGTTGGATGGGAAAACAAGGTCTGGATCATCTTCTTCTACCTCCCGCCTCCGGCCGCTTCCGCCCCACCAATGCCGGCCTAGCCGCATGCTTCCGCCGCCCGCGGGAGGTGGCGCTCCCGCGATCGCCTTGCCGCACCGTCCTCCCCTGAACCGCCCCCCACCAACGGTCTTGCCGCTGCCCCGGTCATCCCTTCTAAGGCCGGCAACCACCAAAAAACTCCGGCAAGCCACCCCTGAGATAGATAGTGCGGTGCTTCTCCAGCGAACTTGTACATACACGCCAACCTAAGATAGATAGTGGGGGTGTTTTTCCTCGGCGCCGACTGACATTTAGCTATTGTGGTAAAAAAAAAAGACATTTTGTGTGGTTTGGCCCTGCTTTCGAACACCGCGCCCACTTGGTACACACGGAGAAGAATTCCTTTTATTCCGACCGTTATTGCAGTTACAAACCCCTGTATTTTTCGGTAGGAATATATACGTGGTAAGTTCGTACTCTTGTCTCTCAGCACGGCGTAGGCTGACAAGTGCAGTAACAAAGTAGCAAGTGAGATCACTCATGGCAGTCGTTCATTCGCGCCTATGGATTTCGTTCATCACTCAACTTCTTGGAGTACCATTTACCATGCGCGCCTACGGATTTCGTTCATCGCGTCGAGATGGCAGGTCGTCGGCAGCAGTCTCCTGCGCGGTGCCTTTACCTCGCAGTCGCAGCACTTGCACGGCGGCGCGAGCTGGGAGAGTCCGCCGCCACCCGGCACCTTACGGGCGACGATGATGGAATTGATCACCTGGCGGTTTTCAGGGTGGTGCACGGCCAGCACCTGGAACCCACCCCACCCGACGTCCGGGGGCTCCCTGACGGCGCACAAGAAGCCGAGGGGCCCTTGCGCGCTCCGCGCGACGAGCACCGCACCGACCGCCATGTGCTCGCCCAGGTGCGCCACGACGCGGGCCTTCTCCCCCAGGGGCCACCAGGAAGACCACGTCGTACGCGGCGAGCTCGCGCGTCAGGTCCTCGACGTCGGCCGTGCGGAACGACATGCGCTCGGCCAGGGCGCCACGCTTGGCGTCGTCGTCGGCGCGCGGGCGCAGCAGCAGCCTGCTCGCCCGGTCGTTGGCCGCGGCGCACCGGTCGTAGCAGTCGACGACGGTGTCCGGCATGTGGCGCGCGGCGATCAGGAGGGGCTGAGCGGCAGCGAGCCGGACCCGAGGAACGCGACGCGCGCGGGCATGGCGAGGTGGTCCGGCGCGTGCCGGGACAGGAGCGCGTGCTCCAGCTCGCCCAGGGCGACGTAGTTGTCGTAGAAGGAGAAGAGCCTCAGGTGGTCAAGCGGGTCGCCGTGGAGGGCGGCAAGCGCGTCGGCGCATTGTGCCTCGAGGCGCGCCTCGGAGTCGGCGCAGAGAAGGACGAGGTCATCCCTCATCCTCCCGGCCTCGGGCCCTAGCGCGCCCATGTCGACGGCGATGGGGCTCGGCGGGACGCACGCGGCGACGAGCGCGTCGGCCTCGGAAGACAGGCTCATCGACGGCAGCTTGGAGATGGCGGCATGGAGGCCGGCGATCTTTTTAAGCAGAGCGGCCACCTGCTCGCTCTGGGCCTCCATCTGATGGTTACACATGCAGATGTACTCCCGAGGTCTGGAGGTCGGAAGCAGCAGCATTGATGAGCTCTGGAGTTGATGGGTAACCATGGACAGGCTATGTATAAGCTCGCGTCGCACCGCAGCTCGACCGTGGCGTGTCGTGTCGTGCAGCCGGCAGTTCGTGGCTCGCTTCACGCGTGCATGCATGCATGCGTGCCTATTAAGGCTCGTTTCATGCCTGTGTTACATTTTGGACGTAGTACCTACCTACGTATCAGGGGAGTACTGGTATTTTATGTATCAGGAGAGTAGAAGCCCAGCTACGTACGTGTGAAAGTTGGAGTTTATTATTCCTGCAGATACCGCATGCAACGCTTTCAGCGCATCCTAAAAATAATCAATCGTTTCGAAATATCTAGAGAGTGAGAAGAATTTAGTGAAGCTCTTCCTAATTGAACTTTTTTTTTTAACATCCTAATTGAACTTTTAGCAAGACGGGTGCATGGACATGCATGTGTTCCTAGAGAGTTAATTGCACAGTACCACATTTCGGGCTGTCTTGCAGATTGGTTCTCCAGCTTTCATATTTTTTTTCATAATTTTTACGTGTCAGTATCATGTTTCGGGCAAACCGTTGCAAATCGGGCTAAACTGCATATTGACAACGTATCTGAACGGCAGGGCCCATATGTTAGGTGCCGACTTGGCATATTTTTTGCACAAAACCCCCTTGCTTTATATGTAATCACGTAAAGGTAGATTATTTTTGTGGGTAAGTCTTTATTTTCGTTCGGACTTGTTTCAAAGTTTCGGCCAACTAGACAAATAAATAAAATAAACTAAAAATCCGGCGCCTGCAGGTTTCAAACCCGCGACCCGCCGTACGCGGAGCGAGCCACCACGCCACCCAAATGTCCGTGCTAGGTTGCATGCGGGATTTCTTTTCTACTAGTGTGGACACGCTGGGCCCGCTGTTGAGCCTCGACACTCGATTTGCAACGGCTTGCCCGAAAGTTTGTACTGACATGTAAAAATTACGAAAACTGATACCAACCCGCCAAGACAGCCCGAAATGTGGTACCATTGTGCAATTAACTCGTCCCTAGATTGTGTAATAAAAATCGGAAACGTTGGCTGGCGATCAACAAATTTTTGACAACTCCCAGCGAACATCCTCATCACCATTGCACGGATCTCAAATCAAGGTCGATGCCATGTCAGATTTAAACTAGTTCAATATACGATAAAACCAAGTGAACGATGTACCAATCAACCCAGCGCACAGCATTGCCTAGCAGCACGGTCTTGCACATGGTAGACTTGGGTTTGAATCCCATGCCCTCTCCCTTCTTTTTCTAACATGGCATTTTTCTAGGAAATTTGCCATGACAGTTTCAATAATTTTGCGAAATATGTTATGTGGCACCAGGCCTCCTATTTTTTGCTACATGGCATTTTCCTCGAAAAATTTCCAAGGACGTTTTAATAATTTTGCAAAATATGTTACATGGCAATTTAAATATATTTTTCAAAATTCAAGTGTTTTTTGTAGATGGCATTTTTATTATTAAGAAACAGCATTCTTGTATTATTAAGAGATGGCGTTTTTATTATTAAGAGATGACATTTTATTACGAAGAGATGGATTTTTTTATTAAGATATGACTTTTTTTGTTTATTATAAGAGATGACATTTTGTTTATTAGGAGATGGCATCTTTATTCGGTTTTTGTATTTGCTCCATGGAAAAAATGTTTGTTCATATTGGCATGGCAGTTTTATGAAGTAGCTTGATATTTTTTTTTTCGTATCATGGCACTCACAAATTTATGTTTTTCTCTTTTTTTAATAAGAAAATATGGTTTTTTTTTCATGGCATTAGACACAGTAAGCTGGGCCTCTGGCACAATGGGGGTTCACCCCGGGTCCTCTGTCTGGCGATCTATCGTGGGTGGCTGAATTGTTCCGCGAGCGCTATGTCTTGCATTAAGCGAGATCGAAGGTTCTCTCATAGAAGGTATCTACATTTATAGACCAGCCCCATTCGCGTAGAGTAAATACAGGCAAAAGAGGGGAGAAAAGGGGAACCGGCTCCTCTAACTTCGCTCCTATGAAGTTAGGGAAACAGTACCCTAACTTAGTCTGTGAACCATCTGATGGGAAATAGATGGCCAAGATTCTGCACTGTTCACATGGGGGGCTGTAGCATACTGTTTGGACGAGCACTGTAGCTAAAATCACCGTTTGTTACCTGTAGCAATTGACACTGTTTAAGAACTGTAGCGATAGATCTCAGCCATTTATTCTAGATCCAATGGATGAAATGTGGCTAAGTTAGGCTCCTAACTTCACAGTAGCTAAGTTAGAGGAGCCGGTTCCGAGAAAAGGAAGTGCAAACGGGATTCAAATCTTGGTCTCCTGGTTGAGGTCAAGCGCGGTTAGCCACTAGGGTATGCTCGGGTTCGTGATGGAGTAGTAGGGTGGGTTTACTTAATTGTAAGCGAGCCGTGTTTTTCACTGTTTCTTCTCCATTTTTTCCTTTTTTTTTCACCCAGTTTTCTCCATTTTCATTTGGTTTTTTATTTTCTTTCCTTTTCCATTGATTTTTCTTTGGCTTTCTTTCTTTATATTTTCATATTCTTTTGTTTCTTTCTTTTTCTTCTCTGATTTTTTCGTTCTTTTTGCATTTGTTTGTTCGGTTTTTTCCTATTTTTATTTTCTCTGTTTCTTTTGGTTTTCATTCAACATTTTTTATATACTTCACCAACATTTTTCTAACAGGTGTTTAACATTTTCAATAGAAATTTAACATTTTTAGTACATGGTCGACATTTTTATATACACATTTTTAGCATTTTTAAAACTTTTATTAATAATTTTCAAATAAAATATTAACATTTTTGAATACTTAGTCACCATTTTCCTATACATACCTTTAGAGTTTTTTCAAAGCTTGATTAACACTTTTCTAATACACAGTCAACATTTTTCTATGCACAGTTACCATTTTTCAAATTCTTGATTAACGTTTTCTAAATGCTATATTAACTTTTTTTAACACATGGTCAACACTTTTTCTAAACACATTTACCATTTTTCAAATTGTTGATTAATATTTTTAAAATAATTATTCAACATTTTCTCAAATGCTTTATTAAAAATTTATATACATGATCAGGTTTTCTTTCATTATTTCTTAATATATAAGTAATATTTTTATGTACACATTTAACATTTATCAAATATTTGTTCTTCATTTTTGAAATGCATGATTAATATTATATAAACAAAAGTATATGTTAGTTCCTACACATTTAATCTAAGTATAAACAAAAGTATATGTTATAATATTTGAACACTAAAATTTATGACCTAAAAAGTCGGACACGGCCTTATAAACGTGACTGGAGGGAGTATATATATTAATTAAATGAATCGAAGGCAGTCAAACTTCGAAGAGCCTATCAGATCTCTTTTCTCCTCCCTCCATAAGAAAAGCTCTTCTCTTTCTGTCGGCGCCGCCGCCGGCCCGTCCCATCTCTGATGGCCTCTAGGCCATGGCGGTGAGGAGGAGCACCCCCCCCCCCCCCACCCCACCCCACCCGCGCCGGCAGGAGGGACCCCGTTCATGTTCTTGTTAGATTCAGTATCTTGGTTGGGGTTGTAAGGCGGCGGCGATGTCCCTTAGTAAGAATAATGTCTCCCACGTTTTATCCCCGTCCCGATTGTGCGTCTAGCATCTTCGGAGGGCGTGTGGAGGTTTGTCTCCGTTGGATCTTGAGGGATTTGGTCGGTGCCGGTCTTTGGCGGATTTATTTGGATCTGTCTTCGGCGGATTTATTTGGATCTGGTTTTCGTTCGTCTTCATTTAGGTGTTTACAGGTTTAATCCTTCTGATCTATGAGTTTCTTCATCGGCGATTATTGCTACTCTGGTGCGCTGGTCATATGGGGCCTTACCACGACGACTTCCCGACTGTCTACTACAAAAAGGTTTGCCCGGCTCCGGTGAGGGAGGGGCCATGATCGTCGCTAGGTGGTCCACGAACATGGTTGCAATTTTTATTACCTCCATGATTGAAGATGAATGGATTGGAAGTTTCTCGGAAAAAAATATATGAATCGAAGCATAGAGCGCCAACTTGTTGAGGTTGATCTTGCGTTACATTTTTATTTCCTTTCTTGTTACACCACTAATTTGGTTGATTGCGCGAAGCAGAAATTTTTGCCATTGTGTGGTCAGGGGTGTAGTAGTGTAGTAGAGGTGGCTGGAAAGCTCACGTCTGCAATGTATTTGTATAGTTCAGTCGGTCTTGCCGGTGACCATGGAGATGCCGGTGTTGCGACCGAACCTGGAGACGGCGCAGTCGGCGGCAAAGATGTCGGAGGAGACATAGTTTGGCGCGCCGCCCATGATGGGCATGCTGGCGCGCACGCTCATCTCGTTCACGTAGTCGGAGCGGTAAGTCTGCCCGAGCACGCCGTGCACGTCGTCGGTGAGGTCGTGGAACTTGAACCCGATGTCAAGGTGCGCGAGGCTGTCGCCTGAGCCCTCGACGCCGTAGTTGTGGATGCGCGAGTCCTCCTCGGTGATCGGCACCACGTTGGCCATGATGTCGAACACGCCCCTCAGGTGCACCCTCACCCCGTTGGTCGCCGCCGTCCTCGTGACGGTCAGCCCTGGCACCGCGGCCGACTGCCACCGTGCGCCGGCCTCGATCGGGATCTCGATGGCCGCGTCGTCGAAGGACATCTCGAGGTGGTCGACGTCGCCGTTCCAGCTGGTGGTATTCTTGGCTCCCATGAAGAGACGGTGGTGGGCGAAGCGGATGCCGAGGGCCTGGATCCAGGTGAAGTCGCGGCTCATGGAGGGGTTGCGCTTGCCGATGAAGTGGGCGTTGATGTGGAGGTCGGCGTCGGAGACGACGCAGAAGTCCTGGTTCTTCTTGCCGTGGAAGTAGAAGTTGTTGCCGTCGCCGCCGGTGAAGCGCGGGTCACCGCAGGACACGCCGGCGTAGAAGTCGCACACTGGAACCCAAAGTAAAGTCAATGACACCACGTCCACATACACGCAGAGAGGTCATGATGCATGGTAAATTAATTAAGTCTCCTCGAACTTACTGCAGTAGGTCTTGCAGCTGGGGCAGAGGACGATGCACTGGTTGGGGCAGCGCTTGTCGCACTTGCCCATGCAGCCCGCCTTCCTGCCGTTGGTGTCCTTGCACGACAGCTGCTGGCTCCTCTGCCCGAACTTGCCCGGGCTGATCATGTGGTAGTTGGGCGGCAGCTTCCTCGGCGGCTGGGCCTGGACGCCGGCGGCGGCCGCCAGGGCGCACACGGCCACCAGAGCGGCCACCGCAGCAGCCAGTTGCCGCGCCATGGATCGTCCTTCTTCTTGGTAGATCGAGCACACTACTGAGATGGGTCGTGGCGGTGAGGTGTTTGTCGCATGTGAACGTGGCGATTTATAGGGGAAGTTCTCCCACTTGCAGGCCAGCATTCTCCGGAGACGCTTTGCGTTCACCTGCACGTTTCGTGTACGTGTGACACATCGAAAGGTCAACCGGGCATGTGATAGTCGATCGTTCCTGATCGCCTCCTAACTGTCTTCGCCAACACAACAGAGACCGCACTTGGAGTAGCTGGTTGACTTACTGAGGAGCTAGGTGTCATCGTGTGTGCTGAAAGCCCCTTTTCATCGTCCTAATCAATCCCTGCCCCGCCGCCATGGACAGCTCGATTACTGCCCCACCAATCAATCTAAACAAGTATATTTGCTTGCACACACATACACTGTACTTGTACAGAATAATGGGAGGCAAAAAGAGGGAATTAAAATAATGATTCTAGTTTTTTGTTTTAGCTGTTATTATGCAATTTTTTTAATTAAAATCACACAATAAATTACATTGGTCATGTCGGATTTCCACAGTATTTTTACATTACAGGCTTTAAGGTGTGGAATTAAGATCAACACAACGACCTCGTTAAACAAAATTTGTGACCTAATTAAACAAAATTCGCTGCAGTAAAAAAAACCTAAACTCAAACAAACAAAACAAAAAACAAAAAACAACTTAATTTTTCTAAGGTTAGGGGCATTAGTATTACCTTAAAGAAGAAATAAAATCAAGGAAAAACTTTGCATCGTGGATGTTGATATTCTTTTCTACTCTCCCTGTTACTTTTCGGTCCGCATATAAAATTTGGTCAAAGTCAAACTTTGTCAAGTTTGACTAACTTTATAGAAAAAAACACGAATATTCACAATATGAAATCAATATTATTAGATGCACTATGAAATTTATTTTCATACCATATAGTTTTAGTATTGTAGATGTAGGTATTTTCCTTATAAAGTTAGTCAAACTTTACATAGTTTGACTTTGACCAAATTTTATATGCAGACTAAAAAGAAACGGAGGGAGTACAAGCTTGACATAATTTAACCCTTTTTACTTAAGAGAAAAGCAATATCGTTAGTGAAAAGAATAGGAAGTAGTATTAGGCAAATATGCCTAACATGGACTATCATAAAGACTTGTTGTCAAACTTATTTCTTACAAAGAGAATTCTGCGTGTACTAAAAACTTGCACACAAAAATGCAAACTTGCACAATTTGGTACGTATTGTGCAAGAACAAGTGTAAACTAGTGCAAACAAGTATAAACTAGTATAAGAACAAGTGTAAACATGCACAAGAAAGTGGAAACGAAAACACCAATGCTGCCACGGGATTTAAGGTGAGGAAATTACACAATAAATTACATTAGTCATATTAGATGTATACAATATTCTTACACCACGGGATTTAAGGTGAGGAAATAAGATCAACACAACAACATGATTAAAGAAAAACAAATTGTAGTAATAAAACGTGAACTTAGACAAATAAAAAAAATGAAAAATAAAAGCAGAATTCTAGGGAAGAATGAATTAGCTGCATTGGTATCGTCCTAAAGAAGAAACAAAATGAAAGAAAAACTTGGTATTGTGAATGTCAATATTTTTTTCTATAAGCACGATAAATTTTTAAAAAGTTTGACTTAAGACAAAACGAACACGGGTAGTAAGAATAAAAAGCAGTATTATGCAAATATGCTTAACATTGCAAATCATAAAGAATAGTTTTCATACTTTTTTATTATAAAGAGGATTCATAATGTATTAAAAATTTGCACAGAACATCTGCAAAACTTGCATAATTCGGTATTGTGCAAAATAAGTTTAAACTAGTGCAAGTTTAATAATAATAATAATGTCCAAAATGGATCAAAACATGAAAAATGCCCATTTTAGATTTCTAGCGTAAAAATCAAGTAGTATGGCACAATTACAATATCAATATGTTGTTGCATGCACACATATAGAGGAAAACGCCAACGGCCAAAAAAGTCGAATACACGTGGGTGAACAAATACACAAATAAAATATATTTTTATTAATTCATCAGTGTATTAATTACAAAGACTAATTTCATTTTAAGTTCCTAACAGATAATCAAACAGCATCACACTGGAGCATCAAATGCATCGTCTCATGCACAAATATAGGAAAAAAATTACGACTAGAAAATTGACTAATCATCAATAAACAATAACATAATAAAAAACAGAAAAAAAAATATTCAAATATAGAATGTATAGGGGCATTGATGTTGCCCAAGAAGAACACATACCTTATACATGCACACACACGTCATGTAGGCACGCACACAGCAAGAACTCACGGACACACCGCAGACAAACAAACACACTGTCACGTACACACACGTAAAGAATGCACTGACACGCTTCTCGACCCAAACAAAAAACACATAAACACGATGACATGGACTGATGCACGAATTGACTTATGGGATAGAAATTTTCAGGTGCCTGACTAATAGCAAACACATTAGTCCCTCTGTCCCTTAATATAAGAGCCTTTTTTACTCTTACATTTAGAGGGAGAGTTGCCGGCGTGTTTTCTATCGCGAGAACTATACCTCGCATTATGCGAGATAGAAGATGCTGTCGATGAACCTTTTTACCCTCTGTACTGTAGTTGTTGGGCCCGTCTCTTTTGTCTTTTTTTTTTCTCTTCGCTGAGTCGAGTGAGTTTGCTGCTTCGCTCGCCTCGCTCGGCTTTTTTTTGATTTTTCTGTTGGTTTCCGTCGCTGGTTCTTTTCGTGTTTTACTTTGGTGGTTCTTCACGTTTTTTTCTTTTCTTTTTTCTTCTATTTTATTTTTTCGAAGTCGGTTTTCTATTTTTGTCTTTTTTGACATACTACGGTTTTATTTTTTAATAAGTTTCTTCATTATATTTCGGTAATCTTTTTTGAATGTTTTCTTTGTTTCTTTTATTGGTTTTCTTGTATATTTTGGTTTTCTTCATTTTTCTTTTATTTTGAGTAGGTTTTCTCAATACATAATATAAGTCAATAATGTACACATGAAATATTTTTTATAGATATTGAATATTTTCAAATACATGATCTAAATTTTTCTCAAATACATGTTTCTCAACACCTTTTTAATACATGGTCAACATTTTTTTTTGTACAAATTTAACATTTTTTGAATGTTTCATTAACATTTTACAACAAAAGATTAATTTTTTGAATAAGTGGTAAATTTTTTTCCTTTACAAAAAATAATTGGATTTTTTTCAGATACAAGATTAATATGATCTAATACATTGTCAACATTTTTGCTCATTTTAACATATTTCAAATGCTTTATCAACATTTTTCAAATGTGATATTAACATCTTTTCTAAATGCATGATTAACTTTTTATATAAACATTCTAAAAATTTCGAATGCCTGATTAAATTTCTAAAATAATTTTTCAATATGTTTAGAAATGCTTCATTAATATTTTCTCAGATGTGATAAAAGAATTTCATCATTTTTAACACATGGTCAACATTTTTACACACATTCAACATTTTTAAAACACTTGATTAATATTTTCAAATAGTGGTTTAATTTTTTTAAACACTTGATTAATATATTTTAAATACATGATCAACTTTTTCACACACATTATATATTTTTCGTATAAATTCTTCATATACATGGCCAACATTGTTCTCTACGCATTCAACATTTTTTAAATGCATGATTGACATTGTTCCAAACATCACGAAAAGTATATTTTGCAATATATATATGTTTAGAATTTTTGATAGTGTAAAGAAAGATTAAAAAATGAAATTAACAAAAAGTTCAAACAAACTAAAGAAAGTGTTTGTGGATTTGCATAAGTTGGCCCGACCCATTTAGGTCAACGCCTTCAGCAGTGCTGACTCTGTTTTGATTTGCAGCGAGATATAGTGACGGCATTCCCTATTTGCCGCTTCAGGCACCCGTGAAAGTATCTTTTCCCAACCTACGCAAATCCCCTCTTCGACCTAGGCCGGCCACTTCAGCGATAGCTAACTCTATGCGGGGGATCGAAATCATGACTTTTGCTTCCAAAGTGATACGACCTAATTACTAGGACATCAAAAAACTTGTGGCCAGGATATTATTTTCTTAAATTGATTCTTTCCATAGTTCACGGAGGCCCAGATTTGTGGAAACCTTCAAGCCATTTTTTCTTTTCTAATTGCGGTTTTTTCCTGGACCGGTTTTGTGTGGTTTTTCTTTCTTTTCCTGTTTCTTTTCTTTATTTTTTCTTTTTTACTTTATTATGGATTTTTGATTTTTTTTCTAAAATGCAAAAAAAAACCAAATTTGATGAGCTTGTTTTTCAAAATCAATGAACTTGTTCTAAATTAGATGACCTCCTTTTGAAATTAGATGACCTTTTTCTATGAAATCAATGAAAATTTTCATATTCAATGAACATTTTGAAAATTTTATGATTTTTTTAAATTCGATAAATCCATTAAGTTTTTTGAATTTTGATGATGTTTTTTCAAAGATGATGAACCTTTTATTAGTTCACGAATCTTTTTTTAATCTTTTATTTTTTCATTTCTTTTTCAATAGTCAATGGTACTGGTCAACCGTGACTAGTCCAATACGATTGAGCGGCGAGGGGAGGAAGCTAGCGAGCTGCGATGTAGATCTTCTACATGGGCTGGCCCATGAATGTGCGCACGTGAGCGCCAGTATCGGGAATCGGCGGCTTATAGTGCCAATTAGGAGCTCCCGCCCTGTTTTTTCTACGGAAATGATGTCTCGGTTGAGGTGGGCTCAGAACTCTAGGCCAGCAGGCTGCATGGGCCAGCGGGCTGGGAGCAAGGGGATAGACGCGAAGCCCATGAAGCTATCCTTCAAAAATTCAATCGGATTTCACATTTCCCGGTTCTCTCAATTTTTCTATTTCTAAACTAACCGACATGTAGGATATTACCGAGCCCTACATTTGCACAAATTTTATTGCACGATTCAGCTCCGGAGATATAAAGTCGTCCTTAAACTAGTACTCGCATGATTCCTCAAATGTGCAATATTGATGTCTCATAAACCATTAGATGATATTCAACATCTAAAACTGTAAATAACAATTCTCGTTGAATAAGGAATACACTCCTAATTAAAAAAAATCACAATATTAACTTCTATTATATTAGAGGTGCTTTGTACTTCTGATGAAGTTTTATAATAGTTCTTGATTTTTTGGCTAGAAAGTACGCATTCTATTGTATAATTTGGAAATGTTGTGAGTACTCCACTTACCTTGTTAAAAAAGACATGGACATTTAGAAAAAAATTACCCAATGCACGTGAGGCCATATCATGTACTCCCTCCGTTCCTTAATGTAAGGTGTATTAGTTTTTCAAAAAGTCAACCATTGTCTATGTTTGACCAACTTTATAGCAAAATCTATAAAAATTTACAATATTGAATATTTAAAATATAGAAATATATTTCATGGTGAATCTAGTGATAATGATTTGGTATTCTAGACATTGATATTTTTGTCTAAAAACTTGGTCAAAGTTAGAGAAGTTTGACTTTTTGAAAAAATAATACACCTTATATTTAGGAACGGAGGGAGTATCGTGTATGTTTTGGTAAAAAAAACATGACAAGATGCATTTTTAAAAATATTCATGAATTTAGATAATGTTATGACTATTTCACTGTCCAAGGTGTACCAATTTGGCATCGTTTTTCTTTCCAAACTATGATATTAAGATAGAAGACAACCAAAAAGGCATGACACATACAACACCAAAAAGGGACAAGCAAACTAAAACAAAGACATCATCAAAAAAACATGTAAACAACCTAATGATAAGTGGCCTGTGAACTGAAGAGAACTCTGATTTTTTTTTCAAGTGAAACGGGTGAACAATGGGAAGGGCATGTAAGTGCATCTAGTGCCCCTTAGAGATTTTGGTGTATTGAAGACTTATAGGTTAAGGACCTAATGTGTTTATGAGTGTACACATGTCTATAAGTCTATGAGGAGTTTGATATTTACAGAGAAAGTCGACCCCTAAAAATGAATATCTTCGACTGAAGATTTTGGTATTCCCGAAGACTTTCATGAAGACTTTGAAAGTGAAGAAATTGGTGTGTCCGTGAAGACTTGATATTCATGGCGAGGAATATGAAGCTTGAAGACTTTTGTTTTCATAGTTTTGTTTTTCTCTTTCTTGAGTCATAGGAAACACCGTACTATTAAAGGGGGTCAAGGAAATACTAAGGAAAAATTTCCATGTGATGCTCAACTCAAAATCTTACACCTACCAATCTCTTTGAGTGAAGCCATTGGAAATCTCATACAGTTCAGTCAATTTCTTAAGTGACAGAGACGACGTTCTTCTGGTCGCTGAGGAATTTGTTCTGACTGAGGAGTTAGGAATTCGCCGGTGCGGATTGCTTACTCAGTGAGGAACATGATAGCCCTGAGGAATTTGAGAATCAAATTTCCGACCGTTGCTGTGCTACGCGCCAGCTGTCCCAAAATATCTTATTCACATAACGGTCATATCATTGAAGGGCATTTATGTCTTATCATGTCGGGCTGCTCCCTAGGCTATAAATAGCCGCCCCCTACAACCACTAGCTGGTTGGCTGCTCCGAGAGAAACTGACACTTGTCATTTGAGAGCAACCCATCCTTCGAGGACTTTGAGTGAAACTCATCGAGTGAGGAAAATCCAAACCCAAACACCCACAAACCCAAAGTGATTGAGCATCACATAAGAGATTGATCCTGCGTGGATCCAACGCTTGTTACCTTTGAAGACTGTGCTTCTTCCAGATGGTTAGGCGTCATGGTCTAGAGCATCCAAGAGGAATTGTGGATCGCCGAGTGACCAAAGTCTGTGAAGGTTTGGAAGTCGCCTGAAGACTTACCACGAGTGATTGGACGAGGACTATGTGACCTTAGTTCAAGGAGAATACGGTGAGGACTTGGTGTCCTGAGCTGTGTGCTCAGTGACTGGGTGTCCGGGACTGTGTGTCCTCGAGTTTAAATACCCAGCCGCTCCAACCAGACGTACAACTGAGACAGCAGTTGGAACTGGTCTACCAAATCATTGTCTTCACCAACCCTACTGGTTCTATTTCCTCAACTCTTTCATTTCCTCATTACTGTGTTGAGGGTTTGTTCATATCTGTGTTTGAAGACTTTGACTGAAGACTTTCTCAATTTCCTCAGTTCAATTTCTTCAGTCTGTTTGTCTTCATCTTGTGTTATCCTGTGTTTACGCTTTCTGTACTCTGTGTTTGTCTTTATTTCATCATGATGACTATGTATGTCTTTTGTTATGCTTACTTCTGAGTACTTATTCCGCTGCAAGTAGTTCTTCGCTAAGGAATTTCCTCACCATCAAATTCCTCAGTGAAGAATTCATAAAAATCGCCTATTCACCCCCTCTAGTCGATATAACGACTTTCAATTGGTATCGATCAAGGTACTCCCTTGTTACGTGTGATTTTAGTTTAACCGCTTTGGAGTTTTAGTTATGTCGACCGCAGTATGATCAAGGTCTCTGCTGGGTGCCCTACCTTCGATGGCACAGACTACCCCTCTCGGAAGAATAAGATGCGAATGCATCTTGAAGCAATTGACAACGATCTACGTGCGTTGTGGAAAATGGTGTTCCTCACCACACCTTCCCGAATGTCACTGATGTGAAGAGATTCAAGCAACTCGATTCTCAAGCGAAGAACATCATATGTGGTTATCTGAGTAAAGGGCAGTATGGTAGAGTGAGTGCTTTGGAAACTGCTAAGCTTATCTGGGATATGCTCTCCAAAGTAAACGAAGGAGTATCAACTCAACGTGACTCTCGTGTTGACATTCTTCACAATCTCTTCAACCCCTTCAAAAGACTCGACAATGAAAATGTTCAGCAAACCTTCGATCGCCTCACTGACATCTCAAATGAGCTTCAAGCGCTCGGTGCCACTGACATCACCAATAATGAGGTGGTGAAGAAATTGCTGAGATCAGTCGATTCGTCATTTGACACTCTGGCACTTATGATTCAAGAGCGTGCTGATTACAAGTCACTAGATCCTGCTGATATCCTCGAGAGGCTAAATACTCATGAGTTCCAGCTTGCTGAAAAAGAGAGATCTCTATGGTTCAAGCTATGGCAAACCACGTGCCCTGAAGGCCAAGGCAGTGTCTGAATCTGAGTGTGAAGATTACGGTAGTAGCCTTGGTGACCACAAGAATTGAGCGAGGAGCTAGCACTGCTTTCATGAAGAAGTTCCAGAAATTCTCAAGACGTGGTCGCTTTGGAAAATCTTCAAGGAGCAGTGGTTCCTCATCAAGTGACTATAAGAGAAGGCTATGCCACAAATGCAAGAAGCCTGGTCACTACATTCAAGATTGTCCTCAGTGGGACATGGAACTAAAGAAGAAGAAATACAAGGATTACAGTTCTGATGATGCCAAGAAGAAGAAGAAATCTTCAAAGTCCTCATCATCAAAATCCTCGAAGTCTTCATCCCACAAGAAGAGCAGCTCCAAGAAGGCTCGGGCATTCATTGGCAAGGAAATGGATTCTGAGGCTGAATCTGAGGATAATGAGGAAGAAGAGGAATCCGAGGAGTCTGAGTCAGGTGTGGCAAGTCTAGCTCTTGCTACCGCATTTGTCAGCAAGTCTATCTTCAACTCTGAAGAAAATGGCAACACCAACAACGCTGATGAAGGCAATGATGACTATGCCCCCACCTATTGCTCCATGGCAAAGGCTGCTAAGGTAACTAAATACCCCTCCTCTGAATCAAGTGAGGATGAATCTGATGAAAATCTTAAGCCTAGCTACTCTAAACTTTCTAAGATTGCTGTGAAACAACAAAAGGCTATTGAAAAACTTCAAAACATGCTACACAAAAGTGATGATATGTTGGGTGAAGAAATGGACCGCACTAAAGACTTAACTGAAAATCTTCAGAGACTTCAGTCTAAGTTTGACAACCTTCAGAGTCATCATAAAACACTCTTAAATGATCATGAGAAGCTTTCTTATGAATTTCTTCAAAGAAAGCAAGATCTTGAGAAGCTAAGAGTGAGTTATGAGGATCTTCAGAAGGAGCGCGATTCATTACTTGCTCAACAAATCAGCGCCACTCAGGAAGAATTTGATCCTCCATGCTTAAAGTGCATTGAACGTGAATCTGCTAATTCTTCACCTGAATGTTCAAATGCTTCAAATGTTACAAATTCTTCACTTGTCTCTGCTATCACTAATTCCTCATCTGAGGACATTGCTAGTATCACTGACAATGCATGGCTGAAGGAATTGTACATGACAGGCATGTACAAAAGCCTCAAAGGGCATCAGACTCTTTGTGATGTGCTTAAACAGCAGATCCTCAACAGAAACCCTAGGAAAGAGGGTATTGCCTTTGAGAGGAAACTCAATGCTGGTGGAACATATTGGAAGCCTGAGCAGTACCCCAAAACCTCATGGGTTGCTGCAAAGGGACCTCCAGTTGATCCATCTAACTTATCTGGCTTTACATGTGAATCTCCTCATTCTTCTGATGAGTCATTTGACTCCAACTATAAACTGTTCAAAAATCAGAATGGTGAAGTATTTGCTAGATATGCTGGCACTAACTGCAGGAACAGTTCCCCTATGAAGAAAATCTGGGTTCCGAAAAGTTATGTTGAAAGTCTTCAGGTGAATGTCCTCACGACACCACCAGTGAAGAACAGGAACCCCAGATCAAACTCTTCATATGGACCAAATACTTCATATGGATCCAAGTCCTCATACGGACCAAATTCCTCACATGGATCAAATTCCTCAAAAGGATCAAAGTCCTCATATGAACATCATCGTGCTAACAACTCTGTTTCATATGGTAGAGCTAAGGGTTATGAATATGTGCATTATTCTTCAAATCATTATGTTCATAAGTCCTCGAAGAATTTCTCTGCTTATTCATATGCTTACCCTAACCCCTCTTATGTGAAACGAAGTGGACTGGCGCCCATGCCACCTTTCTCATATGGTGCTCGCAGAGTGATGAATTCTTTGCCACCCCTCCAGATGTGGGTGGTGAAGAAAAAGAACTAATCTTTTATGCAAGGTCAGGTCTCCAGACGTGCTTTAACGTCTGAAGAATTTGCTGGGGGCCTGACAAAATGCCTGGAAGGACGCATGCTAATCATGATGAAATGAACCTTCATTTCACACGTCCTCAATACTGCTTATCTGTGCTATTACTTAATGAAACTGAACTGATGATACTGATGTCATATTCTTCACTGATGAAGTATATGAGTTTGTAAGATGCACTAATTCATCTGCAGGTTGATCAACCCAAAGCAAATGAGTGGGTCCTCGATAGTGGATGTACAAATCACATGACTGGTGACAAGAATCTATTGATGGATGCTCCATTAACACCGTCACATCTGAAGCATATCATCTTCGCTGACAAAGGCAAAAGTCAGGTATTGGGTCTAGGTAAGGTTGCGATCTCTAAGGATCGACACATGGACAAAGTCATGCTTGTCGAGTCCTTAGGATACAACCTCATGTCTGTCTCAATGCTTTGTGATCTTGATATGGTTGTTGTCTTTGGCAAGTATCGTTGTGTTGTGATCATGGAAGCTGACAATTCCGAAGTCTTTGAAGGCTTTAGGAGAGGAGACTTGTACATTGTTGATTTCTCTACAGGACCACAACCTGCCGTGTGCTTACTTGCAAAAGCTTCAGAAGGCTGGCTATGGCATCGACGACTTGGTAATGCTGGCATGAGGAATCTGCACACGCTCGCGAAGAAGAAGCATGTCATTGGCATTGAGAATGTCAAATTCCTCAAGGATCACCTATGTGGTGCCTGTGAAGCTGGAAAGATGACTAAGTCCAAGCATCCAGCGAAGACTATCATGACCACGACTCGACCATTTGAATTGCTTCACATGGATCTCTTCGGTCCTAATCATTATTCTGCTGTGACTAATGATGCATCTCTATATGGCTTTGTTATTGTTGATGATTACTCTCGTTACACATGGGTACACATTGTTACTTACAAACATGAAGTGCAGGAAGTATTCAAACGATTTTCCTCGAGGGCTTCCACCAACTTTGGTGTGAAGATCAAGCACATCAGGAGTGACAATGGAACTGAGTTCAATAATTCCGGTCTTAATGACTATCTTGATGAACTTGGTATTACTCATGAGTTATCTGCTCCTTATACTCCTCAGCAAAATGGCGTCGTGGGGCGCAAGAACAGAACTCTTGTTGAGATGGCTCGCACTATGCTTGATGAATACAAAACGCCTCATCGTTTTTGGATTGATGCAATTGATACCGCGTGCTACATCATCAACAGAGTATATCTTCACAAATTCTTCAAGAAGACTGCCTATGAACTCCTCACTGACAAGAAACCCAATGTGAGTTATTTCAAAGTCTCCGGTGCTAAATGTTGGATTAGGGATCCTCATCACAATGCTAAATTTGCACCGAAAGCACATGAAGGTTTTATGCTTGGTTATGGAAAGGACTCACACACCTACAGAGTTTTCAACATCGCTCTTCACAAGATTGTTGAAACTGTAGATGTGCGGTTCGATGAAACTAATTGCTCGCAAAGAGAGCACCTACCTTCTGTGATAGATGAACCAACACCTGAATTTTCTATCAAGTTCAAGGCTACTGAGGATGTCATTCCTACCAAAGAATCTACTGAAGAATTCATTCCAGAACGCGAAGATCGTTGAGCTGATGTACCTGAGGAAAATGCTAAAGAAAATGGTGCTGAAGAAAATGATGATCAAATTCCTCGACGACAACCACCTCATCCTCGTGTTGCAAAAGAAGTGCAAGTTGAAAAGATCATCGATGACATTGAAGCACCAGGTCCTCTCACACGCTCAAAAGCTACATATTTATCTAACTTTTGCGAGCACTATGCTTTTGCCTCTATCACAGAGCCCACTAAGGTAGATGAAGCATTTCTAGAGCCTGAGTAGATTCAGGCTATGCAAGAAGAATTACATCAGTTCGAGCTCAACAATGTCTGGGAACTGGTCAAACGTCCAGATCCTCGCAAGCATAATATCATCGGCACAAAGTGGATCTACCGCAACAAGCAAGATGAAAATGGTCTTGTGGTGAGGAATAAGGCACGACTTGTAGCTCAAGGCTACACACAGGTTGAAGGAATTAATTTCGATGAAACTTTTGCACCTATTGCTAGACTTGAGGCTATTCACATATTACTTGCTTATGCTAATCGTCATAATATCACTTTATATCAAATGGATGTGAAAAGTGCATTCCTCAATGGTAAGCTTGAGGAAGAAGTATATGTTGCTCAACCCCTAGGTTTTGAAGATCCTAAGAATCCTGACAAAGTCTTCAGACTCAATAAGGCCCTCTATGGCCTCAAGCAAGCCCCTCGGGCGTGGTATGTTACTTTGAAGGAATTCTTCGTGAAGAATGGCTTCACACCCGATTCACTCGACCCTACTCTCTTTACTAAATCTTATGATGGTGAACTGTTTGTGTGCCAAATATACGTTGATGATATTATCTTTGGCTGTACTGACCAACGTTATAGTGATGAATTTGCCCATATGATGAGTGAAGAATATCAAATGTCTATGATGGGAGAGTTGAAATTCTTCTTAGGTCTTCAAATTCGTCAACAACACAATGGCATATTCATATCCCAGGAGAAATACCTCAAGGATGTACTGAGGAAATTCGGCATGCAAGATTGCAAAGGAGTCAAAATTCCTATGCCCACAAATGGCCATCTATGCACTAATGAAAATGGTATTGACTTCGATCACAAGGTATATCGCTCCATGATTGGTTCTTTATTGTACTTATGTGCATCTAGGCCAGATATAATGCTTAGTGTTTGCATGTGTGCCCAATTTCAAGCAACACCGAAGGAATCACACCATAAGGTTGTGAAGCATATTCTTTGATATCTAGCTCACACACCAACACTAGGACTATGGTACCCCAAGGGCTCTACCTTTGATCTCATTGGATATTCTGACTCTGACTATGCTGGTGATCGTGTGGACCGCAAGTCAACCTCTGGTGTTTGTCATTTCCTCGGACGATCTCTGGTCTGTTGGTCCTCAAAGAAACAGAACTGCGTATCACTGTCTACTGCTGAAGCTGAGTATATTGCTGCTGGTTCTTGCTGTGCTCAATTGCTGTGGATGAAGCAAACTCTCAAGGACTACGGCATCAACATGAAGAACGTGCCTCTCTACTGTGACAATGAGAGTGCCATCAAGATGGCTCATAACCCAGTTCAGCACTCGAAGACAAAGCACATTCAGATCCGTCATCATTTTCTTCGTGATCATGTGTTGAAGGGCGACATTGCTATTGAACATGTGAAGACTGAAGAACAGCTAGCCGATATCTTCACAAAGCCCTTGGATGAGAAGAGATTTAGCAAGTTGCGGTGTGAGCTAAATATCTTAGAGTCTTCGAATGTTCTTTGAAAAGGACACACATCCTAACACTTATGCAAAATTGATGACTTAGATGTGCAACACATGAAGAAACGTTTTTCTTCAATCAATAAAGAATAACACTCTAAGTGTGAAGAAATTAATGAAGAATTTGATTCTCAGAACCCTACGACAATTGTACGCGGTGTCTGAAATCATCATTCTTATACGGTGGGTCACGCCACCACAAAAAGTTGAAAATCTTCAATTTGAGTTATTACTTAGTTTTGAAATTCTTCAGTTTTTCAAATTCTTCAACTTTGCAAAATCTTCACTGTTTCCGTCGTCTTTCTTCATTGGTTATATATATATATATATATATATATATATATATATATATATATATATATATATATATATATATATATATATATATGGGTTTATGTCCTCTACATCATTCACTTATGGCTATTTCTTCAAGTTGCATTTTCTGCTAAGTGAATGTGATCGGACCGTTCCCCCTCTATGCTATACTCAACCCAATCTATTCACAAATTCTTTATGTGCGTTCTATTTGAAACCCGTTAAAAATCTTCACTGTGTCCTTGTCAGCTGAAGAAATTGCGAACGGAACTTTAAAACCTATCTTTATCCAAAATTTTCGGTTTTGCCTCTCAAACCGTCCCGTTTCCCACAATAGACTTATCTATTCACCCACGATCTAACACGATGCCCACTATTCAGTACGTGGGTGACACATGTCAAGCGAATGAGAAGGGCCAGGGGCACGTTCGTCCTAAATCTTCGGACGAACAGTTTTTCACTGCGACTATAAATACCCCCTCATCCTTCCTCACTTCCTTTACTCCGCTCGACCGCTCTCTCTCTCTCTCTCGCTCGAGCTTCTCAAACCCTAGCGCCGCCGCTACTCCATCGTTGCCGGTGAGGAAGAGCTTCACTGCCTCGACCTCGTCGCCGTCGTACTCGCGCCGGCCGTGGAAATCTTCACTCCTCCGCCGTCGTAGCTGTCTTCCTCCGCCAAGTTAGGGCGTGGAAGATTTGAATTGACGAGCTTCTAATCTACTCTTCTCAGTTCGTCGTGTTCTTCAACCAGAGTAATTAAAAGTTATTTTTACTGCCCTCCTTGATTCAAATTTTCTCCGCAAAATCTTCAAAGGTGTTTTATTCTTCAAATCCACACACACAAAAACACCTCACTAGTCATCTATTCTTGATTCGTTTCCCTAAGCTTCATTTTCTTCAAGATTCCTCAATTGTGTGGATCGTAGATCTATACAACTCTCGAACCTAAGACAAAGTATGCTTAGTGAAATTCTTCAAGACTCATCTGGTCAAATTCCTCAAACTTGTTCATTTTGAAAACTTTCTGAGAACGCATATGACCTCTTCAAATTCCTCGCAACTATACTCTGTTCACAGGTACTCATGTCCGCTGCTGAATCACTAGGTTCTCATCAACTTAACTCATTTGCAGCGTTCCTTGAAGAAAAATTGCATACTTCTTCAGAGAATTCGATTGTTCAAATTCCTCATCTGAAGAATATGGCAGAAGGTAAGAAACCACAGAAAGGTGGAAAGAAGCCTGAGGTCATGACTGCTTTTGAGATCCCTGATGACATTTATAAGGACTATTGCACACCCGATGAGGTCAAGTTCGGCAAAGAGAACAAAAATCAGCGCAAGGTGCGCATACAGAGGATTGAAAGGAGATGGGCAAGAGAATGGAGGGAGTACAGATATGTAACTCCAAAGTATATGAAGAAATTCGCTCTAAATCCTCCATGCCCAAGAGCTCCATTGGCACCTGGCCAAGAAGCTGACCCCACCAGCATCAAGCGTGGTGAGGATTTTCCTGAAGAATGGGCCAGGCGCCAGGCCAAGTTGGCTAGACAAGCCAAAGAAGCAGTGAGGAAATTTAATGAAGATGCTGCTGCTGAAGGAAATATGCCCTAGAGGCAATAATAAAGTTATTATTTATTTCCTTATTTCATGATAAATGTTTATTATTCATGCTAGAATTGTATTAACCGGAAACATAATACATGTGTGAATACATAGACAAACATAGTGTCACTAGTATGCCTCTACTTGACTAGCTCGTTTATCAGAGATGGTTATGTTTCCTAGCCATGGACAAAAGAGTTGTCATTTGATTAACGGGATCACATCATTAGGAGAATGATGTGATTGACTTGACCCATTCCGTTAGCTTAGCACTTGATCGCTTAGTATGTTGCTATTGCTTTCTTCATGACTTATACATGTTCCTGTAACTATGAGACTATGCAACTTCCGTTTACGGAGGAACACTTTGGTACTACCAAACGTCACAACGAATCGGGTGATTATAAAGGAGTACTACAGGTGTCTCCGAAGGTACATGTTGAGTTGGCGTATTTCGAGATTAGGTTTTGTCACTCCGATTGTCGGAGAGGTATCTCTGGGCCCTCTCGGTAATGCACATCATTATAAGCCTTGCAAGCAATGTGACCAATGAGTTGGTTACGGGATGATGCATTACGAGCGAGTAAAGAGACTTGCGGTGACGAGATTGAACTAGGTATTGGATACCGACGATCGAATCTCGGGCAAGTAACATACCGATGACAAAGGGAACAACGATGTTGTTATGCGGTTTGACCGATAAAGATCTTCGTAGAATATGTAGGAGCCAATATGGGCATCCAGGTCCCGCTATTGGTTATTGACCGAGAATAGTTCTAGGTCATGTCTACATAGTTCTTGAACCCGTAGGGTCCGCACGCTTAAGGTTTCGATGACAGTTATATTATGAGTTTATGAGTTTTGATGTACCGAAGGAGTTCGGTGTCCCGGATGAGATCGGGGACATTACGAGGAGTCTCGAAATGGTCGAGACGTAAAGATCGATATATTGTACGACTATATTCGGAGTTCGGAAAGGTTCCGAGTGATTCAGGTATTTATCGGAGTACCGGAGAGTTACGGGAATTCGCCGGGGAGAAGTATTGGGCCTTATTGGGCCCTGCGGGAAAGAGAGAGGGGCTTCCTAGGGCAGGCTGCGCGCCCCCCCATGGCCTAGTCCGAATTGGACTAGGGGGAGGGGCCGCACCCCCTCCTTCCTTCCCTTCTCTCTTCCCCTTCCTTGTCTCCTACTCCTAATACATGGAAGGACTCCTAGTTGGACTAGGAAAGGGGGAATCCTACTCCCGGTGGGAGTAGGACTCCCCATGGCGCGCCCCTCCTAGGGCCGCCTCCTCCTCCCTCCCTCCTTTATATACGGGGGCAGGGGGCACCCCATAGACACACAAGTTGATCTACGGATCGTTCCTTAGCCGTGTGCGGTGCCCCCCTCCACCATATTCCACCTCGGTCGTATCGTCGCGGAGTTTAGGCGAAGCCCTGCGCCGGTAGAACATCATCACCGTCACCATGCCGTTGTGCTGACGGAACTCATCTCCGAAGCTTTGCTGGATCGGAGCCCGGCGATCGTCATCGAGCTGAACGTGTGCTGAACTCGGAGGCTCCGTACGTTCGGTGCTTGGATCGGTCGGATCGTGAAGACGTACGACTACATCAACCGCGTTGTGCTAACGCTTCCGCTTACGGTCTACGAGGGTACGTGGACATACACTCTCCCCTCTCGTTGCTATGCCATCACCATGATCTTGCGTGTGCGTAGGAATTTTTTTGAAATTACTACGTTCTCCAACAGTGACATCCGAGCCTAGGTTTTATGCGTTGATGTTATATGCACGAGTAGAACACAAGTGAGTTGTGGACGATATAAGTCATACTGCCTACCAGCATGTCATACTTTGGTTCAGCGGTATTGTTGGATGAAGCGGCCCGGACCGACATTACGCGTACGCTTACGCGAGACTGGTTCTACCGACGTGCTTTGCACACAGGTGGCTGGCGGGTGTCAGTTTCTCCAACTTTAGTTGAACCGAGTGTGGCTACGCCCGGTCCTTACGAAGGTTAAAATGGAGTCTATTTGACAAACTATCATTGTGGTTTTGATGCGTAGGTGAGAACGGTTCTTGCTAAAGCCCGTAGCAGCCACGTAAAATTTGCAACAACAAAGTAGAGGACGTCTAACTTGTTTTTGCAGGGCATGTTGTGATGTGATATGGTCAAGACGTGATGAGATATAAGTTGTTGTATGAGATGATCATGTTTTGTTGAAGTTATCGGCAACTGGCAGAAGCTCTATGGTTGTCTTTTTGTTGCATAAGATGCAAGTGCCAAATAATTGCTTTACTTTATCGCTATGCGATAGCAATAGTTGCAAGAGCAATAGTTGGCGAGAGACCATGTGACGACACATTGATATAGATCAAGATGATGAAGATCATGGTGTCATGCCGGTGATGATAAAGATCATGACAGTACTTTGGAGATGGAGATCAAAGGCGCAAGATGATCATGGCCATATCATGTCACATATTTTGATTGCATATGATGTTTATCTGTTATACATCTTATTCTTGCTTTGATTGACGGTAGCATTTTAAGATGATCTCTCACTAATTATCAAGAAGTGTTCTCCCTGAGTATGCACCGTTGCCAAAGTTCGTCGTGCCCAGACACCACGTGATGATTGGGTGTGATAAGCTCTACGTCCATCTACAACGGGTGCAAGCCAGTTTTGCACACGCGGAATACTCAGTTAAACTTGACGAGCCTAGCATATGCAGATATGGCCTCGGAACATGGAGACCGAAAGGTCGAGCGTGAATCATATAGTAGATATGATCAACATAGTGATGTTCACCATTGAAAACTACTCCATCTCACGTGATGATCGGTTATGGTTTAGTTGATTTGGATCACGTGATCACTTAGATGACTAGAGAGATGTCTGTCTAAGTGGGAGTTCTTAAGTAATATGATTAATTGAACTTAAATTTATCATGAACTTAGTCCTGGTAGTATTTTGCAAATTATGTTGTAGATCAATAGCTTGCGTTGTTGCTTTCATATGTTTATTTTGATATGTTCCTAGAGAAAATTGTGTTGAAAGATGTTAGTAGCAATGATGCGGATTGGATCCGTGATCTGAGGTTTATCCTCATTGCTGCACAGAAGAATTATGTCCTTAATGCACCGCTAGGTGACAAACCTATTGCAGGAGCAGATGCAGATGTTATGAACGTTTGGCTAGCTCAAAAGGATGACTACTTGATATTTTAGTGCACCATGCTTAAACGGCTTAGAATCGGGACTTCAAAGACGTTTTGAACGTCATGGACCATATGAGATGTTCCAGGAGTTGAAGTTAATATTTCCAGCAAATACCCGAGTTGAGAGATATGAAGTCTCCAACAAGTTCTAAAGCTAAAAGATGGAGGAGAATCGCTCAACTAGTGAGCATGTGCTCAGATTGTCCAGGTACTTCAATCGCTTGAATCAAGTGGGAGTTAATCTTCCGATAAGATAGTGATTGATGAATTCTCTAGTCACCATCACTAAGTTACTAGAACTTCGTGATGAACTATAGTATGCAAGGGATGACGAAAACAATTCCCGAGCTCTTCGTGATGTTGAAATCGACGAAGGTAGAAATCAAGAAAAGACCATCAAGTGTTGATGATTGACAAAACCACTAGTTTCAAGAGAAGGGCAAAGGGAAAGAAAGGGAACTTCAAGTGGAAAGACAAGCAAGTTGTCACTCCTGCGAAGAATTTCAAAGCTGGACCATAGCCTGAAACTGAGTGTTTACACTGCAAAGGAAATGGTCACTGGAAGTGGAAATGCTCTGAATATTTGGTGGATAAGAAGGATGGCAAAGTGAACAAGGGTATATTTGATATACAAATTATTGATGTGTGCCTTACTAGTGTTTATAGTAGCCCCTAAGTATTTGATACTTGTTCGGTTGCTAAGATTAGTAACTCGAAACAGGAGTTACAGAATAAACAAAGACTAGTTGAAGGGAAAGTGACGATGAGTGTTGGAAGTAGTTCCAAGATTGATATGATCATCATCGCACACTCCTTATACTTTCGGAATTAGTGTTAAACCTAAATAAATGTTATTTGGCGTTTGCGTTGAGCATGAATATGATTTGATCATGTTTATTGCAATACGTTATTCATTTAAAATCAGAGAATAATTGTTGTTCTGTTTACATGAATAAAACCTTCAATGGTCATACACCCAATGAAAATAGTTTGTTGGATCTCGATCGTAGTGATACACATATTCATAATATTGAGGCCAAAAGATGCAAAGTTATAATGATAGTGCAACTTATTTGTGGCACTGCCGTTTGGGTCATATCGATTGTAAAGCACATGAAGAAACTCCATAAAGATGGATTTTCGAATCACTTGGTTATGAATCATTTGATGCTTGCGAACCGTGCCTTTTGGGCAAGATGACTAAAACTCCGTTCTTGAACAATGGAACGAGCTACCGACTTATTGGAAATAATACATCTTGATGTATGCGACCAATGAGTATGAAGGCTCGTGGCAAGTATCGTTATTTTCGACCTTCACAAGATGATTTGAGCAGATATGGGTATATCTACTTGATGAAACATAAGTCTGAAATAGTTGAAAGGTTCAAAGAATTTTAGAGTGAAGTGGAAAATCATCGTAACAAGAAAATAAAGTTTCTGCGATCTGATCGCGGAGAGGAATATTTGAGTTACGAGTTTGGTCTTCAATTAAAACAGTGTGGAATAGTTTCACAGCTCACGCCACCTGGAACACCACAACGTTATGGTGTGTCCGAATGTCGTAACCGCACTTTATTGGATATGGTGCGATCTATGATGTCTCTTACTGATTTACCAATATTGCTTTGAGGTTATGCATTAGAGACAGCTGCATTCACATTAAAAGGGCACCATCTAAATCCGTTGAGACGACAACATATGAACTGTGGTTAGCAAGAAACCCAAGTTATCGTTTCTTAAAGTTTGGGGCTGCGATGCTTATGTGAAAAAGTTTCATCCTGATAAGCTCGAACCCAAATCGGAGAAGTGCGTCTTCATAGAATACCCAAAGGAAATAGTTGGGTACACCTTCTATCACAGATCCGAAGGCAAGATATTCGTTGCTAAAAATGGATCCTTTCTAGAGAAGGAGTTTCTCTCGAAAGAAGTGAGTGGGAGGAAAGTAGAACTTGATGAGGTAATCGTACTGCACCCTTATTGGAAAGTAGTTTATCACGTAAATCAGTTCTGTGACAAATACACCAATTAGTGAGGAAGCTAATGATATTGATCATGAAACTTCAGATCAAGTTAATACTGTAACCTCGTGGGTCTTCCAGAGTAAGATCCGCACTAGAGTGGTGTAGTAATCATGTTCTGGAAGTCATGTTACTAGACCATGATGAACCTACGAACTATGAGGAAGCGATGATGAGCCCAGATTCCGTGAAATGGCTCGAGGCCATAAAATCTGAGATATGATCCATGTATGAGAACAAAGTATGGACTTTGATTGACTTGCTCGATGATCAGCAAGTCATGTTAAATGAATGGATCTTCAAGAGGAAGGCGGACACTGATAGTAGTATTACTATCTACCAAGCTCGACTTGTTGCGAAAGGTTTTCAACAAGTTCAAGGTGTTGAATACGATGAGATTTTCTCACTCGTATCGATGCTTAAGTCTGTCTGAATCATGTTAGCAATTGCCACATTTTATGAAATCTGGCAAATGGATGTCAAAACTGCATTCCTTAATGGATTTATTAAAGAAGAGTTGTATATGATGCAACCAGAAGGTTTTGTCAATCCTAAAGGTGCTAACAAAATGTGCAAACTCCAGCGATCCATCTGTGGACTGGTGCAAGCATCTCGGAGTTGGAATATACGCTTTGATAAGTTGATCAAAGCATATAGTTTTATACGGACTTACGATAAAGCCTGTATTTACAATAAAGTGAGTGGGAGCACTACAGCCTTTCTGATTAGTATATGTGAGTGACATATTGTTGATCAGTAATGATGTAGAATTTTTCTACAAAGCATAAAGGAGTGTTTTAAAGGAGTTCTTTAAAAAGAAAAGACCTCAGTAAAAGCTACTTACATATTGAGCATCAAGATCTATTGAGATAGATCAAGATGCTTGATAAGATTTTCAATGAGTACATACCTTGGCAAGATTTTGAAATAGTTCAAAATGGAACAGTCAAAGAAAGAGTTCTTGCCTGTGTTGCAAAGGTATGAAATTGAGTAAGACTCAAATCCCGACCACAGCAGAAAATAGAAAGAGAATGAAAAGTCATTCCCTATGCCTCACTCATAGGTTCTATAAAGTATGCTATGCTATGTACCAGACGTATTGTATACCTTGCTCTGTTCTTTGAAAGGGAGTACAATAGTGATCTAGGAGTAGATCACTGGACATTGGTCAAGAATATCCTTAGTAAGGACTAAGGAGATGTTTCTCGATTATGGAGGTGATAAAAGAGTTTGTTGTAAAAGTTACATCAGTGCAAACTTTTACACTAATCCAGATGACTCTAAGTCTCAACCTGGATACATATTGAAAGTGGGAGCAATTAGCTAGAGTAGCTCCGTGCAGAGCATTGTGGACATAAAATATTTGCAAAATACATACGCTCTGAATGTGACAGACCCGTTGACTAAGCTTCTCTCACAAGCAAAACATGATCAGACCTTAGTACTCTTTGGGTGTTAATCACATAGCGATGTGAACTAGATTATTGACTCTAGTAAACCCTTTGGATGTTGGTCACATGATGATGTGAACTATGGGTGTTAATCATATATAGATATGAATATTGGTGTTAAATCACATGGCGATGTGAACTAGATTATTGACTCTAGTGCAAGTGGGAGACTGAAGGAAATATGCCCTAGAGGCAATAATAAAGTTATTATTTATTTCCTTATTTCATGATAAATGTTTATTATTCATGCTAGAATTGTATTAACCGGAAACATAATACATGTGTGAATACATAGACAAACATAGTGTCACTAGTATGCCTCTACTTGACTAGCTCGTTTATCGAGATGGTTATGTTTCCTAGCCATGGACAAAAGAGTTGTCATTTGATTAACGGGATCACATCATTAGGAGAATGATGTGATTGACTTGACCCATTCTCGTTAGCTTAGCACTTGATCGCTTAGTATGTTGCTATTGCTTTCTTCATGACTTATACATGTTCCTGTAACTATGAGACTATGCAACTCCGCTTACGGAGGAACACTTTGGTACTACCAAACGTCACAACGAATCGGGTGATTATAAAGGAGTACTACAGGTGTCTCCGAAGGTACATGTTGAGTTGGCGTATTTGAGATTAGGTTTTGTCACTCCGATTGTCGGAGAGGTATCTCTGGGCCCTCTCGGTAATGCACATCATTATAAGCCTTGCAAGCAATGTGACCAATGAGTTGGTTACGAGATGATGCATTACGAGCGAGTAAAGAGACTTGCGGTGACGAGATTGAACTAGGTATTGGATACCGACGATCGAATCTCGGGCAAGTAACATACCGATGACAAAGGAACAACGATGTTGTTATGCGGTTTGACCGATAAAGATCTTCGTAGAATATGTAGGAGCCAATATGGGCATCCAGGTCCCGCTATTGGTTATTGACCGAGAATAGTTCTAGGTCATGTCTACATAGTTCTCGAACCCGTAGGGTCCGCACGCTTAAGGTTTCGATGACAGTTATATTATGAGTTTATGAGTTTTGATGTACCGAAAAAGTTTGGAGTCCCGGATGAGATCGGGGACATGACGAGGAGTCTCGAAATGGTCGAGAGTAAAGATCGATATATTGGACGACTATATTCGGAGTTCGGAAAGGTTCCGAGTGATTCGGGTATTTATCGGAGTACCGGAGAGTTACGGGAATTCGCCGTGGAGAAGTATTGGGCCTTATTGGGCCCTGCGGGAAAGAGAGAGGGGCTGCCTAGGGCAGGCCGCGCGCCCCCCCATGGCCTAGTCCGAATTGGACTAGGGGGAGGGGCCGCACCCCCTCCTTCCTTCCCTTCTCTCTTCCCCTTCCTTGTCTCCTACTCCTAATACATGGAAGCACTCCTAGTTGGACTAGGAAAGGGGGAATCCTACTCCCGGTGGGAGTAGGACTCCCCATGGCGCGCCCCTCCTAGGGCCGGCCTCCTCCTCCCTCCCTCCCTCCTTTATATACGGGGGCAGGGGGCACCCCATAAACACACAAGTTGATCTACGGATCGTTCCTTAGCCGTGTGCGGTGCCCCCTCCACCATATTCCACCTCGGTCATATCGTCGCGGAGTTTAGGCGAAGCCCTGTGCCGGTAGAACATCATCACCGTCACCACGCCGTCGTGCTGACGGAACTCATCTCCGAAGCTTTGCTGGATCGGAGCCCGGAGATCGTCATCGAGCTGAACGTGTGCTGAACTCGGAGGCTCCGTACGTTCGGTGCTTGGATCGGTCGGATCGTGAAGACGTCGACTACATCAACAGCGTTCGCTTAACGCTTCCGCTTACGGTCTACGAGGGTACGTGGACATACACTCTCCCCTCTCGTTGCTATGCCATCACCATGATCTTGCGTGTGCGTAGGAATTTTTTTGAAATTACTACGTTCTCCAACAGCTGCTGCTCCCTCTGTTGGAAAAGGCAGTGCCTAGGAGGCGCTTAGGCATGCCTAGGCGCTAGGCAATGGCCAAACGCCTCGCCTAGGGCATAAATGGAGGTCTAGGCAGGGCAAGCAAGGAGTTGCCTACGCAAGCAAGAAATCATGCCACATACTGCACTAGTATGCCAAACGGGTTATATTCCAATGGTAGTAGATGGTAATTAACTTGTTTATATACCCTAAACTAATATCAGCACTCATATAATAATCACAAATACACTACGAGTAAAAACTACATTACCGCCTAGGCCGCGCCTACGGCGCTTAGGCACCGCCTAGGCACTAGGCGAAGGCTAACCGCCTCGCTTACGCCTACCGCTTTTTCCAAACTTAGCTGCTGCCACAAAGGCCTCTAACAAGCCAAGGAAATCAACGGCAAAGAAGCCCTCTCACAAGCCAAGTTCCTCAACAATGCCCTCATGGCCAGAATCTTCAAAGCCCTCATGGCCAATTTCTTCAAAGCCCTCACGGCCAATTCCTCACGCTGCTCCAGCTCCTCCAAAGTCCTCAGTTGCTCCGGCAAAGTCCTCAACACCTGTTCACCTGGCCACATGCCAAAGGACTGCAGGTATCTCCATTGCCTTTGGTGTCTCAGCAAGTTCCTCAGCTGCACCAAAATCTTCATCAGGCCCCACTCTGCTGAAGACAAAGGCCACTGCTGGACGAGGTCCTCGGCCTAGTCCGAAGAAGAAACAAGTTGCCTTCCATGTGCCATCTGACGATGAAGCTGATGATGAATAACTTGCAGATATCATCAGAGACAGGCAGGAAAGGGCCGCTAGAGCCAAAGGGACAAATGTGCCACTGCTTTTGGATCCTAAGGTGATCCTCGACTACATTGATCTCTGGCACAAGGACCCAAACACTCGTATGCCTGATTTTCATCTGACACCTGGCCAAAGTCACGTGCTGACCCATTTCATCAATGAAGAAAAATGGAAATTTGAGAAGGTCAGGCAAATCAAGAAGGCTCAGTTCAGGAAAGAGAAGTTCCTGAAGAACAATGTTGTCAAAATGACACCTGATGAACTCCTCAAGATCTAGTCTGAGATCAAAACCCTCAGCGATAATTTCAATTCCTATTATGCTGATTGGCAAGGAGCCAAAGTCAGTTTTGTTAAACTGAGTGAGAAGTTCACCAATGTTGCAGCCCCATCGCAACAATAAAGTCCTCAAGCTGAAGCCTCTGCTCAGCAAACTGAAGAACATGCTAGCACCGCTGATGATTTTCAGCCTGAAGAAAATGCTAGTTCCAGGGCTGATGACTCCATTCTAGCTGCTGAAGAAACTGCCAGGGCATCCACTAGTGGTGCGCCTGAAGAAAATGAAGAAGTCAGGGCAACTGCATCAGTTGCGCCTGAGGAAATTCAACCAGATTCCTCAGCTCCTCCTGCGCCTCCACCAACTCCTACCCTTCCATCTGCATCAGATGTGAGGAAGACCAAGGCTGCAGAGAAAGCTGCAGTGAAGAAAAGGAAAGCATCATCTGCTTCAGATTCTTCAGCTCCGAAGAAAATGAAGACTATGACCAGCTCTTTTGAGAACCCTATTGATGCTGTTCCGATTTCCACCATGCCATCAAAGGAGCTTGTTCCTTATGGTGAAGAATATGTGATCCCTAGTGGATCTGATGAAGAACATCATTCTGCTGCTTCGTCAGAGCAGATTGATGAAGAAATTGAAGTGGATGCGATCCCTTCAACTCCTGCTGCTTCCTCGCCCATGCCTCAGTTCACAGCTGAAGAGGCTGGCATTGAAGAACTTGAAGATGAAGACGTGGACATTGGATGCACCACGCCTGTGATGAATGATGACTTTTGGGAAAGTCAGCATCCCAATTCTCCACACTTCACCCCACTATAGCAAATACCTCAGTCCCCTGCACCAACTGTACAAATGGGCTCTGAAGAAACTCATCCCACCTCATCTGTGCATGAAGAAATTCCAGCCACTAGTGCTGAAGAAACTGCTGCTGCTGATACCTTGAACATGCAGACTGCCACTGAAGAGGAACCAGAAATTCCTCAGCCTGAAGAACCTGAGATTGTGATTCCTGAGGTTGTGATGCAACTCACTGACACTCATGTGCCCAAGCCAAAGGATCCATTCTCAAAGAAGCAAAAGTTCAAGGCTGCTGATTTCTTCAACGAGCATGTGTTCTTCACTGACTATAATCCATATGATTCTGCTCGCATAAGGAAGAGGCGTTTCTGGACTGCTAGTCAAGCAAATTTCTACTCTATGTTATTCGACAAAGAAAAAGTCTTCGAGCATGCACACATTCCTCACGTGGACATGGAATCTCTGTCGTGCTTCGAGCCTATCCTCAGTGTTCTTCACGATGCTGGATTACTGAATTTCAGCACTGACATCTGTGATTGGAATGAAGAACTCATTCTTCAATTCTATGCGACGCTGCACATCACAGGAAATTCTGAAGATGTGAACACTTGGGTGCTGGACTGGATGTCTGAAAATACTCACTACAAGGCACCAGCAACTGAATTGCTTCGTGCTCTCCCACTCAGTCCTCCCCTTGATGGTGCTCGTTGCATCTACAACGAACCTGAGCTTAGAAATCATTACATGCAAGTGCTGATGAAGCCTTTGAAGCCAGGGCAGGCCCCACGAACCAAATTCCTCGTCAAGGAATTACTGTATGTGCCACGGACTGTCTATCGCATTCTGACGAAGACAAAGAGTCCTATCAAAGGCCACGACTCAAATGATGAAGAAGTCGTTGGCATCATGAAGAATATGCTTTTCAATATCATTCATGGCGTTCCCGTCAACTTCCATGATTTCTTCATGAGGACTCTGGCCAATATTGCTATGTCACCATTTGAGCTGAAGCCTTATGCACCATGGATTATGAAATTCATCAGGACAAGGTCTTCACTCAACTATAAGGTTGATACTCTGAACCATGGCAGTTTCTTGCCTCCAATTGAAGTCCTCAAACAGACATTTTCCTCAGCTGATGACAAAGGCAAGGCAACTGCTGTGATAGATGAAGGCATTCGTCCATTGGATGGTCAATTTTGCAAGGCTACATCTTACTCCACCAATGATGACTCTGCCACACATGATTCTGCCGCCAACACCTCTGCCAAGCAAATTCCTCAAGCCACAGCTCCCAGGATGATGACTGATCGTGAGTTACTCCTCAGTCTTCATTAGAAATTTGATCGCAATCATAAATGGGTCAAGCGTCAGTTTGGTTCAATTCTTCACAACATGACCTCAACCCACAATGCAGTGAAGAAAAACCAATACTACCTCCATGAAACCTTTAACCGTACCTGGGCTGTTCTATCTCAAATCTACAGCGCAGAAGATCTGAAGAGCATGGGTCTCAAGAAAGAATTTGGCTGGTCTGCACCTCCACCGAAGAAATTCAAGAAGGTCAAGGTTCCTTCCTTGGAAGCCAGCTCCTATTCTTCATCGCGCGCCACTGATGAAAATGAAGACTTGGACGACACTGTGGTAGGCCCTACTACGACAACCAACCCCGACAACACTGGCGCTCCTCCATCAACTTGATAATCTTCAGGGGCGTTAGTCCTTAGTTTCGATCCTCTTGGTCATTCGATGAAAAAGGGGGAGAAATCTAAGTTAGTCTTCAAGCGGGTCTATTATATGGCCGTTTTTTGTTAAGTTACAACTCTCGCTCTTCTGAAACTTTTATTGGATCGAGTTGTAATCTTAAACCCGATGGTGCTCTGATACTTTTGATGCACTGTGCTCTGATTCTGCATGCTTATTCCTCGTTAATATTGTTGCTCGCATGCTGAATCTCTTTAGGCACCATATTTCACCATGCATTTCAAATTCTTCATATTATATGTCAAATGCATGTATGAATTACAAGATATAGGGGGAGATCTCCATGATTCAACTCTTCAAGTGTGCATTGCTTCAAAAGCAAATTCCTCACTATGCACATCTTCAAGGGGAGTTCTTCTATATCATGCAATCAAATTCCTCAATATCAGTACTTACACTTCATATGTTTATCCCCGTTGAAAACTTAACCTATATTGTCATCAATCACCAAAAAGGAGGAGATTGTAAGTGCATCTAGTGCCCCTTAGTGATTTTGGTGTATTGAAGACTTATAGGTTAAGGAACTAATGTGTTTATGAGTGTACACAGGTCTATAAGTCTAGGAGGAGTTTGATATTTACAGAGAAAGTCGACCCCTAAAAATGAATATCTTCGACTGAAGATTTTGGTATTCCTGAAGACTTTCATGAAGACTTTGAAACTAAAGAAATTGGTGTGTCCGTGAAGACTTGATATTCATGCGAGGAATATGAAGCTTGAAGACTTTTGTTTTCATAGTTTTGTTTTTCTCTTTCTTGAGTCATAGGAAACACCGTACTGTTAAAGGGGGTCGAGGAAATACTAAGGAAAATTTTCCATGTGATGCTCAACTCAAAATCCTACACCTACCAATCCCTTCGAGTGAAGCCATTGGAAATCTCATACAGTTCAGTCAATTTCTTCAAGGATGAGACGACGTTCTTCCGTCATTGGAATTTGTTCGACCGAGGAGTTAGGAATTCGCCAGTGCAGATTGCTTACACAGTGAGGAACATGATAGCCCTGAGGAATTTGAGAATCAAATTTCTGACCGTTGCTGTGCTACGCGCCAGCTGTCCCTAAATATCTTATTCACATAATGGTCATATCATTGAAGGACATTTATGTATTATCATGTCGGGCTGCTCCCTAGGCTATAAATAGCCGCCCCCTACAACCACTAGCTGGTTGGCTGCTCCGAGAGAAACTGACACTTGTCATTTGAGAGCAACCCATCCTCCGAGGACTTTGAGCGAAAATCATCGAGTGAGGAAAATCCAAACCCAAACACCCACAAACCCAAAGTGATTGAGCATCACTGAAGAGATTGATCCTGCGTGGATCCGACGCTTGTTACCTTTGAAGACTGTGCTTCTTCCAGACGGTTAAGCGTCATGATCTAGAGCATCCAAGAGGAATTGTGGATCGCCGAGTGACCAAAGTCTGTGAAGGTTTGGAAGTCGCCTGAAGACTTACCACGAGTGATTGGACGAGGTCTGTGTGACCTTAGTTCAAGTAGAATACGGTGAGGACTTGGTGTCCTGAGCTGCGTGCTCAGTGACTGGGTGTCCGGGACTGTGTGTCCTCGAGTTTAAATACTCAGCCGCTCCAACCAGATGTACAACTGAGACAGCAGTTGGAACTGGTCTACCAAATCATTGTGTTCACCAACCCTACTGGTTCTATTTCCTCAACTCTTTCATTTCCTCATTACTGTGTTGAGTGTTTGTTCATATCTGTGTTTGAAGACTTTGACTGAAGACTTTCTCAATTTCCTCAGTTCAATTTCTTCAGTCTGTTTGTCTTCATCTTGTGTTATCCTGTGTTTACACTTTCTGTACTCTGTGTTTGTCTTCATTTCATCATGATGACTATGTATGTCTTCTCTTATGCTTACTTCTGGGTACTTATTCCGCTGCAAGTAGTTCTTCGCTAAGGAATTTCCTCACCAGCAAATTCCTCAGTGAAGAATTCATAAAAATCGCCTATTCACCCCCCTCTAGTCGATATAACGCACTTTCAGGGCATGAAAGCAAAAGACATCCATGACTCTATCTTCTTGCAGAAGTGGAAATTTTTCTAAGCAAGCGGATCGGGATGCAGTGGAGGAGCTTATCTCAAGGGTTCGATCGTATGCCTCTGTTGTGGTCCAGCAAGATAACAATGCCTGACACATTCTTCTTCGTGCGCTCTTAGGTCTCTGTAGGTTGTTGGCCCGCGTGCCGTGAACTTCTGGCCTGTGTGCCACTTATGTTATGTACATCCTGCGTGGGCTACTCTCTTGTTTGCTATTTGTTATGTTCGGTGTCTGTTGCTACTCCGCGTTGTGGCTTTATCTATAAAGTCGGACACAATTCTTTTCTCTAAAAAAAGTAACACTAGTTTGGGCATAACACGCCCATCCACGACTAAGGCACAACCACCACATGTGTGAAATCCACCACTACTCTCGAGCCAATACTGCATGCACAAAGCAAGAATGCAGACTAGAGGGGAGAAACACTGCACTATGATGGAGAAAACCACAACATCTCTGTATAAAGAGGCCACCAACTCAAGACGACTGAATCAACAGCCAAGCATGTAGTTGAGGGAGGGGTGAACATCATATGGGCCTAGACCGGAGGGATTAGGGAGTGCGCACTTGTAAGAAGTATAACAATGTGATCAAGGACTATCGTAAATGGGGGCGGGGCTGGGGTGGTAGAGGGAATCCAGAGGTATGACCCATATCTATTGGAGCCAAAGAAGACGAAGGGCCACATCATAACAACATCTTGAACGAGACAAACTCAGCGAGGGGCAGACGCAACAGATCCGACAAAATAGCCATCAGATTTGGTCCAGGATGACCAATAGTGGACAAAGGAGGTCAGGGTGTTTCAGAGATCTACATGAGAGAAAGGAAAATAATCTCCCATATTGTCGTTAGCGCCACTGAAGACCACTAGTCCACACAAGTAGCGGCCAAATGGGAATGACGCATTGAACGACCAAATGTGTACCGCATGACTAGCCAGAAGGCATCACTGCTGGCACCGTCTCGGTGGTCAGGGGGGAGGAGGCGACACAATCTGGTGGGGGTGGCCATAGGGCTTTCAAAATTCCACTTGGATCGATCCAGAGCTAGAGGCAACAAATTTTTGGTACAAGTTTATGGGACCGTCTCTTTGACAGGTGCCTCAAAAAAACATTTTCATCAATCACTTCCTTTCTTGACCAGATCAATATCCAACGGCCTCAATCATGCCGCAGAATGTTCATCTCCTTCCTCTCGATGGCAGTTCCTCCTCCCTCGCAATCTACCCCGCCCCATCCGCTTTCCTCCACCTCCTGTGGCCGGCGGGTGCTACCGTGCACCGCCCCCCCCATTGTCGTTGCTGGCCATCGGCCTCGCCATACCTACATCGTCGTTGCTGGCCACCGCCCCCGCCATACCTCTAAACCCCGCACCACCGGTGAAACCTCCTGCGGTACCTTGCACCCCCACCCCTAAGATAGATAATGGTTGTGACTCCCCCCTAAGATAGATAGTGATGCCATGTATTCCCCCTAGATAGATAGTGGGGCTATGGAAGTGACACATGAAGAAAATTTTCAGGCACCTAAGATATAGCACAATGTGATATCCATTAAAACCTCAAACTTATTCAGGAACAGAAACTTTATTCTTGTCACCACCGGCACTACAACAGTACTTTCCTTGAACCAAAGTCTGGAAACTAAACCGTACATTGAGAACAAACGGACGTGGTGACGGTGGCGCTAGACTTGCAAAGATCAGTGACACTCTTCTAATAAGAACTCCCCATGGTGAAGTTGAAGTTGCTGCAGGTAGTGCGGATTCCGAGAAGAAGCCCACTGAACGCGAACGTCTCCTTCACCAGATCGAACATCAGCAGGTTGTTCTCCATCTGGTGCCCCCCGAGGATGACCGCGGGCGAGTCGATCGCCGCCGGCATAGAGGACTCCATCTGGACGAACGCGAAGCACACGGTGTTGTCGTTCACCTGCACGAGCGAGCTGGCGCCGGGCAGCGTCCAGTTCCGGCCGCTGTCCAGCATCAGGTCGATGTTGGCCACGGCGTAGCCCACCCGGGTCACGGTGAGCGCGGACGCCTGGTAGCACAAGTCGAACGGCGCCACCTTGTCCGCGCGCGCGATGCCACTCGTGGCCACGTCGAATGTGTTGCGGAGCGGCCAGTAGATGTCCCAGCGGAGCGCGGTGTAGGGCGCGACGGTGCTGAAGACGGCGCCGCCCATGCCGCTGCCGGCGTCGAGGTCAAAGACGCCGTCCGGCGTCGGCACGCGCTGCTGGTTCACGGCGATGCCGGTGATGCCGAAGTAGTAGCCGCCGTTGTAGGGGTGCTTGAGGAGCGGGAGCGGGTTCTCGCGGAGGCGCTCGGCGAGCTCCACGGGTGGCGCCGCCAGGAGCTGGAACGGGCCGCCGCCGAACACTGCCACGCCGTCGCCGCCGCTGGGCAGGCACAACGCGAACTCGTTTGCCACCTTGAGCAAGGACGCGAACTGGGTCGGTAGCGATAGCGGCAGCCTCGAGAAGCCCGCGACGCCGGCCGCTCCCGCCGGGAGCGACTCAAGCAGCTCGCCCGGCGCGCAGGACCCGACGGCGCGGAAGGTGACGGGGAAGAGCGGGTTCTGGCCGTCCGTGGCATTGGCGGCGAGGGTGATGGTGGTGGCGTCGTCGGAGCGGCAGCGCCCGTCGACCGGGTTGCGCGGGTAGGCGGGGCAGGCGCACGGCCCGTCTCCGCGAAGGGTGGGCTTCGGGCAGCCGGGCGGGCGGTACGTAGTGGAGACCTCGTCGCAGGCGGGGGAGACGCATGGAATGATGCGGTGCGGGGTGGGGCAGTTGGCGAGCCAGAGCATCGGGCCGGCGAGGTCGAGGAGGAGCGGCACGCCGCCGACCTTGATGGCGATGTTGTAGAGGGCGGTGGAGGCGTCCTTGCTGACGCGCGCCACGATGGGCTGGCCCTGGCCGCCATCGTCCGCCGACGCGCCCAGCAGCACCGCCAGCGCCAGCAGCGCCGCGAGCGCAGCCGCCGAACTGCGGTGTAGCGACATGGCACGACACACGACTTGCTAAACCTTGGCGAGCTACTAACTACCACTCTACCAGTACCACTATAGCTACTGTTGCAAGGTTTTGATCACCGTCAGGTCGCCGTGCGTGTTTTTATAGTAGCAGGAGGACCAGTAGGCGTGAGTGATTTGGCTTGGGCGTGCGCCATTGGGGTGGTGGAGGGCCAACTTGAGCTGGATGGAGCTTGGGAGTTCGGATATGGCAGCTTCCCACGAATTAATATCGCCATTGTCAAGGCCATTGAGATCCGCGGCGTCAACTTCCGACGAACCTATCGCCACTGTCAAGGCCATCGAGATTTGCGGGGTCAACTTCCGATCACACTACACCTCGTGCGTGTACGTAGCCTAGGTGGGCTTGGAAGCTGCTGTGCAAGCTCCTCCACAGCCAGTCCCAAATCCCAAGGGATAGAGAGATCCTAGATCGCCTCGTGCTTGAGACTTGTCCCCTGTTCAATTCGCTCCTTCAGCTTTAAAAAAATGAGCTGTGGAAGAACTGTCTGCACCAAAGACCATGTATATAAATCTGAGTGGCCAAGCAATTAGAGTAAATAGCATAAAACTACTACAATTCAGACTAGAATTTCAAAAAACTATCGATTTTTTTCCGCTGATAACTACCTAGTCAGGAGTCGGCTGTTTCAAAAAATCCAAATCATCCAGTGCTTTACAATTGATCGTGATTATGACAGTTAGAGCCCGCACGTAAGAAAACTGATTATTTGACCATTTGTTTGACTGTTACTATCTCCGTTCGGATTTATTAGGCCCAAAGACAGCTTTGGCACGACCAAGGCAATGCTGTAAAAACGTGCATCAGAATTAGAGCTAAAATTAACCAATTAGCAGGCTCCAGTCTGGCTTAGAATAAATGCTACACAATTTCCTTCGCATGAGCTTCCATGGGGTGGCTTACATGCACTGGACTGCATGCAGCCCTCCTAACTACACACACGACGAAACAAGGCACATGATGTAAGGCTCCTTTCAATGCTTCACCTTGTACAAGTGCTAAGGCTGCCATGTAGACAAAAAGTCTGATGTGGCAAGGTAATTAAGAGGAGAGAGATGAGTGTGGTGACCCCAGGAAGAAATAATGCTAAACGCGAGAACCTAGGCAAAACACTTAAATGAAAGAAACCCACCAATGAATGAAGAATTTTAGTTGCAAATTCATTAAATGAAGGATGCTTAGCACCTAATGTTTTCAATGCGCTTAGCAACTTATGCAAGCACCAATGCATTGGAAGTAGCCTGAGGCACTCGCTTGCAATGGGTCGCATGCACCGAGTTTCCATGCAAAGCTCGCAACTGTGTGCGCGGGGAACAACGCGACAAAAAAAGGAGACACAGCGACTGGAGTAGCTTTTGCAAGCACGGCGTTACAATTTCGGATGGGGATAAGTGGATGGCCGACCCTTTAAACCCGGACGGAGGTAGTAACTAACATGTGGGGTCCACATGTCAGCTCTCTTCCTCATTCTCTTCACTCTTCCTGCCTCTCTTCTTCCACACGAGGTCGACGGAGCACCGGCCTCCTCTCCTTCCACTTGCGCCGGTCGCTTCTCTTTCCACCTCCTCGTCGTCGGCCGGCCGCTCCTCCGGCTACACTACTGCCCCCTCTCCCCGGAACCTCTTCTCTTCACCGTGGCTCTCTTCTCCCCCAACGCGCCGCCAGCCTCGCCTGCAGCCATGGCGCCCGACGTGCCGCCCTCCATGGTGCCATGGCGCCAGCAGCCAGAGGCGCTGCCCCGCCGGCCAACCCCCAGCAGCCACCGCTCGTGCAGGGTCCAAGCGGAGGTGGGTCTTGGCTATGGGTGGCACGACCGGCTAACTCCGGCAAGAGGCCTCCCTGGGTGGGGTTCTCCATGGCGGCCTCCAGCAGGGCGACGAAGTCGGCCACCTGCACCCCGCACGACGAAAGGGAGCTCCGCGGCGGCGCCATGGCTACTGGCGCACGTCCACAGGAGGGACCCGATTGCTTTTTCAAAAGTTTACAAGGACCCGATTGCATTTTTGAAAAGTTTGCAGGGACTCGATGTCATTTTTGAAAAGTTTGCAGACACTGACATGTGAGACCCACATGTCAGTTAACAGTCAAACAGACGGATCGTTTAGGTGTGGGCCCGACCAATCATAAACCTGTTTAATTTTTTAACAACGAAGATTTTGGGTTTTTTTTTAAACAGCCGACCCCTGACTTGGTAATTACCAGCAAAAAAAAATGTAGTTTTTCGAAGCCTGAGTTGTAGTAGTTTTGTGCTATTTACTCCAAGCAATTACCCTGCTATGGCACATAATACAAGCAGTACACACTAGTACCAGTAACAAGTTATCGGAGTGCTTACTTTCACAACTGCATGTATTGTCAGTTTGTCACAAATGTCCTACTGCAGATATGAACAAAATGTGTGACAAACCTTTCTCTTGTGTACAAGAAAATTTTGCTTCTGAAACTTAAGATTGAACATTCCATGAAGCACTACTCCTTGAAATAATGCAACAGAAAACAATGTAATGGTGCAAGTACACAAAAAATTCAGAGCTTCTGATCACAACTTCGTATACATCAAAGTAAAAAAAAAAGAAGCCAGCCGGCTCATACTTTTTCTGATTGAAGATATTGCAGCCTAGAGGATGCGAAAACTACGCAGTTAAGAACCACCACCTCACACTCAACCACCATCAGATGAAAGGTGAGGTGTTCGCAACAGAACCTTCAAGTGCCGTAAAGAAACTGTGCGGAACAAGAGATTGTTTGAGCCGAAATCCATACCCACATAGGCTTCCGACACCTCGATGAAAACTCTCCACCAAGTTTCCATTAATGTCAATGCGAAACACCCACTCGCCCACACTCGCCAGAAAAGACACTCGACCATGCTCCAAAGCAACATTCACATACCACAATTCATCCCAGCCTTCAAACCGCCCCATTACTTCTGCAACCGGCAGTTTGATTCGGTACTTTAAGACCCAAACCTCGCTTTCATAGTTCTGCAACACCCATATATCAACAATTTCTTTCATGACAGTATTACGTGTATGGATCCCTAGCGTGCCATCCGCCTCAAAGATATATGACATGCGTCGTTGACTAATGGGAAAAGTTGGAGCACGCATCTACTGAAAAGTCTCAGTAATGGTGTTAAATACTACTATCAGTTTGCTTTGCCACCTAACATACCAATGCAAGCTATCACGCACTCGAGCAGGTACGTTGAAGTACGCTGACCCCATCTCTGGCCAACCGATGTACCTCGGTTGCCGGTCGGAGCCCAACATGAAAACATAGAAGCCAATCCGTCGGTCATCAGGCAAATCCCTGTACCTACTCCATTGCAGTAACAACCGGTACTCGCCGGTAGGACGATGTCGGTACATTCCCACGATGTACAAGTCCCGTGCTACTATCCCCAAGGGTGCATACTGGCGAGTGGCCGGATTACAACAAATGAACCAGGTGCCAGGCAAGCCATACGTAAGCGTGGTGACGATGAGGAGGCCATCACAAGAGGCCTCGAGATAGAAGAACTCTTTGAGCCGGGCAACGGAATGGAGTTGGACGGCATTGGTGGCCTGGTTGTCGAAGGCAAGGATGTCTTTGTCGTGGACGCCGCCGCCGTATCCTGAGCCGTAGAGGAAGTGGAGGGAGGGCTGACGGTCATGGTGAGCCATGAGAAAGTCACGGGCAGAGGTGACGCGGAGCCAGGCACGGCAGACGGCGCGGCAGCGGAGGAGGGCTTTGGAGGGCAGGCGCACGAGGATCTCCCATGTGACAATCTCCTCCGGGAGGGCACGAAGGCGATGCGTCGCTCCTGCCCTCGCGGACTGCGCCATGGTTTTCGTCGGTGGGGTTTCCATCCCAGCCTCCCAGGATTCCAGAAACGAGACGAGTTCGTTTTCAGCGTAAGGAACTCTCTGACTTTGGGCTGGGCTTACCCATGTACGTATTGCAAGTTGTAAAGAACATAGAAAATATATACTCCATTCCTCAAAAAAAAAAAAAAAAACTCCAAAGCCCAGCCTTTTATATCAAACCTCAACCTAAACCTCGGTTTGGGGATAGAGCTTCTGAGTCGATGGCGCCAAGCACGTCTGCACACGCCCAGTTTAGAAGACATTTGGCAACAGAAGGTGCCTATAGTAAAACTAAAATTTTCTGCTGGCGAGCGCTACATGTGTGGACCTATTCCTCTGGAATCAATATTAGTCCATCGGCACATCAGAACTAACGGCAAGATGCTATGCACCTCCTTTTTATCTGCGATGCGACATCACTGTTCTTGCAGTTCCTTGGCCTGGAGGCTATCATAGATGAAGCAAGGAATGCAGAACGCTCAGCTTGCGTCGGGTTCCGATCGGCACCGTGGTTGTGTTGCGCTGGTTTATGTACTGTCTGTAAACTCGATTTTTTTTCAAAACTGTCATGTTTTTTGTAGCAATTTCGGAAACTATAGCGTAGAATGAAAAAAAACGCAAAACTAGTAGCCCGTCGGCGAGTGGGCCGAAAAGGGAGTTTTCGGCCAGGCCATGGCCGAAACAGGCTTTTCGGCCGCACTTGGGCCGAAAACTCGCTGTTGGCTGGGGCCCGGCCGAAAATAGTAGCTTCGGCTACTGGGCGGCCGAACTGGGCCGTTTTCGGCCCACCGGGGACTGAAGCAGGCCTTTTCGGCCAGGCTTCGACCGAAAAGGTGCGGATAAGCGTTCGCCTCTGCGCTGTTCGCTCGATCTGTTCTTCGTTTCCCTTTCTCTCTCTCTGTCAGTTCTTCTCTGTACCTCGCCCCCCCACGCCGATCTCCTCCATTTGCCACACATTTGCAAATCCAACCCACAGAATCGGTAGATCATAGCAATCCCCACCGGCCTACGGTGTTATTTTTTGCTATGGGATAGTTTTTGATGTGTTTGGGGAGGAGCAGCCATGGTGGGGAGGAGGAGCCATGGTGGAGAGGAGGACGGGTAGTAGATGGTGGTGACTAGTAGCAGCTGTTGCAGAGGAGGAGGAGCAGGTTGGGGGCTGACCGGAGTTGAACCTCCGGTCGTCGGGGGCGGCGTTGTCGTTCTCCGGTGGTGCAAGTACTTCGCGAGGTGGCCGGTGCCGCTGAGTCAAAGAGAGAAGCAAGAAGTGGACACACACTTCGAAGGTATAATCACGTCGTCACAAATATTATGTAAATTGTATAGTTTAGTTAGTGTATATATTTTTGGAGGCATTTTAGCGCATAGTTCGTGTAGCGGATAATATTAGTGTTCATTGTGTTAATTTAATTTAGGAGGCATTTTAGCGCATAGTTCGTGTAGCGGATAATATTAGTGTATATTGTGAATTTTAGTGTTAATATTTTTTTGGAGGCATTTTAGCGCATAGTTCGTGTAGCGGATAATATTAGTGTATATTGTGATTAATATAGTTTAGTTAGTGTATATAAGTCATATTGTGAATTTTAGTGTTAATATATTTTTGGAGGCATTTTAGCGCATAGTTCGTTGTGATTAATGAGAAGATGGCAATGTCTGACAGGTGAAAATGTCTGAATCAGTAAATCTGAATGTTTACTACGGCGCTGGTAATGTTCGATATAATGAGTTGGGGGTTGATCTTAGCGAGTTTAAAAATGGCGTCATGACACTAGCAGACCCGGACAGACTGGACATTAGACAATTGAAGTACTGGTTGACAACTAGTTTCGGGCTGGATCCTGAAGTATGTTCCGTCAGTATTCATGCATTGTGGACCAAATCTTGTAAAAATGTCAAGTGGGAGTTGATGCCGGTAGATAGGAGCCAACATTGGTTGTCCCTGTTAAGACGCTGCCGAGACCGAAGAATCCACCCATATGCACTTGTGCAACCTGTGCCGAAGGAGGAGAATACCGTACAACTCCATAGGGGGTATGAACCCGGCCAAGGCAGTGAAGTGGCTAACGAGATTGTTTTATCCGGGTCACAGCCACAAGATGTGGATGGTAGCCAACCCGAGAAACAGTCAGACTACGTGCCACACAATGTTTGTGGTCCTGATACTGGGCAGAGTAGCCATTCGATAATATTAGCTGGTTCTGGTTTTGCTGATGGGGATGAGGAAGGGGATGAAATGCAGAGGGTGATGGAGGAAGAGGACGAGGATGGATTGGTGGAGGAACTGGATTCTGAAAATTCTAAGGATGAAGTTGAGGTACCGATTCCTTCTGCATGGTAGCAGGACATATCCATCGGCCTTACGGTGAACGATGGCCATGAGACTCCATGGCAGTATAATCTGAACCAATTACAAATAGGGGCTATGTTTGATACAAAGAAAAAAATTGAAGTATGCGGTGATAAAGTGGGCTATGTCTACGCAGAGGGTTTTAAAGACACACATATCAAGTCCAACAAACTATACCGTGAAACTATCTATGTATGACTCATTATCTATGTTAGTTTCAGACTATTCGCAGCTATGTGTCAGTATTTATGTATGAGACATGCTTCATGTATGTGTTACTATCGCACTTCCTTCTATCTGTTCAGGAGACATATATTGTTTTATGTATGCGAGAGACATATTACTATTAATTCGCATTCTTATTCCAGTTACATTTCCAAATAGACTACAACCGATAATTAAGATACATCTTACATACTACAAAATGAAATACAGATAGAACATAATGCCCTACAATAATACAATACAAACAAATAATGCAAATACATCTGAATGAAACGGTATAACTGGAATACATCTTACATACTACATGAATTCATCATCGTCATCCTCCGTTGATGCGGCCCTCTTGCCCTTCGACGATGCGGTCCTCTTGCCCTCCGTCGATGCAGAACTCTTGCCCTTGCTGGATGCAGAACTCTTGCCCTTCGAGGATGCAAAACTCTTGCCTCTGGACGGTACAGAACTCTTGCCCTTCGACGATGCAGAACCCGGAAGCGGCAGCATGAAGATATCTTCATCGTCCTCGGTCTCCTCAGTCCATAAAAATGTATTCTTTGCTGCAGTCTTTCTGAAAGTTTCACTCTTCGGCTCCACTACCTTCTTCCACCTTTCATGCAACCTAAGAAGTTCTTGACGTACCTCCTCATAGGTCCTTTCAGGCCACCCAGACCTACGTAATTGGTGAGCCAACTCATTCATTATGGTGTCACTACCGGTGAGTTCGTCCCATGGAACTATCCTATTGTCCATCCTGAAATCGGTAACTAGACTCAGAAGAGTGCTGCTTATCTCAGGGTGAAAACTACGATCGAATGGATAATGGGACATCTCGACTACAGTACACTAGAATGCTTATCCACCTTCGCCTGAAGGGGGTTTTATAGATACAGAGGAGATAATGGCGGGAAAGAATAACCGCGGTATGGCGGGAAAGGGTTGGCGGGAAAATAAAGCGGGAAGGGATTGGCGAGAAAATAAGGCGGGAAGGGGTCGGCGGGAAACGGGTGGCGGGAACATAAGGCGGGAAGGGGTTGGCGGGAAACGGGTGGCGGAACATAAGGCGGGAAGGGGTTGGTGGGAAACGGGTGGCGGGAACATAAGGCGGGAAGGGGTTGGCGGGAAACGGGTGGCGGGAAGGGGTGGGCGGGAAACGGGTGGCGACAAAATACATTTCAGCATGAGCCATGCAACTTCGGCCTAGGGTTGACCAAAAAGTGACTTTTCGGCCTAGACTTGACCAAAAAGTCTATTTCGGCCTAGAGTTGACCAAAAAGACACTTTTCGGCCTAGGTGTGGCCGAAAAGTACTACTTCGGCCTAACAGTGGCCGAAAAGTGCTACTTCGGCCTAACAGTGGCCGAAAAGTACTACTTCGTTCTAAAGATGGCCGACGGGCTACTAGTTTTGGTTTTTTTGCATTCCGTCCTATAGTTTCCGAAATTGCTACAAAAACTAACACAGTTTTGAAAAAAAATCTGTAAACTCCAGTACGTGGTACATAATAATGCATGCAGCGAACTCTAATGTTGCACTCACGCGAGTCTTAGGGGCTTAGTTATAGGCGCGTGATCGGCGGCGGAGACTTGTTTGAGATATCACATTAGGTGAGATCGTGAGATGAACCCAAGTATATATATGATGCACATGATGCAAGTAGTAACAAATTATCGGAGTGCCTACTTCTACAACTGCGTGTCAGTTTGTCACGCGATTGGCCTGGTGATGTCCTGCTCGTCTCATATATGAACAAAATCTAGAACAAACATTTCTTGTGCCCAATAGTACAAGAAGATTTGCTTCCCAAACTTAAGATCGAACATTCCATGAAGCACTAGTCCTTCAAATATAAATAAAGTGGAGAATAAAAGATATTCCAAACAATGCAACTGAAAACAGTGTAATGATGGAAGCACAAAAAAAATTAAAAATTCACAGAGCTACGGATCACAACTTGATATACATCAACGTAGAAAAGCCGAAGCCAGACGGCTCATACCTCATCCAATTCAAAGGTATTGTAGCTTAGAGGATGCGACAACTAGCCAGTTAAACACCACCTCATACTCAACCACCATCTATCAGATGAAAGGTGAAGCCTTCATAGGAGAACCTTCTACTTCCATACAGAAATTGTGCGGAGCAAGAGATTGCTTGATCCGAAATCCATACTCACACAGGCTTCCGACACAATGATGAAAACTGCCCACCAATTTTCCATCACTGTCAATGTGAAACACCCACTCGCCCACACTCGCTAGTAAACACACTCGATCATGCTCCAACGAACCATTCGCATACCATAATTCATCACAGCCTTCAAACCGCCCCGTTACTTGTGCAACCGACAGTTTGATTTGGTACTTCAAGACCCGAACCTCGCCTTCATAGTTCTGCAATACCCATATAGCAACAATTTCTTCCATGGCATTATTACGTGTATGGATCCCCAGCGTGCCATCCGCCTCAAAGATATATGACACGCGTCGTTGACTAATGGGAAAAGTTGGAGCACACATCCGCTGAAATGACTCGGTTATGGTGTTAAATACTACTATCAATTTGCTTTGCGGCCTGACGTACCAGTGCATGCTATCATGCACTTCAGCAGGTACGTTGAAGTACGCCGACGCTGTCTCTGCCCAACCGATGTACCTCGATGGCAAGTCGGAGCCCAACACAAAGACGTAGAAGCCTACTCGAGGGGTTATTAGGAAAATAATTGTACCTACTCCATTGCAGTAACAATCGCTATTCGCCGGTAGGGCGATGTGGGCACATTCCCACGATGTAGAAGTCCGCTCCTATCCTGAGGGGTGCATGTTGGCAAGTGGCCGGGTTACAACAGATGAAGTCGGTGCCAGCTGGCAGGCCATACATAGCGACGACGAGGAGGCTGTCGCACGAGGCCTGAAGATAGAAGTGCTCGTCAAGCCGGACAATGGTATGAAGCTGGATGTTGGTGACGGCCGCTTTGTCGAAGGTGAGAATGTCTTTGTGGCGGATGCCGTTGCCATATCCGGATCGGTAGAGTAAGCGGAGGGAAGGCTGGCAGTCGTGGGGAGCGATAGCGGAGGGGGGCAGGCGCACGAGGATCTTCCAGGTGACATTCTCGTTCGGGAGGCCACGATAGGTAGGCGTCACTCCTAGCCGGAGTAGGTTTCCCGGCACACGCGCGCGTTCAATGGAGGAATGTGGGCAGTTTGTAGTCGTTGAATGCGGTGATGAGGCGTTTTCAGCCGGACGGCGCCCTCTTGGCCGGCGCCGCTTCAATGCCGACAATGAGGTCGCGTGCTTCAGCGCCACCCTCCCATCCGGTCAAATTGCAACATCAATGCCGGCCGCTGCATGCTTTGGGCCGGCATGAATGCGGCGCGGCAAGCGGCGCAGACATTCAATTGAAAGCGTGGGAGAGGCGCGGGTTTTTTTGGTGGGCCAGGGCAATCAGACCCAGGCGTGCCAGCTGTCCAGACACCTAGAAAGCCCCCCACTTTTGTCTCCGGTTACGGGAGAAAGTGCGTCAGACTGCCCTATGGATCGATACAGGCCCGTGTTGGATGACTTTCGCGTACGGTCCGTGTGGGATCCACCTGCCATAATTGCGCTTTTGCTGGCTTGGAGCTTTTGCGGGATCGACCTGTCAAAACGGTCTAAACCGGGAACTAGTGTTTTCTGTAAAAAAAACATTAGGTGCAAAATTAGTAGTACGAATATGTAACCGTGTGTTTTCTGTAAATCTAGCCTTCAATATCGATGGTTTTTACTATTCACTCCAACTGCATGTATTGTCAGTTTGTGAAATGTCTTGTTGCGGATACGAACAAAATGTGAAACAAACCTTTCTCTTGTGCCCAGTAGTACAAGGAGATTTGCTTCCCATACTTAAGATCGAACATTCCATGAAGCACTAGTCCTTCAAATATAATAAACCCGAGTAATAAGACAGATTCCAAACAATGCAATAGAAAACAGTGTAATGACGCAAGCAAAAAAAGAATTCAGAGCTTCTGTTCACAACTTCATATACATCAACGTAGAAAAGAAGAAGCCAGCCGGCTCATACTTGGTCCGATTCAATGACATTGCAGCGTAGAGGATGCGACATCTAGGCAGTTAAGAAGCACCACCTCACACTCAACCACCATCAGATGAAAGGTGAAGTGTTTGCAACAGAACCTTCTAGTGCCGTAAAGAAACTATGCGGAACGAGATGTTTTACGGTGCATCAGATGAATTTTGGCCGTTCATTTTTCTGTATGGATGGCCCCGATATGAAAATACTACTTCAGATTTCTGGTAGTATATTTTGCGATCAGGGGTAGTTTCGGTAGTTCACTGTTTAACGAAAACGCGGGCTGGTTCCCCCGAAAAACAAGTGAAGGGCATTAGTGGAATTTAACGTCATCATTTGTTTTTTCAATAGCCATCGTCGCCCTTCCTTGCCCGCAGTCTGACGGCCGACGCACACAACCAGAATGAAAGGTCAAAGGAAAAGGGCGACCGATGGCGGCGCTATGGCGACAGGATGACGGCGAACCCCGGTCGCCGTGAGTGCCCTCCGCGCAGTATTTGCGGTCGGTATGGTTTGGCGCCCGCCGTGCATTCGGACGAGCCAGCACCGCTGGCGCCGCCTCCCCGGTGTTCTAGGCGGCTGTGGTCGGCGGCTAAATGTCCCCGCCGTTCGTGTTCCCCTCCTAAGCTGCGGGATGTGGAGCGGTCGCCGACGGGAGGACTAAGGCGAGACGTCGCCGGCATGCCCGTCGTCGTGAAGGCCGTCGCGCCCGCCGACCAGTGCCGTACAGATCTGTCGCGCCGATGCAGGTACTCGCATCCGACCCATCGATCCATTGGCCCCCATTTCTTTTGTCGATTTCCTAAGCTAGCTTCTCCATCGTAAAAGCTGATCCAGCCATGGTCCTCGAAGGAGGACGAGTTCCATCGCACCAGCAGATTTTTTTTGTATGTGATATTAGTGCAGAGCATTTTTAGTCTCAGATTCCAGAGAGGATGTTTCTGTTTCAGTGCAGAGAATGTTTAGTTTCAGATTCCAGAGAGCATGTTTCAGTTTCAGTTTCAGATTCAGTCATAGTCATAAGTTCAGTCATAAGTTCAGTCTAGTTAATTAGTACACCTGATAAACACTCAGAGGTTAGGCAATGGCTAGTTCCCAAGTTGGTGGCCAAGAAAATCCTGATCACTGATTAAATGGGTAAGCAAACAGGACAGCATTTGCCTATCATTCATTGGCATAATACAGAACTGAAACCCCAGGTTTAAAAAGAATGTGTTGCTTCCAAGGACACAAGTAACAAGGAAATTGCGACCGGAAGTGTAAAGCCACTTAGAAATTTGGTTTTTGAAGCACATCTTATAAACCAAAGGGAATTGCAACATTAAACAAAGAATACAAGATTTTGTGCGTGAAAGACTTTAATTAAAAATTGATGTACATATTCAATGCACATAAAAGTAGTAAATGTACGGCAATTTGCCGTATATATGAAGTAGCACAACCAAAAAAATTGTTTGATACATCTCCGCAGTATAGATAAAGTAATAAAACTGAAAACGGTGTGGAAACCTTCTTCGGGGCAAAAACCACACCACGCCCAATCCTATTAACTCTACCCTAAGTCTAGCGCCATACAACTATAGTGCGGAACCATCGTCTTCTGAGACATCTCCGCTGTCGTTGTGTCCGTCGTCACCTCCGAGGTCGAGGTCTTCTAAATCATCTTCTAAATCAACTGCTGGTATGGCCTTCCGAACTTTCAACTCATTGTGAGGTGAATTGAGCAAGGCAGCAGCAAGCCATCTTCTGAACTGTCTTATGTCATCCTGCATAGGAGGTAGATGTTAGGACCCTTTGTATATGTGAAAGTTAAGTTAGATAGGGAAGATGTAGGTACCTGGTTGAATATAGCCGACAATCCCACTCCGGTCCAATATTGGATGAATTTCAACACCCAGAGAGCACAGGAACAGCCATCTGTTTGCTGTGGCACTTCATAGTCTTTGATAGGCCACGAAGCCACTTGAGTGTCCGGCCATGTACTTCCTTGCATTCCATTTTGCATCACTGCTATATCAATATGTGTTTCCATTCCAAGAAGCTGCAAGTAACATATCACTCAATTTAATTAGTACCGTATTCGTATAAACTGTAAGTTATATAAAATGTTGTTAGAGCCTCACCGCAGCAATTACTTCTTTGCGGTTGTTGCGTGATTGGAGTGAGTCCAGAATTTGAATCTCCCTCTTTTGGGAGTTGACAACAGCCAGGAACCAGTGGTTCTTGGGAATATTTGAAGGTAGGAAAATCTGCGTGCAAAATTTGTAAGTGGTTTGAAGTGCCTAAAAATCAAATTTCTTATTATTATAACAGAAGGGTGGATGTTGTTACCATGTCATGTTGCAGGTAGTTATCTCCCCATTTAGTGCCTGATTTGCCGCTTAAAACATCCAAGGTACAATTCGGGACTGTGCCATCTCTCTTCAGGATGTTGACGATGGTCGACCTTTCGACATACACGGTACCATGATCTCGTACACCTTCTAGTCCGTCGAAACGTAGGAGTTCAATTGCCGCATCGAGTACCTAAGAAAGAAGATATTAGTTTAATTGGAAAACATATAAATAATCAAAGATACCATATTGCGTTAGCACTTACATCGTCATCCACCCAAGCTGCAAAGGAGGATTGATCTGGTGTTGTAAGGCATTTAAGATACTTCTGCGTTAGAAGTATGTCCTTGATTTTCACCAACTTGGCTGTCTCAGGAGTACTGTTTACAAATCAGCTACTATATTCTGTGTAACTCGATCTGTTGCTGCCTGAAAATTGATCAAGTCCTCCTTGAGCTGTTTTAGCTGCTGGCCGTTGCTTTTCCGGGATTCATCTTCTTATTCTGTGTGTACATAATATCGTTACTGTCATGTGTCTGTTGAGATAGAGCTCTTTTCCTTCTGAGCGCGGGGGTGTAAAATTCATACTCCTCGCTCTGAAGGAGCGAGGACTTCTTTTTCTTCCGGCCGTCATGCCTGACACGCCTCCCTATGGAGTCCATGGCATCCATGGACGTAGGCTTGACCTTCTGCGATATTTGACTTAAGGTTAGGAATATGGGTTGAGAATAATGTTTGTTAGCAATTTGGTTCAGACATCTGATGCTGACCTCAGATTCGGAGGGTAAGTTCTTGCTATCGTCTCTTTCAGTCTTTGACTTCTGGGGGTGTACATATGTTTTCTTCACCTTCTGCAATATTGTCATCAAGTTAAGAATATGGTTGAAATAAAACCTTTGCTAGCAATATGGTTCAGACATGTGATGCTGACCTCAGATCGGGAGGGTAAGTTCTTGCTGTCACTCCTAAAACGCTTACCAAATGAGTCCACGGCGTCATCTCTGTCTATTTTTCCTTTGTGGGGGTCCACAGGTGTTTTCTTTACCTTCTGTACAGATGGAAAAGTTAGCAGTAAGTATGGTTGACAAAAAAACATGTTCCAAGATGGAATTCATACCTCAAATTCCCCAACAAGGTTCTTGCTGGGGTTGCTGTACACACACTTTGGCACTTCATTTGTACTAGCAGCAACATTCTTTGAGGTTTTCTAGTTCGCACGTTAAAATAAAAAATGGTTAGCATACATTCTCTACATGAAGATAGTTAGAAATTTTGTGACATACCTTGATATTATTAACTCTCTGACCCTCATTAAAGTCCTTCTGTCCTACGCCAAATCGATGATCCTATTAATGAAAAAAATGTTAGTCATGCACTTATCTAGCAGGATGAATTACAAAAAAAAGAAATATGCGTACATTGAATGCACAAATGAAGTCCTCCAAGCGCATGCTGTTTTGCTTCTGGCGCCTTTGTACTCCGTCCAGTTGTGCGGAAATCTCTGAGTATTGCTGAGACACTATTGCTTTTATCTCTCCCACCTGGGTGAGTACGCGGCCTAGTGTCCCATCGACCTACAAGTTAAGATAAATTAGAACTGATTGTTTCATAAAATTATTTGGACAAACAAATAGTTTCAGCCTAAGAAACGAGTAGTATCATTGTACAAGTTACATAGGACGTACCTCAAAAGCAGACTTTGTAGGTTGATGTGAAACCTTGGGCACTGGCTTCCAAGGGCGTCTGAGGTCCACAAAAATCTGCATTTTTTATATATTATGAGCAATTTTGCAAAAATGGAGTAGATGACAACTAGTAACAGTAAGCATATACCTGTCCTACTCCTACGTAGTTCTGCGATATTATTTTGTCCACCTTCCCAGCCTTCGCTTCGTCCCAGTATTGGATCAATGGTTTATCTCGTTGAAAATATGAAATGGTGCGATCAATATGGTCGACTCGGAATTTCTCATAGAACCAAGTCTGCAAGAAAATTAAAAAGAATACATAAGTGACCAATTAAAGAATATCAAAGGAAATAATGAGTTCGTACTACCTGCAGTAGTGGGAGGTTCCCCTCCAAGTTCGCGGCACCATTCACAAACTTTCTCACACTTGACATTAAGTGGTCGAGAGATAGTTTAGCATAGTTTATGGAGTTTATGGAGTGTATGTCCACGACAATTCCCAAATATTTGGGATCAACATATGGTTGTGTCGTTGGGCAAACTAACTTGCCAATAGTGTACAAGGCGTAAGGCTTCACAAACCGTGGCCTCTCTTCGCCGATCATCTTCTTACGAAGACCTGAAAAGGTTGTTGTCAACAATTGTCAATTATTGTAATTATGAAATTTGTTCCATTATCAAACGAAAAAATAGTTCTGAAAATATCATATACCTTTCAAGGTCAGTTTGTTATCTTCAGGATCCTTTAAATCAAGCCATAGGTCCTGCACTTCTTTGAACGGAGGAGGGACATAGTCCCTCCCCATGCTAGGCAGGCCTGTGATGTGTTCTACGTCTTGCAAGGTTATTCTCATAGGTACCCCGCGTATTACAAACGCATCAACTTGTGAATCGTATGTGCTAGCAATCTCTTGGCACAAAACTCTCCTAACGTTCATTGTGGGAGTCTTCAGAGTTTCACGAATTGTCGTTTGACTAGCTATGTCATACTGTTCCCCAGTTAACGACTGGACAAACTCTGAGTACCCGTGCATTGATACAACCTGGGTACCCTATATGTGCAAAGATTATTTTCAGTGAGAAGGCAACAAAAATAAGAGATTTATTGTGAACAAATAATATTTCTAGTGACGAATAAAAATACTAACTTTACTGTACGTACTATATTACTGGCTTCCTAATTTAAAATTTGATTAATGTAACTTGTACTTAATTATCTTTTTTGATCTAATCTACTAATCTTTTACGTTGTACAGGAGGAAATCAGGAGTGATCTACATAAGAGGCGTCATGTGCAAGGCGTCATGTGCATCTGACTTTATTTGAATCTAACAATAAGCGAGATTTGTGCAAGAGTTGATGTACGGGTTCAATGATATATGTATACCTTCTTTGCCGACGAGTGTGGAGGCTTCGGTGCACCTGACTTTGTCGATGAAGGTGGGGGCTTCGATGCACGTGACTTGGACTGCTTCGTGACCGACTGTGCAGGCCTCGCGGACGCAACGGGATGATAGGAAGACATACGATGGTGATGGTGAGATTGGTTGGTTCTTGTCAAGGTTAAGGATGGGGTTCAAGGAGGGAGGCTGAGTCGTGGTGAGGTTTAGGTGGATACGTATAAAGCATATATATAGGCTGGGTACGTGTAGGTTACAATCAAGTCATTATTTCTTGCCGAAGAGATAAACCTGTTTTGTTTCTTGTTGATGGGATTGGAAGTAACTTTCTAGAATACTCCAAAATTTTCCTATCAAAGATACCACCGCCTTAAAATCTTTTGCATGCAATCCTAGGGGGTGCATGCCTCATCTCCTTCCGTTGCTAACGATAGCTACTTTTCTTTCTTCTGGAAACAAAACAAAATCGCCGGTCGGTTATCTATTTCCGTTAGATTACGCATATGTATCATTTATCTCCCCACGAAGGGGGCCCACCTCCCTTCCAATCACGCAGTCAGAAAAAAGCGTTTGCTACACATATTAACACGAAGAATAACGTTCTCATATAATGTGTTGCCTCCATTACAAATTGTCATGGCCGCATTAATTGGGCACGGATGCCCGGACCCACGCAAGTATGAGATAGTATGAGTTGTTCGGACCCACATGATGCCAAATGTCAGTACGAGCCGTCCGAACCCACAAGTGTCAGTACGGCAACAACATGGCAAGCCGGTCATGACGCAACGTGTGTTTGGTGTCTGAATTCGTTCATTTTTTGCGTGGGAGCCTCCCATGGGCGTTCACACATGATGCCAAATTTTAGAATCATGCCGTGCATGGCAAGAGATAGACCATGTGGAAACGTGCTCCTTCGGTTAGGACGAAAGGCCAACTCTCAGTGTTTTTTTTCAGTAACACCAAACGGACCCAAACTTTTTACGCACGCACACAACAACATGGCAAGCACACATGCCAATTTTCATTCACATCTACCATTTTATGCAATTTCTATGGTTTTTCGATGAAAAAACCCTGAAATATAAGCCGGCCGTGACGCAACGTGTGTTCGGTGTCTGAATTCGTTCATTTTTTGCGTCGGAGCCCCCCATGGGCATTCCCACATGATGCCAAATTTTGGAATCATGCCGTGCATGGCAAGAGATACATCGTGTGGAAACGTGCTGCTTCGATTAGGACGAAAGGCCCACTCTCAAAGTGTTTTTTTTCTTCAGATCCACCAAACGGACCCAAACTTTTTACGCACGCACACAACAACATGGCAAGCACACATGCCAATTTTCGTTCACATCTACCATTTTATGCAATTTCTATGGTTTTTCGATGAAAAAACCCTGAAATATAAGCCGGTCGTGACGCAACGTGTGTTTGGTGTCTGAATTCGTTCATTTTTTGCGTCGGAGCCTCCCATGGGCATTCCCACATGATGCCAAATTTTGGAATCATTCCGTGCATGGCAAGAGATACATCATGTGGAAACGTGCTGCTTCGGTTAGGACGAAAGGCCAACTCTCAAAGTGTTTTTTTTTTCAGATCCACCAAACGGACCCAAACTTTTTACGCACGCACACAACAACATGGCAAGCACACATGCCAATTTTCGTTCACATCTACCATTTTATGCAATTTCTATGGTTTTTCGATGAAAAAACCCTGAAATATAAGCCGGTCGTGACGCAACGTGTGTTTGGTGTCTTAATTCGTTCATTTTTTGCGTCGGAGCCTCCCATGGGCATTCCACATGATGCCAAATTTTGGAATCATGCCGTGCATGGCAAGAGATACATCATGTGGAAACGTGCTGCTTCGGTTAGGACGAAAGGCCAACTCTCAAAGTGTTTTTTTTTCAGATCCACCAAATGGACCCAAACTTTTTACGCACGCACACAACAACATGGCAAGCACACATGCCAATTTTTGTTCACATCTACCATTTTATGCAATTTCTATGGTTTTTCGATGAAAAAACCCTGAAATATAAGCCGGTCGTGACGCAACGTGTGTTTGGTGTCTGAATTCGTTCATTTTTTGCGTCGGAGCCTCCCATGGGCATTCCCACATGATGCCAAATTTTGGAATCATGCCGTGCATGGCAAGAGATACATCATGTGGAAACGTGCTGCTTCGGTTAGGACGAAAGGCCAACTCTCAAAGTGTTTTTTTTCAGTAACACCAAACGGACCCAAACTTTTTACGCACGCACACAACAACATGGCAAGCACACATGCCAATTTTCGTTCACATCTACTCCCTCCGTCCTAAAATTCTTGTCTTAGATTTGTCCAAATACGGATGTATCAAGTCAAGTTTTAGTATTAGATACATCCGTATCTCAACAAATCTAAGACAAGAATTTTGGGACGGAGGAAGTACCATTTTATGCAATTTCTATGGTTTTTCGATGAAAAAACCCTAAAATACTGACCGACAAGATTCAATTTGATTATTTTTGTTTATTTGTATTAATAATTTTGGCCTTCGTGAATGTTCCTCGCCACACTTTATTTTTCAAAGAAACGTACTGGTTTTATTTTCCTATAAACGTCTTGGTTGACCAGTTGGCGCGTCTCCTAATTTCGTGGAAGGTATCTCCTGACTTGTTAACAAACCGTGCATATCTCCTGATTTTTTTTCCAGAAACGCATATCTACCGATTTGTTAACAAACCGTGCATGTCTCGTAACCACATCTCGGCCTCTTCCATCTCGTTCCAGCACAACCTCATCTTCGGCGCTCCAGATCCAACTCTGCTGGCTGGGATCCACGGCTGGTTCTCCTCCTCGTGGGCAGCACACAGCCGCCGGAGAAGCCCCTGGTGAACGATGTCACGCCGACCTTCTCGTGGTCATCCCCACTCTCTCATAGGTACTGCACTAACTCCCCAAGGCCACAACAATCGTTCATATGAGTTGCTATGCGTTACTAGAACCCTAAAATGTCTTTGATTCCTAGTTTCAGCGTTCGGTACTGATTGGATTCACACTGTATTGCAGATGATCCTGATTTGCCTGAGTTGCTATGTGCTTGTCACGAGCCAGCAGTCCGAGACATCTATTACACTGATTATAACACGCGGTGTTGCTACCTAAAATGCAACATGCATGAGGTCTGTTGTCACCCTCATGCACTGTTGCGAACGAATTTCCTAGTGTTTTATTATTGACATATACCCCCATGTTATTAATGTACGCAGCTGGGTTGCAAGTTATTCATTCGGGAAGACCTCCTCAACAACTACGCTGAGCAGATGGTCAATTACTGCACAACGGCAATGGACAATTGTCATGAAGATGCATTGGCTACTGCGGCCTTGCTTCTGAAGGAGAAAGATCAACAAATATCAGAATTAGAGACCAAACTATACTCTCTAGCATCAGAGTTGCCTACTACAGGCGAGAAGGACACGTCGAATGACATAATACTCGCAAAGAAATTACAAGAAGAGAGATACAAATGTAGGAGATACTCAATACTTTTTTGGTTCATGGTGATAATATATGTTGCTAGAATTTTAATCCCCACTTTGTAAGACTAGATTTCACCTACAGATCATTAATGTTGAACTGAACGAACGTACTAGTTCATGGTGGTTTTCTTGCTCTTACTGACTGAGATCATGATGCGCTTATGGTCCATCAGAAAGCGTCTGAACATTCAGATCAATTATGGAAACATGATCAATCAATTCCATGTATAACGCATGACTGGCACGGGCATGCATGGCCGCTGTGAGAAGGATTAGCACGAGAGAAACTGCAAGTATGTTCATTCACAGAAACACAAAGAGAAGATGGGCACGTAGTCATGCAGTACGATAACAACAAGAGTCAACACTGATGCATCTTGTAAATTCCAATCTCATAAACGGGAAAATGTAGCGTGCATCTACATCTCATTCAAAGTACAAATAACAAATATAACTGATGATAAATTCCATAGTAAAAAACTGAATGTATAACACTTGTGACCAACAATTCGATAGAATAATGGAACAGAAAGTGGCTTTATTGTCATCTTTTCTTTGTCCCCCTTGTCATCTTTGTCTGTCTACTTAGACTTTGCAGCCGTTTTCCTGTACAAACTCAAATAAATTAACATGGTATCGACACAGGGTTCAACATGTACTTCTGAAAATGCATAAACTTACTTCAAAGGTCTTTTGTTCTTAGCACACACTTCGTCATTGTTCTCTTTTCTCTTTCTCCCCCGAGTCATCATACTAACTTCAGTCACCTTTGCTGAAGCTTTCCTTTGTAGTGCAAAACATTGTTTAAATTGCACATATTAACATGCTTCAACAACAGTTCGACTTGCACAAGTACAGTACACAAGATACATGATTTTTTTAAAAAACTTACTTCACTGGTTTCCTCTTCTTAGCACGATCCTCTTCTTCTGCCGCCTCTTCTTCTTCTTCTTCTTCTTCTTCTTCTTCTCCTACTCCTTTTCCTTCTCCTTCTCCTTCTTCTACAGTATTGTTCACTTTTTTCTTCCTCCCCCTACTCAACTGACCATGAACTTTTCTGCAAAAAGTAAACCATATTGACAGGCTGCAACCAAGAAATGAACATATGCAGTACACATCAAAATGACCAAACACTTACTTTTCAATGTTTTCTTTTTTGCTTTCAAATTCTCCAGGAATGGCTTCAACCTCTTATTCGATTCTTTGGCTGGTCTGCCTTTGGGATTTATTATTGGTTTAGGGTCTTGGACTTGATCTGTAAACCATTGCCGCGCCCCAGAAAAATAAGCCGGCATAGGAACAAATGATGGCCTGCCAGTATTCCCATCATTTCTGTTGCCCTCGTCCAATATGCTCCTCAGGTACTCCATCACCTTTTCTGACTGCATTTCACTAGCTGAGGCCATGAATAAAGCCTCACTAGCCATATTGCGCAGTTCATGGTACTTATCCATCTGTTTTGACCATACATGTGTATTGGCACTCCTCACAGAACGGAAAGCAGGCTTGGCTTGCATTGTCCATCTAGCCTTCACACAACATGCAGGGATGGTGCATATCCCATTGTACTTCAAAACGCAAAATATATGAGCACATGGAAAATCCTCGCTTTCCATCTTCCTACAACCACAATATGCACTTTCCATCTTAGATCCATCAAAAATACATGTGACATGGAACCTAACGTGCACCGACTCTTTGCGAGCAACTCCATAGCTAACCAAACCAGTGTCCTCTTCCACCTCAAGTACATTCCATCTTGATAAGTTGACAATCTCGGCCTTTACCTTACTGAACATAACAGGGGTATAAATAGATGAGGCACTTATCTCAAGTGGATCGGCATTCAATCTAGTGAAGGGGATTGTGTGCGAAGCTACAGCGTCCAATGCTGCTTCATTCCTACGCAAAACTGACACACAGTGTTCAACGTGTTGCACGAGATCAACGAGTTTCATTCTCCTATTCAGGTGCACATGAAGCCTCGAGTTTAGAGACTCACTCCTTTGATTGCTCAACATCCCTAGGAAATACCTTCCCTTGTTATATGCTACAGACCACTTTTCTCTCAGCTCGTACATCCTGTGAATCCATGCATCTTTCTTTTTCCTTGTGATTCTGAATCTTTTCTTATAAGCCAACCAGCGTCTCTCAAACTCATGAACCTCCATGGCATAGTAAATAAATTTCCTAAATTCCTTAAGCTTTTCCTTTCGGAGGTGAAGCACCATATTCTGCTCGATATGCCAGCTGCACAGACGGTGATATGTGCTGGGCCAGACTGATGATATGGCTTTGGCCATTGAAGCGTCGCCGTCTGTGATCGCTGAAATGGGATGCTTCTGGTGCATTGCCTCCAAAAAAACCTGAAGCAGCCACTCATATGAGTCAGCCGACTCGTCGGATACAAGACCAACCCCAAACACGACTGTGCTGCGGTGATGGTTCAGCCCCACAAATGGAACAAATGGCAACCTATATTTGTTTGACCGGTATGTGCTGTCAAACACCACCACACCACCAAATGCAACATAGTCCAAGCGAGATTGGGCGTCTGCCCAGAATATGTTCTGCAGATGCCCATCACTGTCTGTGGTGTATCTGTAAAAAAAATCTGGGTCTTTCATCTGTTGTGCTGTCATGTAGTTCAGCATAAATTGAGCATCGCTACCTTCTATCTTTTTCTTCTTCTCCAACGCGACATGGTTATACAGATCGCGAGATATAAATCCAATCTTGCCCAAACCACCAGCCTGCTTCTCCATCACATCCATTATCTGATGTGTGCGAAGTCCACCAACCGAGTACTCAATGACATCCGCCTTCTGTGGATCGGTCATGCCACGATGAGACCACAAGAAAGGTGACAACTCAAGATTTATGAATGGATGGCTATGTTGGTCAACAAAATTCTTTACAAACCACAACCCAGTGCTTGCTTGAAGCTCAACCTGCAAAAGAGCAGGACAACCACACCGAGAGAGTGCCCTTGGCGTCCTTTTCTTGTCGGTTTCATCAAAGTGCTTTACGTCACGATATCCTTGTTTGCAACACACAAACGTCCTCCGGTATGCATTTTCTTTGTTTCCCTTATATTTCAGATCACCCTTTCGAACACCAAACCCTTTGTTCTTCGCATACCCTAAGTAGAACTTGTACGCTTCGTTCTCACTTTTAAATGTCTGCCTGACCATCGAGTCGTACTCCATAAATTCATCTATCGAGATGCCTTCGCCAGCCATGCCGATATCCTGCCATAAGAAACAACAAAACCTGTGACATATTTATATGAAAGAAAATACGCTGCAACTAAAACATATTAATTATATATTGTCAACGATTATCATCTGTAACTGAACCAATAATCTCTGACATCCTTACTAATTTTCTGAGCAGCCAAGAATCCTACTGGCCATAGTAATTTAACCCATCGTTTTCATGTTCTAAGAAATCTGTATTATGTTCTTGTACGATGTAACATGCATCCCACAATATCAAACTCATAATCTGAGAGTTCACACACACACTACTATTCCTTGCTAGGAAAAAAGAGAATAACTAGGAACCTCACACACACTACTAATCCAGCATCCACACGGACAGAAAACCCAGCAGCCATTTTCGACCAGACATGCGTGCACAGCCAGCATCCATGTGCGCCCAGCTATGGTGTTTGGGGAGCATCAGAGGCAACGTACCTATGCGAGGGATCTCAACCACGACGCTGGAGGAACCGATCTCGGCGCCGTCCAAGATCCTTCGATGGAGAGAGAGGCCGCCGGGCGGCGCGGGCGGCTGCGCCGTTGAAGATCTTGGGGCCCGTCCAAGATCTTGCGGCGGCGCCCGCAGGGCGGGAGATTGAGCGCCCGCCCAGTGCGACTCAGAAACGGCGACCGATGGGCGGGGAAGGCGACCGATGGGCGGGAAGGAGCGACCGCAGGGCGGGAGAAGGAGAGGCGGCCTGTGCGACTCAGCGACGGCTGCCAGCAGAGAGGCGGCGGCAGCAGCGGCAGAAAATGAAGAACGCACGAGAAGTGAAACCTACGAACTAAGATAGGGCAATTCTATTCCAGCTGTGATTACTTACGTTAATAATCACAGCAATTACCCATATTATTAATTAATAACATTATCATTAAGAAAGGACTAATCTACCCTTACAACCAATTACTAAAATGTCCTCAAGAGAAAAAAACAGGGATCAATAATGACCATTGGATCAACTATATACTACCCACTATTTACAGGAGTATGATGCACCGTAAAATATCTCTTTGTTTGAGCTGAAATCCATAATCACACAGGCTTCCTACACCGCGATGGACACTGTCAAGCAACTTGCCATCACTATCAATATGAAACACCCACTCGCCCACACTCACCAGTAAAAACACTCGACCATGCTCCAAAGCAACATTCACATACCATAATTCATCACAGCCTTCAAACCACCCCATTACTTCTGCAACCGGCAGTGTGATTTTGTACTGAGCAGCGACGTGATTTTGTAATTGAACGGCAGCAACCATCAATGCCGAGTTGATTGGCTTGCCGCACCCAGAAGATGCTATGCACCTCCAATTGAGCAGCGACGCCGTGCGAGAGTTCTGACAGTTCCCCGGCATGGCGGACATCAGTTAGGAAGTAAGGGATGCAGACCGCTTGGGTCACGTTGGGTTCTTCGTGGTTGCGTTCCGTTCGAGTTTATGTTCAGCACCTAGTCGTCCCACCGAACTCCCAAGGGAGCGAGTAGAGATCCTAGATCACCTTGTCCTTACTGAACCCCGCTAACTAGTAACTGCCGTTCAATTCGCTCGCTCTTTCACCATGCATTTAAGAAGAACTGCATGCATGGCGACCGCGAGCGTTGTACCAGAGCACGGAACTACAAAGGATTAAGCACACATACTGGATCCATTAATTTGGATGATGGACTTGCTCAGATTATATACTGCATCTATATGAGGTGTAGACTGCAATATAACCAGGCAGACAGTCCAAATATTATTATGTCACCAGTTTATTAACCCCTCTCACCCGGAAAGCCATGACAATCACACAAGACCACAACCTGACGTTGAGCAGCCTAAATGTGAGCAGCTGACCAGTTACTTTGCAGCGACACATAAAAAATTCCATAACAACTGTAGTGTCACGCAGAACTATTTTCTCACCGGTATTTCTCCGTCTTGCTTTAAAGACCATGCCAACCACGGCAAATTGACACTTGGCAGCCTGTGTTGGAGAGCTGAGATACGATCCTACAGTGGCACACAATACATGAAGCAACAAATTATCTGAGTGCTCTTGGTTAGTTGTCACACAATTGGCCTGGTGGTGTCCTGATTCAGACATAAACACAGTGTGGTACATGAGCTGGACAATGACAAGCATTTTGTAAGCCCATAAGTACAAGAAGATTTGTTTCTAATAAAACTTATGTTAATATCTAACATCCCTTAAAGCACTAAGCAACCCTGAAAATAGTTTAGCAGGTAGAAGCGAATGGCTAAGAGATATTTTCCAAGCAATGCTGCAGCAAATGGTGCAATTGATTCATATATGGCCCAACCTTTAGAAGTTAACGAGTATTGGTCAGTACAATGTCTTTCTAAACTCAGCAAGGTCATTTCTCTGGCATATAAAACAAAGGTTGGAAACAGGGAACACCCTCAAATATTGATTATTAGGAAGACCACTAGAATACTAGACAAAAGATCAAGTCAGTTCTTCAGTTCAAAGGAATAGGGACACAAGGCATATATAGATTGCTTTCAATTGAGTACGAGTAAGAAAAACGGTTAAATAAAATATAGCAAAAGTAAATCCCCATCCCAGGAATGAAAAGAGAAAGATCTCAATAGTAGAAAAAAATGACTAAACAATTTTAGCATTAACACGCTCAATAGACACTTGGCCCGAAAGGTACCGAAACAAGCATATGTTTTATGCAACCACATACTAATGGCCAGGGATTTTGATAATAAATTGTATATATCAACGCAAAAAGAAGAATCTAACATGCTCATACTTACATCCAATTATATATATTGCAGCTCATGGGAATACAAGATCACTTAAGAAGGAACTCCTCACTTTGAACAACCATTAGAGGAAAGGTGAATCGTTCACAACTTGACCTTCTAGTGACGTAAAAAAGGTGGGTGAAACAAGAGTTTGTTTGAGACGATATCCAGACGCTCGAAGGAATCCGCCACCATGATGGAAACTGCCAACCAAGTGTCCATCACTATCAACATGATTCACACATCGATTCAAACTGACCAGCAAGAGCACACGACTATCCACGGGAACAACAGCCGGATACCAATAGTCATCACAACCTTCAAACAGCCGCCTGATTTTTGCAATTGGCAATTTGATTTTGTACTTGAAGTCCCAAATCTCGCCTTCGTAATTTTGTAACACCCATATATCCACAGTTTCCGTGTCATCATTACGAGTATAGATGCCGAGTGTGTCATCCATCTCAAAGATATATGAGTTGGTGGGAACAATTGGAGCATGCATCCGCCGAAATGACTCAGCTATGGGGTCGAATACTATTACGGGTTTGCTTTCAGTGGGATACTGTAGTGGGTCGTTTTCACTGTGATGCTTCACTGGATACCAATGCAGGCTATCACGCACAAGGGCACGTGTGCTGAAGTACGCCGATGATGTCTCTTGCCATCCGATGTACCTTGGTGGCTGTTCGGTGCCAAGGCAAGGACATAGAAACCAAGTTGGCCTTTATATGACATTATGTACCACCTCTGCAGCAATACCCGGTACTCACCGGTAGGGCGATGTGGATACATCCCCAGGATTTTCAAGTCCCGCGTTGCCCTGAGTGGTGTATGTTCACGTGTAGCTGGGTTACAACAGATGCTGCCTGCCTTGCCAACCCCGGAGAGGATAAGTATACCGTCGCAGGAGGCCGCTATATTGTAGTTCTCTTTAAGCCGGGCAGCGGTATGGAGCTGGGCGGTGGTGGCCGCCTGGTGGTCGAAGGCAAGGATGTTCTGGGGGCGGACAGTGTCACATTCGTAACCGTAGAGGAGGTGGAGGGAGGGCTGGTGGCTGTGATGGGCCAGGAGGAAGTTGCGGGCGGAGGTCACGCGTCCCCAGGCGCGGCAGACGGCGCGGCAGCGGAGGAGGTCCTTGGGGGCCAGGCGGACGAGGATCTCCCAGACGACGATCTCCTCCGGGAGGCCACGAAGGGGTGCTGCCCTCGTTGCGATCTTCGCCATGGTCGTCGGTAGGGTTTCCATCGCAGCTTCCCAGTACCACGATTTCAGGGACAAGACCACGAGAGCATATGTGGAGTTGCGGTGATCTTAGCGTAAGCAATATGGACGGATTTGGGCTGGGCTTAGCCAATTTACTTTTTGCCGGTCGCGAAGAAGTCAGAAAAATACGCCTCTCGCAAGAGGAGGAATTCCAGGAACCGGACGAGTCCTTCCACCCCCATGAACGGACTTGAACTTAGCCCATGTACGTTTTGCAAGTTGTGACTTGTGAGACATAGCCTAAGGCCTCTCTTTTATACTCCTAACTTCTCTGTATTTTCTTGGATCTTAGATCAAAATCAGTGTACCTCTAATTGTTATGAATATGAATAAAGTTATTATAATAGGTGTTTCTTAAAAAAAAGATACCCCTAAAAAACCCGATATATAGATCTAAAAAAACCCCTAAGAAACCAATGTACTTCATTTTTGTAAGGGCATTTGTCATTTATTTTATCAGAAGAAGAATCAACATCTTAAGCTAGCATAAACTGCACAAGATTCGCAGCTAAACAAGCAAGAAGAAGAATGTATGCTAGTTGTCAAATTAATTGGGGTTAGCATTTAGTACAGCAGGGTTGGCATAATCATAAGTAGCAGATGCAGTGTTTTCCTGATGCAGCCTTCCATGTCTGATCAGGAAGCAAAACCAGTGGCATTTAGTATCGGTTGTACAGTTAGAGACTAACATGACAAGTTAAATGGTTCCTTTTAGTTAGAAAGAGAAAATGATACAAAGACAAACAAATGTTATTATGGGTTCATTGTCTTCAATGCTCCAGATGCTGAGGTAAGCACCATTCGATAGCTTGCAGTACTGTATTCTGGCCATCTCACATGTTAAAAAAATAGAAGTACTTGGGTAATTTTGCAACTACAAAATGAACCATGCTAACTACAAAAGTCAGCAGCTATTATTCAGAGACAAATGGACACTATAAAGAATTGAACTAGTGTTGTGGTGTTTTGTGCATTGCAAGGGTTAGTGTCAATGCATTAGCAGGGCGTATATGCAGTATGTTATTAATGAATACAAACAGACAGTGAAAATTAATAATGGCAAAACTGCTTGCATCCTTGTAAACTGAGATTTATAGGCCAATATCATTCAGATGGAGAATGCCACAGACTGGTAAATTTTGATAATTCATTTTATCACTTCACGAGCACCAACTGTGGACTTAAGTATAAGTGTATAACAAAACTTGTAGTAGACTAGCAGATAAGCACTTAGTTGATCATTTTAGTTTATGAAATACAAGAATTTCACAAACTAGAGAGGGCAAAACACGAAGTGTTGTATTATGATATAACATAGAGAAACACAGTTGATGCAAAACAATGTTAATGCCAACTCTTGACACTGATTGCTCATCACCGAGCTCATATCCAAGTCGATCAGCTTGCACTCATGCCACAGAAAAAAGGAAAAAGGAATAAGAAGAAGCAATGCATGCAGCTGGATCAAGCACACCACATTTTTCTTACAATGAACGGCTTATTCTTTAGATCTGTCTGTGTGGATATGTATGCAGAGAATCGGGGCACTATACTCTTCCATCCCGAGATCTGGAAGAGAAAGATGATATTTTTTTAGCTATATAGTTGCTTCTTTGACAAAGTAAAGATACCAAAGAACCTTGGAGGTTGCAAGACATGAAAATTCCACAAGGAACAAGAGAGAACTTGGAGAACACTCCGATTGAAAAGTGAAACCAGGCATCCAACATGAAGATGAGAAGATTGAAAGAACTTCTAAAGAAAGGAAGAACACTATGCTCCCAAAACAAGTGAATGGAAGGTAGATACTTGGAACCAATTGAACGGAGAATAAAATAACATGTCTACCACAAGGAACTTGAAAGAGCATCCTGATAAGGAAGACTTGAACATAGTTCTTGACAACTCAACAACCAAAAGATATGCTTCTCACTGGCTTATGGAAAACATCCCAAAACTATAAGATGAAAACCCGCCACTAACAAAAATATGATGCTTGAGAGCAACAAAGAGACGAATAACTTCTTTTACTGAGAGGATAAAGAGAAAATTTGAGTATCTTGAGATGTTCGGTGTTTGTCTGCTAGACAAAATCACGTCTAGGAAAGATATGGCCGTCAAGCGCACTGACAGCAGTGGGTAGGTATACCACGAGTACGAGGTGACAGGAGCTTCCACACGCACAATATCATCCACGCAACATGTATATGTAGCTAGCTATTTTGTTTCTCCCGTTGCAACACACGGGCATATTTCCTCATAAGTTTTAATAACATGAAAGGCTGCATATGAATGAGATTGGCACTTAAATTATGTTAGCATATTTAAGTGTGTGTGGGCGTTTAAGGCCACCAAGCAACAATAGGTGATCATTTGGAAACTGTGGCCATGAGGGTGAAGTCATTGGGGATGGGGCGCTGAACATATATGTAGAGTTACTATTGTGCTTCCGCTGTTCGGGTGGGAGCCGCCCGTGCTACCCCTTGTGATCTGCCGACGGTGATTGGGGCTGAGCCGTAGGCCTCTAGGGGGTGTGTTGAGCCGGTGGGCCTTGTTAATTGTTGCCCAACCAATCAAGCTTCTAGTGTGGAATGTGTGTGGGCTGAATGCACCTGCGAGAAGAAATGCGGTGTTTCAAGTGGTAAAAGCGGCTAAACTGCCGATCGTTTGTTTCCAGGAAACTAAGGTAGAGAACATATCGATGGAGCTTTTGTAAGGCAATGCTTGGAAAATAGATTCGAGAAGCTTCTTTTGCTTGTCGGCTGTGGCTACGCGTGGAGGTGTCATGTTAGCTTGGGATCCGCTTGTGGAACCCTACCTAACCCACACGAATGGAGAACACAATTACGGCATTTGTCAAGCCCTTTGGGGCAGTAGAGTTGTGGCTAACTGGGGTCTATGGACCCCAACTAGATGTGGAGAAGATTGTGTTCCTCCAAAAGTTGGTGGACATGTGTTATTTGCATGCGAGGCCTTGGACATTAGCTGGTGATTTCAACCTCCTTGTCAACCCGGACGACAAAAGCCACAATGCGGTAAACAGAAGAATGATTGCCCCATTTTCGGTCAAAGCTATATGCTATGGAAATGAAGGAAATCTATTTCAATGACCGCCACTACACATGGTCGAATGAATGGGAGCATGCAACGCTAGAGAAGATTGATAATGTATTAAAAACTACATCTTAGGAAGTTCTCTACCTAGATTGCTTCCTTTGGGCCCTTGAAACTGTGGAAAAAAAATTATATGAGACCAGGTCTCACGGTTAGCAAGTGAGACCCGCCCTGATGGATGACACGTGGCATTCATAAATCATAAAGCATCTAATCTCTCCCCCCTGATTTCAGGTGAGGGGTGGGGTAGATGCTTTGTGATTTGTGAATACCACATGTCATCCATCAGGATGGGTCTCACCTGCTAATCCGTGAGACCTGGTCTCATAGAATTCTTTTCCTGAAACTGTAGTCTCCGCCCATTGCCCACTCCTATTGGACCTCCAAGCCGAGTTAAATGTGGGCCAATGGTTTAGGTTCGAATCCTGGACTAAGGCGGACGGCTTTATGGATATAGTGGAGGAGGCGTGGACTTCAGTCCCTTATGTGGGGATCCCATTTGTGGATGACAAGCTACACGCAGCGGCAAAGTGGCTGCAGGAATGGAGTGACAAGTGGATTGACATCATCAAATTAAAGAGTGCCATCATGCTTGAGCTCATCCATCAGCTTGATGTGGCGTCCGACTCAAGGCGGCTCTCCTCGGAAGAAGTTGGACTACGAAAGACCCTAAAACACAAACTTCCGAGGTTATGATCCTTGGAGAGATCAGTCGTGCTTCATAAGTTGAGGCTTCTTTGGCTAAGGTACAGGGACACGAGCAAGCAGCTTTTTCACCAACATGCTAGCAATCGCATGAGGGGAAACACCATTACAGTGCTACAGAATAAAGGCAAGATCCTCACGGGCCAAGAGCAAATTGTGAAGCCTGTGTATGACTACTACGAGACAGTTCTGGGAACGACCCCGGAGAAGGCACACTCGTTCAACCTTTATGCGCTACAACTAACCACACTCAACCTGGCATATTTGGAGGAGCCGTTCCTGGAGAAGGAAGTGGAGAAGGTAATAAAGGCAATGCTGCCAGACTGTTCCCCTGGCCTGGGTGGGTTTGCTGGATGTTTCTACTGTGTGTGCTAGGGAATCACCATGAGGATTTTGTGAGGGCCCTTGGCACTTTTTATCGGGGCGGTATGTGCAGGATGCCGGCCATAAAAAAGCTCCGGTCTCTCTATTACCCAAGAAAGGTGGGGCAATTGAACTAAAGGATTTCTGGCCTGCCAGCCTAATCCATGGGGCAGTGAAAATCTTCAACAAAACCTTGGCATAAAGGCTAGCTTTGGATCTGCCAAGGTTGGTGGGAGTCCACCAGAGCGCGTTCTTGAAGGGGAGTTCAATTCATGACAATTTTATGCTCGTAAAAGGAACCGCAAAGAGACTACATGCGCTCAAGAACCCAACGGTGATTCTCCAGTTAGGTATCTCAAAGGCCTTTGATTCCGTTTATTGGACGTTTCTCGTGGAAGTGTTGCAACACATATGCTTTGGCAAATAGGTGGGTTGACTAGATTTCGGGCTTTCTAGCAACGTCTTCCACAATGGTCTTGGTGAACGGTGTGGTGGGAGCTCCAATATACAATTGCAGAGGTCCAAGACAGGGAGATCTGATATTGCCCATGCTTTTCGTCTTGCCCGTGGAGCCGTTACATCGTCTCTTTGTGAAAGCGACATGGGATGGCATGCTAGCACCCTTGGCTGGGGTCGGTTTGATGCAGCGATTGTCCTTATTCGCAGATGATGTGATGGTGTTCATGAAACCGTCTGAGATCGAACTTCAAATGTGTGGGGCGGCCATCCAGGAGGCCTTTGAGACAATGTCTGGTTTGATAGTCAATTGGACGAAAAGCTCGATTATGCCCATCAGGTGTGCTGACGAGGAGAGAGCTAGAGTGGGTCATATCGTAGGGTGTGAGGTTGGGACCTTCTCGTGCAAATATTTAGTCCTCCACTTGGGATGAGGAGTTGACGGCTTCTCAGCTACAACCTTTGGTGGATCAACTCGCAACAATCGCCTACGTGTAAAGGAGCGATGATGCCGAAGAGTTGTCGCTTGGTGCTACTTCATACGGTGCTATTGTTGGGAAACTTAGTAGAAAAAACAAAAAAAATTGCCATAAGATCACCCAAGAGCACTATGAAGATGTGGTTTCCATCGGATCATTACCAACTCTAAGTTGCAGCGGAAGAAGAGTCGGTGTAGATCATTCTTGAAGTCCCTCGAACTATAGATAAACAATCCCACAAACAACCCACGAACAGAAGACCGAAAGCAGGACCTCACCATAGATTGCAAGCGTACAATCTTCACGATCCGGCAGCACTTCACCGTCCAGAGCTAATCATCATCAGAGATTTCGATAGAGGATATTAGAACCACACTGGGCTTGTATTTATGAGGATTAGAGGATCTAGCTCTAACTCCACTTGGAACAACTAGAACTAGATCGACTAGAGAACTAGAGGAGGCTCCAAAAGCTTGTGTGTACAAAAGCGCCCAAAATCTCTAGTATATATAGGTTGGAGGGAGATGAGGGGGTGTCCCGGGGGGCGGGGAGTCCCCCCCGGCCGGCCAAGAGGAGGGGGATTCCGCCTCCAATTCGCCCCCCTTGTTTCCATGGGGAGAAGGGGGGCGCCACATATATTGGACCCAAGTGGCCCATTATGATTTCCACTACTTGGCCTTTTAACGTTCGTTAATATTCAATTAAATATAAAAGCCTCTTAACTATTATTAGAGCCTTTTATTATTAATTTCACACCAGTAGAAACATTTTCTGCCTATATGGAGTATTATTTATCAAAAATACCCGGTATTGCCCGATAAACTCTGAAACCCTTCCGATGATTCCGGAATGCTTCTGGTTCCTCTCAAAGTTATTTTGAATATTAGTGAAACCGTTTCACAAATATTTTATCATTACTGCTGTCCTACTAACATTTAGTAGACCGTGATTACCTTAAGCTTGTGACCATGTAGGTTCGGTAAAATATTTACATGAACAAAACCAGTTTCGTTTAATGGTCGATAGCGGAACTGTGGACGTCCATATCAAGCCCTATGAGTAACGAATGATAGATCATGTGTTATTCCCTTGGTTCATGGTACTTTACAAAACCCAAGGTGAGATATATCGGTATCCTCTTGATTCGTACACATGCTCACTATATATACCGGTCTCCTCCTTACCAGTTTTGTTCTTCTTTCTCATTGACATGTTCCGACATCCCCGTGACATAGTTACCTGTGCTTGGCCGGACGATGACGGATGCCCATCACATCGAGAGGTCCCTAAGATTATCTCTCCATCATCGGAGTAGCAAATTCCCACTCTCGAGCTATCTAGTACCTTGTCAAACTTTCCGATGAACCTGTAAGTTATGGTTTGATCACCGTGTTACATATGACGTTTGAGCAACCCCAAAGTTCATCGTATGGTAAGAAGTAACTATGATAATGAACTAAATCACATGTTAACACTCTGTATCATAACAATTGACTTAAGACGATATTATCTTAAAGTAGAATAAACAAGTTTGGTCGATTCAATATGATCGTTCTTCTAACGTCGTACTCTCAATGTTGTTTTAGGACTACCATTACACTTAACGATATCATAAGATCCAGAAAACAAGATCACCAACAACACTTGAACTAGTCTTAAAGGCGAGACTAGGAACCTTATTTTACTGTTTATCATTCCACACGTGCATATGAGTTTTCCACTGAATTGCATATTCCAGGATCATAACAGTTATAGCAAACCTAAGGAGGCCCAGGCACTATGTGAAGCGGAATCTTCCGTGAACGTTGGGGATGGCCACGAGTCTTTCTTCTGGGAAGACCAATGGACTGATGGCTTCAGGGTCAAGGAGTTAGCACCAAATTTATACAATCTTGTTGCTGCGCTAGTGACATCTTTGAGGACAATGCACTCAGGACTTGTGGAGGGCAATTGGCCCCTGGACATTGGGCCACAACTCGATGATAGGGCCATCACGGAGTACCTGAATCTTTGTCAGATGGTGTCTACATTCCAGCTGAATATGGAAGAGAAATATGAAGTCAGATGGGCCTAGGAATCAAACGGTCAGTACTCAGTTAGATCGGCATAAGAGGCCAAGTTTGTTGGAAGAGAGGAAGAATTTTATGCAGAGTTTGCTTCGGGATCACGGGCACCGCGACAGTGTTGTTTTTTCGCCTGGCTTGCCATGAGGGACCATTGTTGGACATCGGACCGGCTCCATATGATGGCTTTTCCACATCAGGATGCATGCTCCCTATGCGATCAAGAAGACGGGACCATCAACCTCATCCTCATATCCTGTATCTCCGTAAGAACAATGTGGGCAACATTATGGTCTGCACCGGGGAAGCCTGAATGGACACCCTCTAGTAACGACACAATAATGGAGTGGTGCAACAACTTGCTAGGCAGCCACGAGAAGAGCAAGGAGATCCGCGCCGTCACAATGTTGGTTATGTGGGAACTATGGAAGCATCACAACGTTATCGTTTTTGATGGTGCGGGAAGGCTGCCTCAAAGGGGATTATGACAACCTTTGCAGGGCCTTATCTAGGTGCGCGGCGGCAGGCGAGTAGTTAGCCTAGTTTTGGTCGTGTTTGTGGAACGTGAGTGTTGTATGTTGTATGGCTGCGGATTCGGGTTTTCTACCCCTTTAATGCATAGTACGCACACTCGTGCATATTCTAGGAAAAATTTGTTAGCATATTTACATGAGCACTGGCACGAATAGACACAGTATTAAAATCCAATGCTTTGAGCGATGCATACGAAACAAATATCAGCATCTTACGTCTGGATATCCAGGTATTCCCGTGGCTGTGAAAAGCATCACAAGAACTAATTTTTTAGAAACACTACACCACTCCAAGCTTGCATTCAGGATCTTCCACCTTTTTTGGATAGGAAATATCAAAAATAAGGAATGGATTCACATCAAGGCAGATGAGGTCATGAGGATAGGGACATAAGGGAACATGTGACTGCATCAGTGAGTTGCCTATGTGCCACAAATGATGTAGGTGGGTTCACCCTCAAGGATTCCAATGAAGCAGTCATAATAGAGATCTACGAAGTAAAGAGATAATCGTGCATATTGATGTTCTAAACATATGTATCTCGTATGTGTCAAACCTCAGCTATCATGAGCCTGGATCCGCCATATGTATGCCTACACATGCATCCATGAAATAAAAATAATCAACATGTATAACTTAATTACTTGCTGACATCCGATGTCCAAGTCGACGTACACGGTTCTGAACCCAGCGCCGGGCCACGAGCGCTGCGGCTGCAGTGAATTCGTGAACCCTAGAACAAAGAAAAGACGTTTGATTTTGCTTCACAGCAAAGTGAACCAAGACGGGAAAAGTTGTTGCTCAGAGATTTACTCAGGGTGTGGTCGTATGCAGTGGCTGCCGGATCAAGCTGAAGCACGATGCAGGAGACATGCGGTGAACGAGGAGGAAGGACGTGTGGCTGGGGTGCTGGGCAAATGCGGGTACATGAAAAAGGAAAGACTAAGTACGTGATGGAAAGGCTGTGTGCATGATGCAGAAATCTGTGGGGCTCAGATCATCGTGATTGAACGTTCAAGATCTGTCATTAAACAATCGGATGGTGATACTATTAAAATTCCTAGGATGTGGTGGCCTGTTTATCTGATGCATCCAATTAGTAAATATATGATGTAAAAGATATAAAAAGATTAGTGTCCTTAAAAAGAACAACTAGTAGATAGATAAAATAAAGCAAAGTCAAATCGTCAGCCCAAAAATAGATAGAGACACAGGGTAGATGAGCCCGAAAATAAATAGAGACACGGGGTAGATGAGCCCAAAAATAAATAGGGACACAGGGTAGATGAGTTGGCAAATATTTCCAGTATGACTTGTTAATTTTTGCATCAACACACAGTAGACGACACTTCGACCGAATGGTACCGAAACAAGCATAAATTTCATGCAAACACATAACATTCAGAGCTTTTTCTGATCATAACTTCATATACATCAACGTAAAAGGAAGCAAGTAGACTTGTATACTTGGTAAGATAATGCAGCCTACAGGATACGACATCAGTTAAGAATCACTGACTCACACTCAACAGCTAGCCATCACATAAGGCGAAATATTCCCAACAGAGCCTTCTACTGTCTAAAGAAGGTGTGCGGAATAAGAGTTTGTTTGAGCCGAAATCCATATGCACAGAGGCGTCCGACACCACGACGGAAACTATGTACCAATTTCCCGTCACTATTAATGTGAAACACCCACTGGCCCACATTGACCAGCAAAAACACTCGACCATCCACCAATGCAACGTTCACATAAAAATACGCATCACAATCTTCAAGCCGCCCCTTGATTTCTGCAACCGGCAATCTGATTTGATACTTCAAGTCCCAAATCTCGTCTTCGTAGTTCTGCATCACCCATATATTAATAGTATGGCTGGCAATGTCACGGCTATGGATGCCGAGAGTGTCATCTGTCTCAAAAATATGTGTGATGTGTTGATTACTTGGAATAGTTGGAGCACACATCTGCTTAAACGACTCAGCTATGGTGTTGAATACAATTATCACTTGACTTTTAGTCTTATACCAATGCAGGCTATCATGTGCCCGAGCAGGTACGCTAAAGCACCCCAACGCTGTATCTCGGCACCCGATGTACCTAGGTGGCTTGTTAGATCCCAGCAAATAGACATAGAATCCCATTCGCCTTTCAGGCAAATCTGTGTATCTCCGTTGCAGTAGCAGCCGGTATTCGCCGGTATGGTGATGTGAGTACATCCCCATGATGTAAAGGTCCCCTTCTATCTCAATGGGCACATACTGACGAGTGGCCGGGTTACAACAGAAGGAGAAGTAGGTGCCAGGTTTGCCATACCCGGTGATGACGAGGAGGCCGTCGCATGAGGCCTCAACATTGAAGTACTCGTCAAGCCGGGCAACCGTATGAAGCTGGACGGCCGTGGTGGCGGCCTGGTTGTCGAAGGCGAGAATGTCTCCGTGGCGGCGGCCGCCGCCATATCCGGCCCCATAGAGGAGGTGGAGGGAGGGCTGGCGACCGTGGTGGGCGTGGAGGAAGTCACGGGCGGTGGTGACCCGGCGCCAGGTGCGGCAGACGGCGCGACAGCGGAGCACATCTTTGGGGGGCAGACGGACGAGGATCTCCCAGGTGACAATCTCCTCCGGGAGGCCACGAAGGCGATGCGTCGCTCTCCTCCGGGATCTCCTTGCGGTCTTTGCCTTGGTTGCCGGTAGGGTTTCCATCACAGGTTCTCTTGATTCCAGTTACGACTTACGAGATGAGTGTTTTTTCTTTCTTGCATATAAGGAACGAGCGGATCTGAGGAGTCGTGCTGAAATTTCCAGATCCTTTTATTTTGGTGGGCGTGAACGTTTACTTTCGGGAAACTATGGAATATATTTGGGCTGGGCTTAGCCATGTACGTTTTCCAGTTTGTAAAGAACCTTCAAAATACGACTGTCCAATGAAGAACATTGAAAATACCCCTAAACACTGGATTACTTCAGCTTTGTTAGGGATGTTGTCATTTATCTCAGGAATAGATATTTTCCATTAGTTTAGTGTACTTCTTTACTGAATTGATAGTGTAATAGGGATGGTGGAGAGAGAGAGAGAGAGAGAGAGAGAGAGAGAGAGAGATCAGGTGGGCACCTCCACGCTCCACCACTTGTGCTCTTGTCGCCCTCCACCACTGCAAAGCTCCACCCTGAAGCTCACCTCCTAGTTTGTGCTCAGCTCCGCGCCTGCCCTTTCAATTACCACACCCGAGGCACACCCCTACGCCAATCCACCATTCTTCGGAGGCGTGTCGTTGGACCGTACATTGTGCTTCCCTTGGTACTCCTCAAATCTGCAGTGCTCGACGTCAGGGGAATGAGAAATGCTTATTTGCATCCCTTTTGATTTTTTTGCCCTTTAAACCATTTGGAACTTTTTGTGATTCTAGAGAAAGTCAGACAATGCAACTCCAGTTTTGAAAAGGTTGTGTTAAGGTTCTTCATTGTTTCTGACAGTTTGTTTCAATTTTTGGGAAGTGTATTCCTGCTCTTGAAACAAGCAGTTAATGAAGGTTTATGAGTATTTTTGGAAGTCGGTTCAAGATTCTAAAAGTTTGTTCTATAATTTTTTTGAAAGGTTCCGAAAATTTGCCTGGCTTTTTCAGAAATTTTGTACGAAAATTTGAAACTTAAAAATTGTTATTGAAAGTTTGTTAAAATTTTGGAAGTTCAGTTCATTTGTTCATTAGAGAGGTCACATGTAAAAAAAGGAATTCGGTGGCAATTCTTGTTGAATGTTTTCGCTTCATCTTAGAAGTTGATTTCGACCATGGTTCTTCGGGGAAAAAAGCTAAAGTAAAATTGTATGGCAGTCCTGACAAAATATTTATATTTATTTGTCTGAAATGCGACCATTGGTTTACTTTCTGGCAGGGCTAATCGACGGATAGCGTCACACCCATGCTAGTGGGCTGGCCCATATATACTTTTTTTCCAACGTGGGCACATACTTCATGAATATATTCTTCCATATGAAGTACGTTTTTTATCTATCAAATGTATTTACACCTCAGAAAAATCTATCAAATGTATTTTAAAAGTTAATTTGACATTTTGTTTGACAACATCAACATTGTGACTGTCATACATGGGCATTTCCTCACATAAGGTGAAACGCATAAAAGAGGTTGGCTTCGAAGCTGCAGTCATCCGCACCCAGTCCCCCACCCAACTCCCAATGGAGGATGTAAAAAAAATCACAATGCAGGGAGGAGAAATCCTAGATCACCTCGTGCTTGCTACTTGAACCCCGCTAACAGCCGTGCAATTCGCTTGCTCTTTCACCATGTTAGTCCGCGAGCTCTAAAAAAACAGCATGCAAGGCGAGCACGAACTTTGCATCAGAACACAGAACAACACAGGGTTACACTACTAGGGAAAAGGCTAGCAGCAGCGCGGGTTTTCAGGCTAGCAGCAGCGCGGGTGGCCGCGCTACTAATAAGGCGCTACAACTAACTCATAGTAGTAGCGCGGCCCCAACCAGCGCTACTACTGTTGAACGATATCAGCAGCGCTTTTTAGGAACGCGCTACTATTAACTAGCTGTAGCGATTTCTTCATCCCACGCTACTGCTATATCTCTCATCATTTTCCCTTTCAGTTCTCCTTTCAGATGCTAGAAACTAGGTACTACTAGTACATATCAAATTCATAAATCATTACTAGGTATGGTAGTTCTCCCTTCGTTCCAAATTACTCGTCGTGGTTTTAGTTCAAACCACGACGAGTAATTTGGAACGAAGGAAGTACTAAGATAACAATTTCATGCATAGCCAACATGCATCCTCAAACAGTACATGGTCATATCAACGGCCATCATCATATGTAGTTCTAGATGATATCGACGACGATCATCATATGTAGTTCTAGATGATATAGCCACACACACATATATAGTTCTAGATGATATAGCCACACACACATATGTAGTTCTAGATGATATCAAAGACAATCATCATCCTCAAGCCTGGGCGGTTGGTGTTCCTGATAGTAATTAGTATGGCCTGTCCAACACGAAGATTCTTGCCATCGAGGAATTTCTTCCACCCAACCGAGCTTAAGTGTGTGCGACCGTCCGTGTCCACGCGGTAAGTACAGGTTGTGACGGAGCCCCTTGCAGTAAGGCGTAGTCCAGCTGAGCCTTCTTCATCAGGCTCGATACCATAACTCATAGATATGCTCTTTGCCAATTTCTGAATAAGAAAAACATATCAATTAATAAGCATGTGATCGAACTCTACACTAAAACATATATATCATCGACTAGATTCCACACAACATATACCATATATCATTGGACTGTACACTAAGTAATTCACACTATTAATTTGCATTTGTAAGTATAACATACCATATCATGTCGATCAACCATGGTATTTGTCAAGCGGGTCACGAATGGCACCCCGACAAAGTCAGCACGTGGTGGAATTATGTCCCACAGGTTGGACACCTCCTCCTCACTCAGCCTTGTTCTTTGAGCTACGACGGCTTCATGAAGTGGGTCCTCATCATCTTCATCGAGTGGGTCCTCATTATCTTCATCATCTTCATCATCTTCGTCATCTTCATCATCTTCCACCAGGTTGAGATAAATGACAGCTAGCTTGGGTCTTTCTGCTCGCAAGTTGAAGCTGATCAACTCACCACCAGTAAGATGCATGCGAGCGACGAAATGGGCCCATCCATCTCCTCCAATCTGCGACATATTGCGTCCTTTCTCGACCTCCATAGTGTACGACCCCCCAGGAGCCTCAAATGTCACAGTGTCTCCTGTCAGCTTGTTGAATTTCAACCTCACATTGCATGGGACGATATGTGTAAACTAAGCAAAATGACACAATGCAGTAATGCCAACACTAAAAATAAAATAGTTATTACATTTCATCTAATTTCTTACCGCCGCATGACGAAAACTCGGCCGGAAGTAGATGCCGAACAGCTTGCCAGTTGCAAGGCTGCTGACGCATCTTGACTTGCACAGTTGACATAGTGGTGGTGGTGGTGGCGCCATTCTTCCTAAAGCAATATGAGCAAAGGATTACTAAATCAACTAAATCAAAATGTTCCTAAGTCAACTAAATGAATTAGCCTACTAAATCAACTAAATCAAAATGTTCTAAGTCAACTAAATCAAGTAACCTACTAAGTCAACTAAATCAAAATATTCTAAGGCAACTAAATCAACTAGCCTACTAAATCAACTAAATCAACTAAATCAAAATGTTCTAAGTCAACTAAATCAACTAAATCAAAATGTTCTAAGTCAACTAAATTAACTAAATGAATTAGCCTACTAAATCAACTAAATCAAAATGTTCTAAGTCAACTAAATCAACTAACCTACTAAGTCAACTAAATCAAAATATTCTAAGGCAACTAAATCAACTAGCCTACTAAATCAACTAAATCAAAATGTTCTAAGTCAACTAAATCAACTAGCCTACTAAATCAACTAAATCAAAATGTTCTAAGTCAACTAAATCAACTAGCCTACTAAGTCAACTAAATTATATCAACTAAATCAAAATGTTGCATATGAGCAGGAGGGAGAAGGAGGGCGACTCGAGGAGGGAGAAGAGAGTAGGATGGAGGAGGAAGGCGGAGCGCGGAGGGGCCGGCCGGCGCGGCCAGTTGAGGGAGGACGGAGGAGGAAGTCGGAGCGAGGAGGGGCCGGCCAGCGGCGAGTGGAGAGGGAGGACGGAGGGGGAGGCCGGTACCGAGTCCAGCAAGGAGGAGGAGGTGACGGCGCGCGGCGCAGACGGAGGAACGGCGACGGGGGCGCGCGGCGCAGACGCGCAGAGGAGAGGGGCGATGGCCGGGGGCGCGGCGTGGCAGAATTTGTGGCTGTGTGTGTGAGTGGATCCGAAGGGAGGAGATCAGGGAGATGGATGGCTTAGCAGTAGCGCTCTTCAGCAAAACGCGCTACTGCTAAGCTATCTAGCAGCAGCGCTTTTCACGATAAAGCGCTACTGCTATATGTCAGCATGCAAAAATACACATTGATCATCAACGATCTTTTTGTGTACAATCTGATTCGACAATATGAGTCCTCACCGGTTTAGGAACAGGTGAAGACTCATATTGCAGCCACAAATTCTACACATAGAGTTCAATGAAGATCAAGTGCTTGTCAAAGTGTGAGAAGTAACATATTTAAGGTGGTATAAACTCTCTTCACGGAGCGAGGTGGGACTAAATTTTTGTAGGAAACTTAGCAGTAGCGCTTGTCTGGGAAATGCGCTGCTACTATGCTACGTAGCAGTAGCGCGCGTCGTGTTAACGCGTTGCTGCTATAACTAGCCTCGCGGCGGCCTCGTAGGAATTATAGCAGCAGCGCGTCTTTGGGTGGACGCGCTACTGCTATATTTGTATCAGCAGCGAGTTTCAGTGGCCCGCGCTACTGCTAGTTAGCAGCAGTGAGTTATTTTGAGACGCGCTGCTGATAAGATTCTGTGTATAGGCTTTTCCCTAGTAGTGTTAAGCACACGTACTATAGATATTATGTGATCCGGCAGACACTCCAAATATTATGTGACCACTATATTAATCCCTCACCCAAAAAGCCATGCCAGTCACACAAATTGATATTGAGCAGACTAAACGTCAGCAGCTGACCAGTTACCATGCAGTAATGGTTTACTTTCTGGTAGGTAATCGACAGATAGCCTCACCCCCATGCTAGTGGGCTGGTCCATACTTCGTCAGTGCACATACTTCATGAATATATTCTTTCATATAAAATGCGTTTTGGTCTATCAAATGTATTGTAGAAGTTGATTGAACATTTTTTTGGGGAAGATTGGACATTTTATTTGACAACGTCAACATTTTGATTTTCATGCATGGACAATTTTTCACATAAGGTGGAACACATAAAGAGGCTTGCTTCGAAGCTGCTGCCCTCCGCACCCGGTTGTCCCACCCATCTCCCAAGGGAAGGGAGGGATCAGAGATCCTGCTAGATCACCTCGTGTTTACTACTGAACCCCGTCGACTGCTGTTCAATTCGCTCGCTCCATGCATTTAAGAAGAACTACATGCAAGGCGACCACGAGCGTTGCACTAGAGCAGGGAACAACAGAGGGTTAAGCACACATACTGGATCGATTAATTTTGGTCTTGCTTACATTATATATTGTATCTGTATGTGGTGTACACTGTAGATTATAACCAGGCAGACAGTCCAAATATCATGTCACCAGTTTATTGATCCCTCTCACCCAAAAAGCTATGACAGTCACACAAATTGCCATTGAGCAGCCTAAATGTGAGGAGGACTAGTTACTTCGTTAGTTCTACATTAGTTCTTCATTAGTTCTACAGCTGTAGTGTACTTCTCTCTCTTGCTGAAAAGACCATGCCAACCACGGCAAATTCACACTGGGCAGCCTGTGTTGGAGAGCTGAGATACTACTCTACAGTGGCACACAATACATGAAGTAACAAATTATCTGAATGATCTTGGTCAATTGTCACGCAATTGGCCTGGTGGTATCCTGCTTCAGAGTGTTAAACATAGTAAAACAGGCCCATGGGGCGCACCGGCCGAACCTAGGCTAGCTGGATAGATAGAGTCCATCTCATTGTAACTTCTTATCTCTATCTCTCTAGATTTTCCTTTTCCCTCAAGTTGTAATCCCAACAACCTTGTATGCTTATCAGGGAGATGCCCCTGTCTATATAACACGCAACCGTCGCCTCCAACGAGGCACGACGTTCTCCGCTCGTTTACATGGTAATCAGAGCCTCCTCTATCCATCGCATCTAGCAAAAACACCTACCACCAGCCATGTCGTCCTCAAGCTCTGTCCAGACCGCATCCATGGGGCTGGTCGCCGAGAAGCTCACCCGCACCAACTACGTTCTGTGGCGTGCGCAGGTGACTCCGCAGCTGAGAGGTGCTGGTTACTTCGGCTACGTCGACGGGACGATGCCGGAGCCCGCCCAGTTCATCGTCACGAAGGACAAGGACGGGAAAGAGGAGAAAACACCCAACCCTCTCTATCCGATCTGGTTCAGAGAAGGGCAGCAGGTACTTGGATACTTGCTCAATAATCTCACCAAGGAAGTCCTCGTGCAGGTCACGTCCATAGCCACGCCGCACGAGCTCTGGGCAGCCCTTGCCCACATGTTCTCCTCGCAGTCCAGGGCACGCGTCAACAACATCAGGGTTGCGCTCTCCACGGCGCAGAAGGGCACGCAGTCGGTGGCCGCCTACTTCGCCCACATGAGATCCCTTGCAGATGAGCTCGCAGCTGCTGGGAAGCCCATCGATGATGATGAGCTCATCTCCTACATCACCTCCGGCCTTGACATGGAGTATCAACCCCTCGTCTCCGCCAACGACGCCCGCACCGAGCCCATCAGCATCGACGATCTCTATGCCCAGATGAGTAACTTTGATCAGCGTCTCGCCCTCTACAGCTCGGCAGGATCCGGAGGAGGGTTCAAGTCCTCTGCCAACGCGGCTTCTCGCGGCCGTGGTGGCGGCGACCGTGGCAGCGGTGGCTCATCTCGCTACCGTGGGCCGCAGCGCTCCAAGGGCAAGTCTCCCGGCGGCGACGGCAACACCCCTTCACGCAGCAACAACGGCGGCGGCGGTCGGTCCTACAACAACAGCAACAAGGGCCGCCGCGGCGGCCGCCCACGTGCTGCCCCGGACGTCCCACGCTGCCAAATTTGTGGCAAACCCGGCCACACAGCACGGGACTGCTGGTACCGGTACGAGGAAGATGGAGAATCCTCCCAAGATGAGAAGGTTGCGGGGGCGGCAGAAGGCTCCTACGGCGTCGACACGAACTGGTATGTGGACAGCGGCGCGACAGATCACATCACAGGGGAGTTGGAGAAGGTAACCATGCGCGAGAAGTACCGCGGGCAAGACCAAGTCCATACCGCCAATGGAGAAGGTATGAGCATTAGTCATATTGGTCATTCAGTAATAAAAACTCCCCATAAAAACATTCGTCTCAGAAAAATTTTACATGTTCCTAGTGCATCCAAAAATCTCCTTTCTGTTCATCGCATTGCCATCGATAATCATGTATTCCTTGAATTTCATCCGTTTTTCTTTTTGATCAAGGATCAGGTCACGAGGAAAATTCTCTATCGAGGTAGATGTGTTCGAGGGCTCTATCCGTTGATTCCGGAGCTTAGGAGATTGAATAAACAAGCCTATGGTGTCACCAAAGTGTCTTCAACACGATGGCACGATAGATTAGGACATGCATCATTTTCTTTGATTGAAAAACTGCTTAGAAAGAATAAGCTCCCGTTTGTTGGTGAGCGTAGTTGTGAGACTATTTGTGACTCATGCCAACGTGCTAAAAGTCATCAGTTAGCTTATCCTATATCAACAAGTGTTTCCACCAAGCCTCTTGAACTCATTTTTTCTGATGTGTGGGGTCCTGCGCCAACCTCAGTTGGGCGTCACACCTACTACGTGAGTTTCATTGATGATTTCAGTAAATACACATGGATATATCTCCTCAAAAAGTGGTCAGATGTGTTTCAAGTTTTTCATAATTTCCAAGCACTTGTAGAAAGAAAGTTCAACTGCAAAATTCTAGCTATACAATCTGATTGGGGAGGGGAATACAGAAACCTAAATTCCTTCTTTCAACAGATTGGTATTTCTCACCACATATCATGTCCCCATGCTCACCAACAAAACGGGTCTGCTGAGCGTAAGCATAGGCATATCGTTGAAGTAGGTCTAGCTCTTCTTGCAGCTGCCTCTATGCCACTAAAATTCTGGGATGAAGCCTTTCTCACCGCAGTTCATCTTATCAATATCTTACCTAGTAGAGTTATCAACAATGAAACCCGGTGGAACGCCTTCTTCACACCAAACCTGACTACAAATCACTTCGAGTGTTTGGTTGCGCGTGCTGGCCAAATCTTCGTCCCTACAACAATCGCAAGCTTCTATTCCGATCAAAACAGTGTGTTTTTATTGGTTACAGTCCACAACATAAAGGCGTAAAATGCCTTGATGTATCCACAGGTCGTGTCTACATCTCTCGTGATGTCGTATTTGACGAGACTGTTTTTCCTTTTGCACACCTACACCCAAACGCCGGCGCTCTCCTTCAAAAGGAAATTCTTCTTCTCCCATCTCACCTCACCGGCTTTGACAATGGGGATGCTTTTACTACTAATGATCAATCATTGACTAATTCTCCTACTAATGCTGGTGATGAGTTTTGTCATGAAACAGAAAAAATCGGCGCAGAAAATAATGAAGAAATCTGCCAAAATCATCATTTTATGCCTCCTGCATGCAGCAGCCGCGCCATCGAAGCAGATCCGCCTCGGGATCGGGGCGTATCAGCCGCGGATTCCGCGCATGACGGGACGGACGGATCCTCCTCGAGCCCCGCGCCACGCCACGCCAGCGGTGGCAGCAGCGGCTCCGCGCCGCGACAAGCCGACAGCGCCCCAGCCAATCACGGCGCGCCGGCGCGGGTGGACCCTGCGCCCGGTCGGGTGGATCCTGCGCCCGGTCGGTTCGGCGCCGAACCGCGTCATTACACGCGGCGCGCGCCTCGGCGGGATACGGGTGTGGAGTCCCGCGCCGGATCTGAGGGGGCCCGCTCATCATTGCCCCATCATGAGCCGGACGCTGCTGACCCCGCTGCCGCCGGATCTTCTGTGGCGCCCTCCTCACGTACGCTACGCCCGATGGCCGCAGAAGATCCCGTCTCGTCGCACGCGCCTGCGGCCCCCGGCAGGTCTTCTTCGGGATCTGCAGCAGCTCCAGGGGTCGGATCTTCTGTGCCCGTTTTGTCACCATCACGGACCAGACTTCAAAGGGGAGTAATTCAACCCAAAGACTATAAACATATAGCAAAATTTGGTTATGCTTGTAACACACACTGTGCAGACACTGTTCCACGTACTGTTGCAGAAGCGTTGGATGATCCACGGTGGAAGAAAGCCATGGAAGAAGAGTGCATGGCACTTCACAAAAATAAAACATGGCACTTAGTCTCTGCACATCAAGGCAAAGGTAAAAATGTGATTGACTGTAAATGGGTTTTCAGAATAAAGAAGAAGTCTGATGGAACCATTGATCGTTACAAAGCTAGACTTGTAGCAAAAGGATTTAAGCAAAGGTATGGCTTAGACTATGAGGATACATTCAGTCCTGTTGTAAAGGCTGCCACTATTCGCCTCGTTTTGTCTATTGCCATGTCCAGGGGATGATGTCTCCGTCAGCTAGATGTACAGAACGCGTTTCTTCATGGTGTTCTGGAAGAGGAAGTGTTCATGAAACAACCTCCTGGGTTTGAAGATAAAAGTAAGCCGCTTCACATTTGCAAGCTTGATAAGGCTTTGTATGGATTAAAACAAGCCCCTAGAGCATGGTATTCCAGGTTGAGCTCAAAACTTCAGGCACTTGGTTTTGCTCCTTCCAAGTCTGACACCTCATTATTTATTTATAATAAGTCAAATACCTCTATATTTGTACTTATATATGTTGATGATATCATAGTCACAAGTTCATCAGATGAGGCTGTTACAGGATTGCTAAAAGATTTAAATTCTGAATTTGCTCTCAAGGATTTGGGAGACCTGCATTATTTTCTTGGTATTGAAGTGAAAAGAGCAGGAGATGATCTCTATCTTACCCAAGAAAAATATGCAACTGATCTTGTAGCAAAATCAGGGTTGAAGGGTTGTAAGCCAGCATTGACACCTTTGTCCAGCTCAGAGAAATTGTCCTTGTCAGAGGGAGAACTCTTGAATCAAGAGGATAGCACCAGGTACAGAAGTATGGTTGGTGCATTACAATATTTAACCTTGACTAGGCCTGATATATCATTTGCTGTGAACAAAGTTTGTCAATTTCTTCATGCACCCACTACAGTACACTTGACAGCTGCAAAACGCATACTTAGATATGTCAAAAATACTTTGAATATTGGACTCACATTCAGCAAGTCATCATCAACACTTGTCAGTGCATTTTCTGATTCTGATTGGGCAGGCTGTCTAGATGACAGACGATCAACTGGTGGCTTTGCAGTGTTCTTTGGTCCAAACCTGATTTCTTGGTGTGCTAAAAAGCAAGCTACTGTATCTAGGTCCAGTACAGAAGCAGAATACAAGGCACTAGCAAATGCTACTGCTGAGATTATCTGGGTTCAGTCTCTGCTCAAGGAGCTTGGCATACGTTGTAAGCAAGCTCCATGCTTGTGGTGTGATAACCTTGGTGCCACATATCTTTCTGCTAATCCAGTTTTTCATGCACGGACCAAACATATTGAAATAGACTTTCACTTTGTCAGAGAAAGGGTCGCTGCCAAGAAGTTGGATGTTCGATTTATTCATTCTCAAGATCAGGTTGCCGATGGGTTTACTAAAGCCTTGCCTACAAGAAGTTTTGAGGAATTTAAACGTAATCTCAACTTGTCCAAGTTGTGATTATGGGAGGGTGTTAAACATAGTAAAACAGGCCCATGGGGCGCACCGGCCGAACCTAGGCTAGCTGGATAGATAGAGTCCATCTCATTGTAACTTCTTATCTCTATCTCTCTAGATTTTCCTTTTCCCTCAAGTTGTAATCCCAACAACCTTGTATGCTTATCAGGGAGATGCCCCTGTCTATATAACACGCAACCGTCGCCTCCAACGAGGCACGACGTTCTCCGCTCGTTTACACAGAGATAAACACAGTGTGGGACATGAGCTGGACAATGACATGCATATTGTGCGCCCATAAGTACAACACAAGATTTCTTTCCCAAACTTATGTTAATATCAGGACATCCCTTGAAGCACTAAGTAAACCTTAAAATAGTTTAGCAGGTCAAAGTGAATTGCTAAGAGACATTTTCCAAGTAATGCAGCAGAAAAAGGTGCAATAGATTCATACTATATGGTTCAACCTTTATCAGTCCAAGGACTTCTAAAACTCAGCCGCGGCTTGCACGTCAACAAAGAGGAAAGTCTGCCTCATTTGATTGGCATGTACAACAAATCTTGGAAGTGGGGAACACCCTCAAATATTGATTATTAGGAAGATTACTAGATAAAAGGTAAAGTCAATTCTTGAGTTCAAAGGAATAGGGACACGAGGCATATAGATTGCTTTTAATTGAGTCCGAGTAAGAAGAACGGTTAAATAAAATATAGCAAAAGCGAATTTCTCATCCCAAGAAAAAAAGAGATAAATACTTCGAAAGCAGAAAAAAAAATGACTAATCAATTTTATCATTGACACGCCAGTAGAAACTTGGCCGGAAAGCTACTGAAACAAGCATAAATTTTATGTAACCAAATATTAATGGCCAGGGCTTTTGACAATAAGTTGTATACATCAACCCAAAAATAAGAAGCTAACATGCTCATACTTGATCCAATTGATATACATAAGAAGGACCGCCTCACTCTGACCAACCATTAGATGAAAGGTGAATCATTCACAACATAACCTTTTAGAGATGTAAAAAAGGTGTGTGGAACAAGAGTTTGTTTGAGCCGATATGCACACGTACGAAGGATTCCTCCACCATGATGGAAACTGTTCACCAATTTTCCATCACTATCAATGTGATGCACACATCGAAGGAAACTGACTAGCAAGAGCACACGACCATCCACTGGAACAACAGCCACATGACAATAGTCATCACGACCTTCAAAGTGCTGCCTGATTTCAGCAATCGGCAATTTGATTTTGTACTTTAAGTCCCAAACCTCACCTTCGTAGTTCCGCAACACCCATATATCCACAGTTTCTGTGTCACTGTTGTGAGAATAGATGCCGAGTGTGTCATCCATCTCAAAGATATAGGACCTGTTGGGAACAATTGGAGCACGCATCCGTCGAAATGACTCAGCTATGGGGTCAAATACCATTATTAATGGTTTGCTTTCAGTTGGATACGATAGTGGATTGTTGTCACTGTGATGGTCCACTGGATACCAATGCAGACTATCATGCACCAGGGCGGGTGTGTTCAAGAACGTCGATGATGTCTCTCTCCATCCGATGATGTACCTTGGTGGCTGTTCAGTCCCTAACGCAAAGACATACAGGCCAATTTGGGCTTTACACATGTTGATGTACCACCTCTGTTGCAGTAATACCCGGTACTCACCGGTAGGCCGATGTGGGTACATCCCCAGGATTTTGAAGTCTGGCGCTATCTTGAGTGGTGTATGTTGACGTGTGACTGGGTTACAACAGATGGTGCCTGTCATGCCATACCCGGAGAGGATGAGCATACCGTCGCAGGAGGCCGTGATGTAGTAGTCCTCTTTAAGCCGGGCAGCCGTATGGAGCTGGGCAGCGGTGGCGGCTTGGTGGTCGAAGGCAAGGATGTTTTGGGGGAGGACGGTGCCGTAGTCGAAACCGTAGAGGAGGTAGAGGGAGGGCTGGCGGCTGTGATGGGCCAGGAGGAAGTTGCGGGCGGAGGTCACGCGGCGCCAGGCGTGGCAGACGACGCGGCAGCGGATAAGGTCCTTGGGGGCTAGGCGGATGAGTATCTCCCAGACGACGATCTCCTCCGGGAGGCCACAAAGGGGTGCTGCCATTGGTGCAGTCTTCGCCATGGTCGTCGGTAGGGTTTCCGCCGCAGCCTCCCACGATTTCAGCAACGGATTCTAGAGTCGTATACCCGTAAGCAATATGGATGGGTTTTGGGCTGGGCTTAGCCCATTTAACTTTTTGCGGAACGTGAAGAACTCAGAAAAATACGCCTCTGGGAAGAAGAATTCCAGGAACCGGACGAGTTCCTTGACCTTTCGGCATGCAACACGAATGGATTTGGACTTGGCTCACATGAACGTTATGCAAGTTGTAAAAAGACATAGCTTAAAGCCTCTCGTATAAACCTAATAAACCGATTAGTTCTAAAAAAGCCTAATAAACCGACCGATGTACTTCATTTTTATAAGGGCCTTTGTCATTTATATCTCAGAAAAAGATCTTTGCCATTAGTCTATTATACTTTGTTTTTTGAACTGACAAGGTTAGATATTAACAGGAAATACAGTTTTTCCTCTTTTGCCTCCGCCTTGCTCAGTGTTAAGATGTAATATGAGATAAACTACCTCTTTGCATTTGATACTTTGTTATGCTGGTTTGCTGGCGCTGGACCACTATATGAGCCCAGGCCTTAGATCTTAAGTTTACTAGAAAGAAAGCTGTGAGGGGGGGAGGAATGGCTCCTTCTCTCTTTTCTTTGTAGTAGGCTGACATGCATAGTTAAGATGCTGGTTTTATTTTGCTCTTGTAAGACAATGGTGATTTCTAGTAATGGAAATCGGAGACGTGAGCTCTCTTTTATAAAAGAAAACAGGAAATTAAGCTACCTTAATCGGAAGAAAATAGGCCACCACTACCAGATATGTGCAAGTAATCTGGGATGATTTTTGCCTTGTGGATGCATGGTGATTGCGGAGCTGCTTTTCTTTTATTGTGAATGAATAAATTGACGTTTTTTCCATCTTTTTTTTGTTGTAGTTGTATGGGGAGAGGACCCGACGTAGTAGTGACAAAAAAAGGGTGAAATTTAGGAGATGGGCGTTTTGGTGCCCGGTCCCAGATGCACTCGATATCATGTTTGCTGATTGATGTTTTGGGATCCGGGAAATGGGACATAAGGTGTCAGGTCTGGTGCTTGGAAAAGTCATGTACGGGGGAACACATGCACGAACAGTGCGATACGGCAGGGCCAGTTCGTAGCGCAGAGGTAGGCATGAGTCAAAGGTTAGACGGCGCCGTCCCGTGTTGGATTCTGGTCCATGGCTCGGGATCATCGTGTCTCATCGGGACTGTGGCCCAGTCTGTCAGCCAATGGACGGCAGCGGCCAGACGGGAGTTCTGTCAGGGAAATCTTTGCTGGTTCGCGATGTCCTCTGGAGTTTGAGTGACTTGGCAAGCGCTTGGATGCGGTGGATTCTCCATCTGGTGCGGATTGATTCTTTGGGCGTAAACACCCTGGAGGTTGAAGAAGGCTCTGGACTAGAATCACAACAATGCGATGGAGGTCACCAGCTCGTCCCCACAGAAAGGCATGGAACCAGGGGGAGGAGCTCCTTGTTCTGGACAGCGGTGGACGACGAACACAGACGCATATTTTTTTCTTTGAGAAACACATCTGTATTCAGTATTCACTGGTTGCTGATACGCATGCAAATAGGATGTGAAGGGAACAACACATAGGTCTCCGATCTAGCCACGAACAGCATCACCGGCAAACCTGCATCACTGTTGTCGCCGACGACGAAACAGGAACCAACGAGCATGAACACCCTGGCCGGAGAGAGGGCTCTTTCTCCTATCCGTAGCCAAGCGGGCCGCATTATCCACCTGGCCGCAAGGACAAGATTGAAGATCCAGTGAAGGCGTATCGGCCGGGGACACACCACGTATCGTCTCTTACCTTGAACTGCCGTCGGCGACAAACTAAGCCGCCGGGAAGAACAGCCCCCACTCGTCGCCGGAGTGGTTAACGGCAGCATGCGGAAGTCGGGGGCACCTTATTTCGAAAAGAGGCGACTCCGTGCTCGCCCAGACGCCGCCGGCGAAAACTAAAAAACTACGGGCTACTCCCTATTGGAACCGCCACTCCCTAGCCCTAGCTCTCCTCCCCCTCGCACCTAGCCCACTATCTGTTGCCGTGGCTCGACCGAAAGAGAGGAAGAAGAAGACCAGAAGAGAGGTGGACACAGAAGATTTCCAGCGCACGAACGCTTCTTTCTTTCCTCGAGCACGAACTCGACCATGTCATCTGTTACAACGATCACCCCGCAGTTTTATACCCCGAGCCAGCGCACAGGGCACGCACCCACGCCTCCACTTGCCAGCGATCAACTCCACGTCCTGCATGCTGTCGCCACGCTCGCTACGCACTCGTGCGCGCCCGCGTCTCGCGGTGAGCACCAGCTAGACGACCCGATCACCCCGCATGGCTCGCCAACAGACACACACACACTACCCTGGTGCACGGACATGCCCGTGCACCCAACGCACGCACACACGCGTGCTCCTCGGACCCGACGTGCTTGACACGCCCGACGCGTGCCCATACCCGCACTTGACGTCCCAAGCATGTCGCCGTGGCTTATTCACCCATCATTCACGCCCTAAGCCGCGGCTGAGAGCAGGCCGGGCTCCTCGACGATGTCATCCACCAGCAGGGCTCGCTCCGCCGCCGGCGCCTTCTTCCACTGCGGGCAGTCGCGTTTGAAGTGACCCCGCTCACCACACTAGTAGCACCGGCCTCGTTTGTTGCCGCGGAAGCCCGATGCCTCGCTGCGCGCGCCGTCGTCGCCGCCGACGCCGCTCCCGCGCCCGCCATTGCGCCACCGTGAGTATCAGCTTGGTCCCACCATGGGCCTCTGTCCTGCCCGTGCCGATGCAGCGCCGCTCTTCGAAGGCCTTCAGCCGCCCCAACGCGTCCTCGAACGCCATCGTGTCGACGTCACTGAACTGCTCGATCCCGGCCACCGCCGCGTACAGGCGGGCCGGCACCGAGTCGAGCAGTTTCTTGACGAGTGCCGCGTCCTGCAGGGTCTAGCCCAACGCCACGTAGCGCGCCGCCATGCCACCGAGCTTGCCGGCGAAGTTGTCCAGGCTTTCACCGTCCGCCATGCGCCGGAGCTCAAACTCTCCGCGCAGCATGCCCAGCCAAGCCGCCCGCCCGCGATTAGCTCCTACATGCCTGGCCTTGAGACTCGCCCACACCTCCGCCGCGGTTTTCTTCGATGCCACCTGCAGCAGCAAGCTCTCCGCGAGGGCACTGAGGAGGTAGGCGCGCGCAGGCTTGTCCTTCTTCCCGATGACGGCCGCCGCCGTGTCCTCCGGCACGAACACCGCCTCCCACAGCCCGGCCGCGTCGAGGTTCGCCTCGACCTTGATGGCCCACGCCGTGTAGTTGTCGCCGGTGAGCTGCGGCACAGCTGCGGCAGCGATCCGCCCGCTCGCCGCCGTAGGGGACGATCGACATCGCCGGCGCGCCCTGATCTTCGCGTGGCTCTGATGCCAATTGTTGGAACCGCCACTCCCTAGCCCTAGCTCTCCTCCCCCTCACCCCTAGCTCACTCTCTATTGCCGTGGCTCGACCGAAAGAGAGAGGAAGAAGAAGATCAAAAGAGTGGTGGACACAGAAGTCTTTCTTTCCTCGAGCACGAACTCGACCGTGTCATCTGTTACAACGATCACTCCACGGTTTTATACCCCGAGCCAGCACACTGGGCACGCACGCCTCCACTCGCCCGCGATCAACTCCACGTCCTGCATGCTCTCGCCGCGGACGCTACGCACTCGTGCGCGCCCGCGTCTCACGGTGAGCACGAGCCAGACGACCCGATCACCCTGCACGGCTCGCCAACAGACACACACACACTACCATGGTGCACGGACACGCCCATGCAACCAACGCACGCACACACGCACGCCCTACTCCTCGGACCCGACGTGCTCGACATGCCCGGCGTGTGCCCATACCCGCGCTTGACGTCCCAAGCCCGTCGCCGTGGCTTATTCGCCCATCACTCCCCTGCTGCCACCGAGGTGCCACGGTTTGCCACATCTCCCGCGGCTGCAGGGTGGCCGGAGAGAGGACGAACCGGCAGGCACGCGCGCCGGCTAGAGCGAACTTTCTCGAAACTAGCCTCCGAGTCGCCTCTGCAAGGGAGGAGACCAGGGAGTTCTTCGGGGCATGATTTGAACAACCGGACGCAGATATAGTGAGCGATATGAAAATGGTGAGTGAAATTGGGGGAGAAAGGGGATTAATGGAATGAGTTAAGAGAACTGAAGAGGAAACTAAGGTTACGGCGGCGGGGTTGGCGGTCGTTTGGGTTAGCGAAACTCTGTAATAACATCACGGCTCGGCAACTTTCTTGGGCCGTTGGCGTTTCACATGGACTGCTGAACATTGAACGGCACTAACATGTAATGAATGCTGTGAGCCATTTTCTATTCCAGGAATCATACGAAGCAGATACATCAGGTAATACGGCATACCTCGCACATCTCGAGGTGAATTGACGCCATTGATTTCAGGTGCATCTGAGCCTGGGCACCAAAACGAATTTCCCAGCACTAGGAGGCTTCCTACACTATCAGACTCATCAGCCATCTGATTTTGTACTGTAGACGTCGCTGGCCGTCCGATTCACTCTCATTCCCGTCATCCTGCAAAAGTCACTGCAATCTGGGCCAGATGTCGAAAGAGGATGCTTCTCCGGTAGCATTTTTCAAGGCATGTGGCTAACCGGGCTCGTAGTGGGCTGGTGTGTGCAGCCCATGTCGTAGTGAACCGATTAGCGCCAGGACTCCCCCTCTTCCCGCACCTCCTTCGCCTCCTCCATTGGAGGGATCGTGTGTGCACGACTGCACGGTCCCCCGGGATCCTTTGCGGGGTGGTGCGGGCGGGCGTGGTGGCGGCGCTCTGTTCCAGTCACCACGGACGCTGGGGTGGGCGTTGGGGTGGGGGTGCAGAGTGGCGGTGGCTGCAGTACGGGCGAGAGGGGCCGGCGGCCGGACGGGAGGATCACTTGGGCACCACTGTGCAGTTGAAAGAAAAAAAAACAGTGGTCGGGCTACCTTCCGTCCGGTCCGATTGGATCCGATCCGGAATTGCTTTTCCTTTTCAAGCTACGAGTAGGTGTACTTGGGAAGTTGGGATTGGAAACACATCTCGTGATTACTTGATTTTTTCATCTAATTTGGCTTGTTTGCCTGCTTCAGTCACTACGTGATTCGTTGCTCGGCGGAGACCAGCATTGCGGTTGTGCATAGCACAAATGCCGTTCTGGTTCTCATCCATGGGGCTGCGGCCAGAGGGGAGCTCCACGCAGCATGTGGCGATAACTGAAGAAAATTGCATTGGTTCATGTGGTCGACAGTGAAAAAAAGAAACTACAAGTTTTACTGGATGAGGTTGTTGTGCACTTGTTCGATGGAATGCGAAACACAGCTAATGGCCTGTTTGTGGTTTTTCTTCTGAACTTCATTTGTAGAAATTGCAGAAAAAAGAGTTTAATTGTTGTAATGAGCAGTCCATTGACTCATTTTGCTGGCATCCTCATATTCCTCATTGTTTCTAAATGATTTTATGTAGTTTTCTCTTGAGCAACCAGTGTATATGAGGAATATGTACAAAGACTATTTGAATATTAATTTGTTTTTTTTTGGGGGGGTGTCTAATGATAGTTGACTTTCCTGGTTTGCAGAGGCAGAAAATGTGCTGAAGAAAATGCATATGGTGCAAATTATCGGGTTTGCATCCTTTTGCCACCTTCAAGGTGCTTTTCTTCGGAGGAAACAAGAGTTAGGTTTGTTATCACGGGGTTATCTATCAGCATTAATATTTTTTTACTACACTTTGCCTTACTAATACTATTATGGATCTGGCAGCAGATTAGTCCTAATAAGGCTAATATCTAATCAAAGCTTTAACCTAAGATATGGTAGGATTGGGGCCTAAATTACAAGTTTGAAGAGACTCAAACTCTAAATAGATTGTTCAACATAGAAACCAATGTAGAAGTGACCATTGGGCATTGATGGGCGAGTAATGGCACAGTATGTAGATATAAAGAATGCTAAAAAGAGCTCGGCCATCTTCTATGTACAAATTTGGTGAAGTTCTTATATTTTATCCGAGTTCCTTATTTTTCTTATGTTTGGTGTCTTCAAAATTTTCCACCTATCTGTTCTTGGTTAGGTCAGACCATATGCTTCTCACGGTATGCCACTCGAAATCCCTCCAATCCAAATCAAACTACCACATGTGCTCATTATTTTGCCAAATCCATTTTTATACTTTGTGACCCCTTTAACTTTTTTCATGTCGGTCATAGGTACTGATTGAGGTACTTGTTATTTCAAAATGAGAAGCGTGTGTGAATCATCTTATTTCAGCATATTTTAGGGTTACTTCGTTAATATTTCAGTTTTGTAACTTTTGCCAATGTATATTTATAGTAATACCTATCATTTTATTGTCAAAATGGATGGGCGCGGCAACACGCGCCATCATGGTCTAGTATGTATAGCAAAACTGCCCTCCATAAACTCAAGTTAGCGATTACTTGCACTGGTTTGGCTAGGTGGGGTGGAAATCTCCTATAAGTATAATACGTGGTAGAATATCTCTCGACCAATGCTTTTAAAGTTACAGTCTTACTGCAAGTTCTAATATGATGTGAGCACCTGAGCATAAATAACGCTTCAATGGCACATGATGCATGCAGACTGGCAACTGATCAGAGTGCTTACTTTAGTGTCACACAAATTAGTAATCCCTCTGTAAACTAATACAAAATGTGAGTACTATTTTCTCACCAGTTTATTTCTTCCACTCGCCAAAAAAGTCCAAGCGGCTGAACAACTCCGAACATGTATGTTTTTTTAACAGTGACGATGACAAGATCATTTCCTGAACCAAATGACAGAGCAAGTATCTGGTTCCCTATAGCAACTGACCACAGCAGCTGCCAAGATCATGCTCAAGTGAGGAGACAAGTAGTAGTTCTACGGACCACAAGCAAGTTTCTGAAACCTTGCACATTCTTTTTGAAATATGTATAATGACTGAATGCAACAGTCTAATGCAACACCACCAATACTATTTCTTAGTAAGCCTAGTAAAATCTTGCACTACTATAACCAGGAAAGCACTTTACAAATTGAGACAAATTTTAAACCAAATTGGCAATTCCCCAGTTCTTCATGTATCATACAATTAAATTCGAAAAACCCATGAAGATGTACCTCTTAACATGTTCAGAGCTGGACACTCATGGGTTCCTTCGTGCTATCACAGGTTTTCAGGATAGAAGAATAGTAACAGTTTTAATAATCTGAGTGAAATCCAGTAGCGTAATCCTAGTGAAAATTGTCCGGCCCGAGTGAGAATAGTCCATTCTGACTAAAACCTCTGTCGGCTAATCCGAGTGACCCCAACTTGAATCAGGCAATCTGACTGAAATAGAAGATGGAGTCGTATAGTCATCAAGATGGTGTCAGATGAAAAAGTGATCAACGCGACAATTGTTTTCTCATGAAGGGGCCATCTCAATCCGAGTTCGTATACAGTCAGGACAAGGAGCAAAACAGAAGAATCTGGCGCCCGGAATCGACACAGTCAACGTAAAAACTACCCCAGCGGAAAGACTTTGTGGCTACTCCAAACACGGGTAAAGGTGACCTAACACAATGCAAGTCGGGTGGCTGCAATCTAGCACCAATATGAAGACGGAGTCCTACCGAGTTTAGCGTAGAGTAAGAGTTGTACTAGAACACAAACATGTTCGCATTGACTGTGAATTGCACAGGAAGTCCAGCCTCCCTAGTTTAGCGTCTAATAAGGGTGATGGCCAATTGTAAACTCAAGCACACAAAATCAACCAATCATACCTTTACTTCAATCTACTTTTTTCATCTACCTTTGTCATTGCTTTCATTTATCAGCAACCCCCTTTCTACTATTTCACACGTTGATTGATCATCGAGTTAGAGGCAAATAAATTGATCTAGCTCAGCCAATGGTCGCCGCAAGCCCCGATGAGGTCCCTCTCGGGCGAGTGGATTGTCTTGTGTATAGCGCTTCCAGTTGGTGTCCCATGTTGCAAGTGCTTCAGACTATCAGGACCAATGTTGCAAGCTGGACAATGCACCTTTACCTTAACTGTTTTGCAGCTAATATTGCTAGACAAGGAATGGCACTGTGTCGTGCTCTCCATATGAATATCTTGATCTTAGTTGGGCATGCTAATTTCCACACCGAATCCCAAATATTCCTATGTTGGGATGAATCTTATGTCCATACTAGAACTCCCACTCTTCATGATAGGCTAATCAAACCGAAAAAAATCCCGGTTCTTGAGGGGCTCCATGCCACAAAGTAGGTCATATATACAGAGGTAGAGGGATAGGAAAGATTCTATGATCGTCTACCGGCCAAAATGTTTGCCTCACCAACTGTTCACCCCAGTCTCCTGAACCCCGATCTATGAGATCAGAGACACGTGAAAGAAGGTTATTCCCACAGATAGTTAGACCATTTTAGGAAGATGACTAAGGTATCCATGGATCATTCCAAATCTCTGGGATTGATCGAAGTTGGACGCACCGCCGTTGGATGCTAGATGTGCCTCCCAGGGTCACCTCCACATCATCAAGTGATGACTGATCTTTTGCTCAGAGCCATCATGCCACATCCTATGACATTCAGCATGCCGCTTGCAGCCGACATGTGTGTCAACGGTGGAGTCGAGGACCTCCGGGAGGACACCCCAACAACTCATACCACTACATTATGCCACCAGGAGCATTGTCAACTGCCGTTGTGACACCACCGCGCAGGCATGACTTTCATACATGGCAGCCATGGGAGCCCTACCCCAAGGAACTCGAACCATCGATCTGCATCTTGCATGGGCACCGATGAGGCAGCACTAGGCATGCAGCCACTGCTGTTGTGCCGCCACCATCGATGGGACCAAGCCTACGCCCCTCCCCTTGCTTGCGGCAGCAGGGTCGCAATGCACCGATTCGTGCAAAACCACCACTGCTGATTCGCAGTGGAAAGATGAGCCAAAGAGAGGATCTGATGAGGGTGTGGTGGAGAGGCCATCGGCGCCTCCATGGCCAATAAACATAGGCAGGGTTTGAGGTTGTGCGCAGATTCGCCTATCCAGAAAATTCGGATCGGACTATTCGGAGGAGCCTCATCCTCACCTGCTTTTAACTCCTTGTTCAAAATATCTGGATCCACATTCACATGTACATAGCTACAACATATGTAAATAAGAGATGACCCATAGTTTCATCCATGCCACAAGCAACTTGATTGCGATCCAATCCAGCCCCTTTTTATCAAACCATCTTTAATAAGAACACTATCCAGCACTAGAAAACATATGAAAGCTTTAGTTTTAAAGGGTAATTCCAGTTTCCAAAAAGCATAAAAGGGAGAAATGAACAAGAGAAACAACAGGCAGCCATTCTTCTCAAGTACCCATACACATCTATTCTCCTCACCTGTTAAATATACAGAGCTACACAAGGATTTAAGCTTATCCTAGAGAATTGAGGTATCCCCCACAAGGGTTCTTCTGAATCGAAAACACCCCATCATAGTTCAAAAACTTAAGCAACAGTAAAACGCTGACTAACCATAAAAGAATATAACCCAGGAAACTGAGCGGTGAGGAATGTGCCTATATAGTATGCATCTGACAGAAATCATTACTTCCACTAGGTTTCTACGTATAGGAGATTATTGGAAACAATGCAACAAAAACTGTGCAAAATAGAAGCACACAAATTTTAGGTTGCAGTGACAATATTTTCTAGAATACTACGACTCATCGGAATGAGACATCCAATCTTGCTATGATTTGAGCTTATTAGTGTCTGTATATGAGTAGGACCTACAGAACAACATGCAATAAAATCATGCAGAAAAATGAATTACGACATTACATTTTCTTAAGAAGTTGACTACGATGCGACCCTTTAATTTACCCAGTATTGCTCCAAGCCCAAGGTCTTCTACTTAGATGTAGGTTGCAAAACAACAAAGAGGAAATCTATAGCTTTTCATGGTCAGCTAAATTTCAATAATATAAGGTGGGAAATGAAAATACCCTAAATATTGACTATTAAAAAGACCACTACATAAAAAAAAGCATTGTTCAATTCAAGTTGACGCTGAAAGAACTACTACATAAATAAAATAAAACAAAAGACAATTCCTCATCCCAGGAATACACAATGAAATGAGCCTGATTAATCAGCAAATATTTGAAAACCAAAGCAATATGACCAATTAATTTTAGTACCAACGCATAAGATAGTCCCTTCAGCTCGAATGGCATGGAGACAAGCATAATTTTCAAGAACCACACGAGTTTCTGATCACAAATTCATTTACATGAACAAAAAAAAAGGCAGCCGGCTCATACTTGGCTCAGTCCATAGATATTGCAACTCCTCCGGATACAAAAGCTAGAGAATTAAGAAGCATCACCTCTTTCAACAGCCGTCAAATGAAAGGTGAGGCGTTCACAACATAACCTTCTAGTGCCGGGAAGAAATCATGCGGAACAAGACTTTGTTTGAGCTGAAGGTTACAAGCATATGTGTGCTTGCAATCAAGATGTAAGCTATCTACTAGTTTGCCTTCAGTGTCAACACAAAACAACCACCGGTCATAAGTGACCTGCAGGAGGAAGTCGCCATCCCGCGACACAGCGCTCACATCCCAAAAGTAGGTCGAGCTTCCTATCTGCCCCATAATTTCTGCGGACGGCAATTTGATCTGGCACTTGTAATTCCAAACCTCATTTTCGTAGTTCTGCAACACCAGTATCTCTACAATCTCCGTATCATCATCATAGCTATAGATGCCAAGCGTGTCATCTACCTCTAAGATACGTGAGTTGGCGTGAACAACCGGAGCACCCTTCTGTCTGAACGACTCAGCTGCGGTGTCGTAAGCAAATATCACTCTGCTTTCACTCCCATGCTGTAGTGGGGGGAACCAATGCAAGCTATCGCGGACCAGGCAAGGTTTCTCCATGCACAATGCAAACGCTGCCTCCGGCTCCCCAATGTACCTCGGTGGCTGGTCGGAGCCCAAAACAAATATATAGCAGCCAATTTTACTTTTAGGCTGCATATGTACACGAATCGACTCCATGTGAAGTAAGATCCGGTACTCGCCCGTAGGGCGGTGTGGGTACAGCATCATAACAGTAAAACCCTCCAGCTGCCGGAGGGGAGCATGCTGACGCGTGACGGGGTTACACACGGAAACGTGGTTGCACATGGCCCCCATAGAGAGGATGAGGAGACCGTCGCAGGAGGCAGCCAAGCTGAAGGTATCGTCAAGCCGAGCGACGGGTTGGATCTGAGCGTCGGCAGCCTGGTGGTCGAAGGCCTGGATGCTTAGGTAGCGGCCGTCGCCGTGTTGGACGCTGCAGATGATTGGTAGGGCGGGCTGGCGGGCATGGTGGGCCAGCAGGAAGCGGCGCTTCGAGGTGGTACGGCGCCAGGCACGACAGACGGCGCGACAGCGGAGGAGGGATTTCGGGGGGAGGCGAACAAGGATCTCGAAGAACATGATCTCCTTCGAGAGGCCGCGGTGGAGAGGCGTTGCTCCTGTCCTCGAGGCCTTCGCCATGGTCGCCCGCCGGGATTCCATCGCAGCAACCAGAGATCGGTATTGGTGAATGGTGATCTCCCGATAAATTTTTGTGATTCTTATCTATTCGCCTCCTTCTCCCGTACGCTACCTCCCAGCCAGGTGACCTAGTATTTGTGGGGCCATGCGCCTCTTCCTTTTCTGCCAGTGCAACTTATTTTCTCACAAACTACTCCCTCATGAATATTTTAATAATAAAACCCAAACGCCTTTGTACATACGGATTACCATCAATGTGCAATCAATTTAACTACAAATAGTCAAATCCCTCAGGCTTAGCTACGGTTTTTTGGCAGGTTGTTGAAAACATAGAGGAAAGTACTCCTAAAACCCTCTTAAAAATCAGAACCTTGATGCTCTTCTGTTTTATTAGAGATTTGGTCATTCATCTCTACAAAACCTCTTTGTCACTGGTCATTGTACCTTCTTTACTGAATTGATAAAGCTAGATACTATCAAAAAGAAATGCCAGATTGTCATCCTAAAATTATACAAAAAATATCGACAAAGATCACTGGGCCATGACAACCAACTGTGTGTAAGTTATGTAGGATTGTTTTTGCCACGCAGATGGCGACTGAGAGGAGCTTTTTGCTTCTCCGCAAATATATCATTAGATATGTTCCTCCTGTTGTATGATGAGTGGGGGCCCACATAGCTGTGACGAAAAAGAAGTTCAATGTGTATTCAGGAGGGATGTATAGAATGTTTGGGTGAGTAGCAAACCCTACCCCCAACTGGTTTTGGTAGTTGAGGAGGGGTAGAATCTAGTAAAATTTGTCTGTGGTAGAATGTCTCTCAACCAGTTCTCAAAAAGAAAAGAAAATTACTCTCAATTAGCGCCAGTCGCCAGCCGGGTTATATTCTCAAAAGATCCATCGCCTCCGTGGCCGTTAGATGAAGCCTTGAATAACTATCCGATCTTTGAAACAGGAGCCTTGTTGGAATCTGCACTAAACCGTTTTTCCCCTCTAACACAAGACCCGTGTTGCGACTTCCACAGGGGCCATTTTGCAGTCCTCGACCGAGCGCCGCAAAACCGACCCCTTTGCAACATGACCCATTTTGCGACTACAAACAGTGGCCATGTTGCAAGCCCGGGCCGAGCTTCGCATTGTCGGCATTGTCAGAATCGAGCCGAGCGCCCAATTGCATGTCGACGTTCCTGTGAACGGCATCAGAAGACCGACTCGCAACACTGTCGTCCCCATGAATCAGATTTTGGCTCCAGCCTTGCACCAATGGTGGCTTGCTAGCGCCCTTCAATTAGAGCTTGGGCATCAGCAATTTTTATTTCCCGCAGTTATGGTTGAAGGTTGCAACAATTCGCTTTGCATCATCGGCACCGCTGCGGATCGCAACATCATGCTGTGGTGTTGTGGGAGGAGAACATGATGAGCGGTGGAGATAGAGTTCATCGGTGATGGGAGATGACATCATGGCATGTGCGGGAGCGGAGAGCGAGAAAAGAATGGAGAACACGACTAAGCGCTTGGATAATATTCGCGGCTGGAAGAGATAAAGCGATTCGGTCCCCATGGGGAGAAGTGTCGCGTGCACAACACGGCGGATGCGTGCAACATTATCAGTCGGGTGATGCGAAACATCTCCGATGCTTCTAGGGATTCAAATATGAGATGCAACTCCTTTTAGATGGATTACTAACATTATGGTGTGGGCTAAGCTTACACAAAGTGTAATTCAATCCCTATATTTTATAAGTGGGACGTAGAGGTGCGCTGCCTAAACACTACATGCAATTTTGTTTTTGCAAAAAGACACCGATGTACTATAAGAATTCAAGTACATAGCACTACAAACATAACAAAAATTACATCAATGTTCTTGGACCATCGAACAACCAGTACCACCGCCAAAAATGAGCCATCAAGGTGCCGTTGTCGCCACTCCCACACCATAGCCGGCCTGACCTTATTGATGACAGTCGGGAAGTCTTCGTACACATGCCCTTATGTACCAGTGCTCTGGAGCCGCATTTGTCATTGTTGATCCGGTTAATCGATTTGAAGTGTGTGACTCCAGACCTCGCCGTCGCGCACGGACAACAACAAACCCCTAATCACCGCCCCGGAAGAATATGAGGAGGATGAAAGCCCGGAAGGCCAACTTGAAAATGAAGCGCCAACATCCGCCCGAATGCTGCCCTTGAGGACTAAGAAACCTAACCTAAACTACTAGCCGGGTTTGAGGCACCGGGATTTACCTCCCTGCGACCGGATGCAGGAGCGGCAGGCAAAGGGAAGGTGAATCCATGTGCTAGCCGGTGAAGCTTGGAGGGAAGGATAACTTTATTGTCCAAGCCGTCTATGCACGAGGGAAAGGAAAAGAAGTGATAGATGGGATACTACATGCCACTAGGCTGCCCATCAGGCAATTCCCCCCATTTCATTTCATTTTATTTTCCACATTTCATTTATTTTAAACATTTTTCTATTTATTTTCTTTGGCATCCTCTCTTTCTTTAATTTGTTTTTATTTTTTCACAATTTTTTTTAGTCATGGCACATAATTTGTTGAACTCATTATATGTAAATACCATATAATATGTGAAAACTAGAAATTTGATATACATTTTTTGTGCATGGATCAATCTAATTTGTCTATAATAAATTCTTAAAAAGGTAAATTTCCAACAAAGTGCTTGTTTATCACCATTGTTAGCACCGCTCCCAGCGACTTACTGAACATTCTTTCTTAAATAATGACCCTATCTCATGAAAAAAAATCTCTAGATTATTTTATCAATCAAATGTATTTGAGATGTACGACTATAAATGTTTTTGTCGACATTAACATGTTAATTGACATGCATGAACACTTTTTTTCATATAAGGTGTAGAAGTATAAAAATTGTTTTGTTACACCTTTTTTCGTCGAAACATTTCCCAGAAGTTGCTTCATAATTTTACTTTGCCCACACAAGCATTTTACTTGACACACATAGATATTTTATTTGGTGCACGTAAATAAAAGCTAAAATACTAAAAAAGATCATTAAAAGATAGTGTATTAACTAAAGCTGAATTTACAAATTATTCACTATTTCCTGAAAGCAGTACAAGTAAACTCCAACAAATCTTCTTTTTTTGCGAGAAAAACTCCAACAAAGTTAATTGGATGCGCTAAGCTGTCCGGGAGTCTACTTCCCGTGCTATCGACATTGCACAAGAGAAAAGACAACTCTCTCTGTACAAGGCTTAGAAGATCGTTGGTCAGTTTGGCGGTGGTTGAGCGCTCTCGGAAGAAGCATTTTCTCTTATGATCATTAGTAATCGAAATGATGTAGTGCCACATACTTCCTGATGAATAACACCCGGCAGACGGCGTGGCACTCGGAAAAATTGTTGATGAAAATGAGCAAAGCACATGGCTGGCAACAAAAATGTCACACGAGCAAAATGTGAGACCTGAGCATTTCTTTCATGCAGAATTGACATCATCGTCTAAGTTATGTATGATGACCATGAAACAGTTACCAGGTTTCCAGCTGAAGTGAAAATACTGGAGATGGGAGGCAACATAAAAGACATGTAAGCACGCCACGGAGAGGCCATTTGCTACAGTTTATGTTCACTAGAACAAAACAGAGAACATGAAACGCATGTAGACTACTAATGAAAAGGCCACCATTAATAACTCAGAAAAATAATATCTAGATTAAAAAAAAGTCAATTCTTAAGAAACAAACATATCGGGAAAGTATACTACTAATGCTAACTAGTAGGTAGTAAGAAGACACATAGAGGCCTAGATAAAAAAAAAGACAATTCTCCAGTTATAGAAAATAGAGACATGGGGCAAATTAGCAGTACATATTTCAACAACCCACCAAAATGACTTAGTAATGTTGGCATCAACGCGCAAAATAATCCCTTAGTTCCAAAAGGGTACAGACAGAAGCATAGATTACATGCAACTATATATCAGCCGGAGCTTCTTAATTAGATTTTTATATGCATCATGGACGAAGAAACTAGTATAGCCACATAATGGATCGAATTCGTACAAAATGCCACGCAACAACCTTCAGACGAAAGGCAATTCATTGACAACATAATCGTCGAGTCTTGGAAAGAAGGTATGTGGAACAAGACTTTGTTTGAGCTGATGATGAGTAAAACAAAGGCTTTCACGGTAGAAACTGCGGACCAACTTGCCATCGACGTCGATCTGAAGTAGCCACTCGCCAAACTGGACCAGGACTAGCACATCATCATCCCAAGACATGGCCACCACATACCAACTGCTGTGGTGCGTTCCGCACTGCATCATGATCCCTTCAACGGGCAATTCAATCCGGCACTTGATGATCCATTCCTCGTTTTCGTAGTCCTTCAACACCCAAACATCGACATGCGTGACTTCATCATCAACGATATACATGGCAAGCATGCCATCCGTCTCAAACAGGCCATCAAGAACCGGAGACTGCATCTTCCGGAACGACTCGGTCGTGGTATCGAACACCATTATCATGGTTCTCCCATCCTCGCGATGGTCTAGGGGCCAGTGCAGGCTACCACAAAACATGACAGGTACGGGTGCAGTCGTGTATATCATGTCCTTCTGCCACTCGTAGTGGATTTCCCTCGGGGGCTCAGAGGAGCCCAGTGCCAAGACGTGGTAGACATGTTGAAATCCAGGAGGTCCCAGTTGGCCATCAAGTGCATCATCATCATCATATACCAGCTCCTGTTCTAGGTACAACAGTCGGTATTCGCTTGTAGGCTTGTGCAGGTACATCCCCAGGAGAACGAAGTCATTAAGATGCGGGAGTGGAGCATGCTGACGAGTTGCCGGGTTGCAGATGACGAAGCGCTTGGTATGGACAGAGAGGACCAGGAGGCCGTCGCAGGAGGCCAACGGCCGGAAGAAACGGTGGTCTACGAGTCGTGCGACAGACTTCAACTGGTCGGCGCCGGCGTCGGTGACCCCTGCCCGGTCATCCAAGGGAACGATGTCTAGGGACAAGCTGGTGATGCCATTACGATGGTCGTGACTATGGAGGAGGGGGACGGTGGGCTGGTGGACGTGGTGGGCGAGGAGAAAGTCGCCGGTGGTGGTGGCTACGTGCCAGGCGCGGCAGACAGCGCGGCAGCGGAGGAGGGATTCTGGAGGGAGGCGGACGAGGATACCCCAGACGACGATCTCATCCGGGAGGCCGCGGTGGAGAGGCGTCTCTCCTGCTCGTGCGGCCTTCGGCATGGTCGCGGGTTAGGGTTTCCGTCCCAGCTTCCCAGGAACGAGACGAATTTTTCTTTTTCTTTTTTTACCGATTAGCGAAGCCAAGGAACGAGAGGATATGAGAACCTGTCGGAAAAAATAAAATGGACGGACTTGGGCTTAGCCCAGGTATGTTTTCCAAGTTTGCAAAAAGCATAGCAAATACTCCTAAAGCCGGCCCTCTCTTGATCTCATACAAAAAAACCTCCTAAACCCTCTGTGTTAAACCTAAGGCGAGTGCTAGGCGCCAGTGCACCGGCCCAAGAGGGTGCTTGGATACGTTTTAGTCTCATGACTAAAAGTAGTGGGACTAAAACTTGCTAGCCTCACCCATGCTTGGATCCAAATACTAAAGAGACTAAAATGAAGTTATTGAGCATTTATTATCCTCCAAACCATCCAATCCAGAACTCCCATGTGATAAAGGAGAGGAATTAAATGAGGAGAGAGAGGGCTAATACATATTTTAGTAGGTTTCATGTGACTAAAAAGTTTTAGCCTCAAGACTAGTTCTAGCCTCTCTTTAGTCAGGGGTGCTTGGAACTTTAGCCTCTAAAAGAGACTATTTTTAGTCAGACTAAAAATAGTCCCTTGGATCCAAGCAGGCCCCAAGTTTGGGTCGGTCGTGTTGGGGAACGTAGTAATTTCAAAAAATTTCCTAAGCACACGCAAGATCATGGTGATGCATAGCAACGAGAGGGGAGAGTGTTGTCTACGTACCCTCGTAGACCGAAGCGGAAGCGTTGATGCAACGTAGAGGAAGTAGTCGTACGTCCTCCCGGTCCGACCGATCCAAGCACCGTTACTCCGGCACCTCCGAGTTCTTGACACGCGTACAGCTCGATGACGCACCCTCGATCTCCAATCCAGTAGAGGCTCCAAGGGGGAGTTCCGTCAGCACGACGGCGTGGTGACGATCTTGATGTTCTCCTGTCGCAGGGCTTTGCCTAAGCACCGCTACAATATGATCGAGGTGTAATATCGTGGAGGGGGGCACCGCACACGGCTAAGGAACGATCAATGATCAACTTGTGTCTCCTAGGGTGACCCCCTACCCCCGTATATAAAGGAGGGAGGGAGGAGGTGGCCGGCCTAAAGGGGGGCGCGCCATAGGGAGGGGGAAACCTACTCCAAGTAGGTTTCCCTCTCTTTTCCTTATCTTATTTGGAGGGGGAAGGAAGGAGTACTAGTATTAGGAAGTAGTACTAGTAGTAGGAAGGAAGAGAGGGGGAAGGAGAAAGGAAAGGGGGGGCCGGCCCCCTCCCCAATTCGGATTGGGCTTGGGGGGGCGCGCCCCCCTCCCTTGCTCCTTCTCTCTTCCTCCTACATGGGCCCAATAAGGCCCATATACCTCCCGGGGTTCCGGTAACCTCCCGGAGCTCCAAACTTCTCCGGAACCTTTCCGGTGTCCAAATATATCCGTCCAATATATCAATCTTTATGTCTCGACCATTTCGAGACTCCTCGTCATGTCCGTGATCATATCCGGGACTCCGAACAACCTTCGGTACATCAAAATACATAAACTCATAATATAACTGTCATCGAAACCTTAAGCGTGCGGACCCTACGGTTCGAGAACAATGTAGACATGACCGAGACATGTCTCCGGTCAATAACCAATAGCGGGACCTCGATGCCCATATTGGTTCCTACATATTCTACGAAGATCTTTATCGGTCAAACCGCACAACAACATACCTTGTTCCCTTTGTCATCGGTATGTTACTTGCCCGAGATTCGATCGTCGGTATCCAATACCTAGTTCAATCTCGTTACCGGCAAGTCTCTTTACTCGTTCCGTAATACATCATCTCACAACTAACTCATTAGTTGAAATGCTTGCAAGGCTTAAGTGATGTGTATTACCGAGAGGGCCCAGAGATACCTCTCCGACATTCGGAGTGACAAATCCTAATCTCAAATCGCCAACTCAACAAGTACCTTCGGAGACACCTGTAGAGCACCTTTATAATCACCCGATTCGTTGTGACGTTTGGTAGCACACAAAGTGTTCCTCCGTAAACGGAGTTGCATAATCTCATAGTCATAGGAACATGTATAAGTCATGAAGGAAGCAATAGCAACATACTAAACGATCGTGTGCTAAGCTAACGGAATGGGTCATATCAATCAGATCATTCAACTAATGACGTGACCTTGTTAATCAAATAACAACTCCTTGTTCATGGTTAGGAAACATAACCATCTTTGATTAACAAGCTAGTCAAGTAGAGGCATACTAGTGACACTCTGTTTGTCTATATATTCACACATGTATTATGTTTCCGGTTAATACAATTCTAGCATGAATAATAAACATTTATCATGATATGAGGAAATAAATAATAACTTTATTATTGCCTCTAGGGCATATTTCCTTCAGTCTCCCACTTGCACTAGAGTCAATAATCTAGATTACACAGTAATGATTCTAACACCCATGGAGTCTTGGTGTTGATCATGTTTTGCTCGTGGAAGAGGCTTAGTCAACGGGTCTGCAACATTCAGATCCGTATGTATCTTGCAAATCTCTATGTCTCCCACCTGTACTAGATCCCGGATGGAATTGAAGCGTCTCTTGATGTGCTTGATTCTCTTGTGAAATCTGGATTCCTTCGCTAAGGCAATCGCTCCAGTATTGTCACAAAAGATTTTCATTGGACCCGATGCACTAGGTATGACACCTAGATCGGATATGAACTCCTTCATCCAGACTCCTTCATTGGCTGCTTCCGAAGCAGCTATGTATTCCGCTTCACATGTAGATCCCGCCACGACGCTTTGCTTTGAACTGCACCAACTGACAGCTCCACCATTTAATGTAAACACGTATCCGGTTTGCGATTTAGAATCGTCCGGATCAGTGTCAAAGCTTGCATCAACGTAACCATTTACGATGAGCTCTTTGTCACCTCCATATACGAGAAACATATCCTTAGTCCTTTTCAGGTATTTCAGGATGTTCTTGACCGCTGTCCAGTGATCCACTCCTGGATTACTTTGGTACCTCCCTGCTAGACTTATAGCAAGGCACACATCAGGTCTGGTCCACAGCATTGCATACATGATAGAGCCTATGGCTGAAGCATAGGGAACACTTTTCATTTTCTCTCTATCTTCTGCAGTGGTCGGGCTTTGAGTCTTACTCAACTTCATACCTTGCAATACAGGCAAGTGTTGGGGAACGTAGTAATTTCAAAAAATTTCCTACGCACACGCAAGATCATGGTGATACATAGCAACGAGAGGGGAGAGTGTTGTCTACGTACCCTCGTGAGACCAAGCGAAGCGATCACAACGTAGAGGAAGTAGTCGAGCGTTCTCCTCGCGATCCGACCGATCCGGCGCCCGTTACTCCGGCGCCCGAGTTCTTTACACACGTACAGCTCGATGGCGTCCCTCGTACTCGATCCAGCCGAGTGTCGAGGAGAGTTCCGTCGACCGACGGCGTGGTGACGATCTTGATGTTCTACGGCGCGAGCTTCGCTAAGCTACTGCGACGATATGACCGAGGTGGAATATGGTGGAGGGGGGCACTGCACACGGCTAAGGAACGATCCGTAGATCAAACTTGTGTGTTCTAGGGTGCCCCCTGCCCCCGTATATAAAGGAGCAAGGGGGGGTGCGGCCGGCCTAGAGGAGGCGCGCCTGGAGGAGTCCTACTACCACCGGGAGTAGGATTCCCCCCCTTTCCTAGTTGGAGTAGGATTGGGGAAGGGGGAAGAAGGAAGGGGGGCGCCGCCCCCCCTCCTTGTCCTATTCAGACTAGGGGAGGGGCGCGCCTGCCTGGCCGGCCCTCCTCTTCTCCCTCGAGGCCCACTAAGGCCCAATAGCCTCGGAGGGTTCCGGTAACCCCGGTTTTCGGTAAAATCCGATTTCACCGGAACCATTCGAACTCCAAATATAGGCTTCCAATATATCAATCTTTATGTCTCGACCATTTGAGACTCCTCGTCATGTCCGTGATCACATCCGGGACTCGAACTCCTTGGTACATCAAAATACATAAACTCATAATATAACCGTCATCGAAACCTTAAGCGTCACGGACCCTACGGTTCGAGAACAATGTAGACATGACCGAGCACGTCTCGGTCAATAACCAATAGCGGGACCTGGATGCCCATATTGGCTCCTACATATTCTACGAAGATCTTTATCGGTCGGACCGCATAACAACATACGTTGTTCCCTTTGTCATCGGTATGTTACTTGCCGAGATTCGATCGTCGGTATCCAATACCTAGTTCAATCTCGTTACCGGCAAGTCTCTTTACTCGTTCGTAATACATCATCTCGCAACTAACTCATTAGTTACAATGCTTGCAAGGCTTAAGTGATGTGCATTACCGAGAGGGCCCAGAGATACCTCTCCGATATTCGGAGTGACAAATACTAATCTCGAAATACGCCAACCCAACATCTGCCTTTGGAGACACCTGTAGTACTCCTTTATAATCACCCGATTCGTTGTGACGTTTGGTAGTACCCAAAGTGTTCCTCCGGCAAACGGGAGTTGCATAATCTCATAGTTATAGGAACATGTATAAGTCATGAAGGAAGCAATAGCAACATACTAAACGATCGTGTGCTAAGCTAACGGAATGGGTCATGTCAATCAGATCATTCAACTAATGATGTGACCTTGTTAATCAAATAACAACTCCTTGTTTATGGTTAGGAAACATAACCATCTTTGATTAACAAGCTAGTCAAGTAGAGGCATACTAGTGACACTCTGTTTGTCTATATATTCACACATGTATTATGTTTCCGGTTAATACAATTCTAGCATGAATAATAAACATTTATCATGTTATGAGGAAATATATAATAACTTTATTATTGCCTCTAGGGCATATTTCCTTCAGTCTCCCACTTGCACTAGAGTCAATAATGTAGATCACATCACCATGTGATTAACATCGATAGTTTCACATCATCATGTGATTAACACCCATAGTTCACATCACCATGTGACCAACACCCAAAGGGTTTACTAGATTCAGTAATCTAGTTCACATCGCTATGTGATTAACACCCAAAGAGTACTAAGGTGTGATCTGAAGGAAATATGCCCTAGAGGCAATAATAAAGTTATTATTTATTTCCTTATTTCATGATAAATGTTTATCATTCATGCTAGAATTGTATTAACCGGAAACATGATACATGTGTGAATGCATAGACAAAACAATATGTCACTAGTATGCCTCTACTAGACTAGCTTGTTAATCAAAGATGGTTATGTTTCCTAACCATGAACAAGGAGTTGTTATTTGATTAACAAGGTCACATCATTAGTAGAATGATCTGATTGACATGACCCATTCCTTAGCTTAGCACACGATCGCTTAGTATGTTGCTACTGCTTTTATCCATGACTTATACATGTTCCTCGTAACTATGAGATTATGCAACTCCGCTTACGGAGGAACACTTTGGTGCTACCAAACGTCACAACGAATCGGGTGATTATAAAGGAGTACTACAGGTGTCTCCAAAGGCAAATGTTGGGTTAGCGTATTTCGAGATTAGGTTTTGTCACTCCGATTGTCGGAGAGGTATCTCTGGGCCCTCTCGGTAATGCACATCACTTAAGCCTTGCAAGCACTACAACTAATGAGTTAGTTGTGAGATGATGTATTACGGAACGAGTAAAGAGACTTGCCGTAACGAGATTGAACTAGGTATTGATACCGACGATCGAATCTCGGCAAGTAACATACCGATGACAAAGGGAACAACGATGTTGTTATGCGGTCCGACCGATAAAGATCTTCGAGAATATGTAGGAACCAATATGGGCATCCAGGTCCCGCTGTTGGTTATTGACCGTGAATAGTTCTAGGTCATGTCTACATTGTTCTCGAACCGTAGGGTCCGCACGCTAAGGTTTCGATGCTTATTATGAGTTTATGTATTTTGATGTACCAAGGAGTTCGAGTCCCGGATGTGATCACGGACATGACGAGGAGTCTCGGAATGGTCGAGACATAAAGATTGATATATTGGAAGCCTATGTTTGGAGTTCGAATGGTTCCAAGTAAAACGGAATTTACTGAGTACCGGAGGTTACCGAACCCCGGGAGGTAAATGGGCCATAGTGGGCCTTAGTGGAAAGGAGAAGGGCAGCCCTAGGAGGCGCTACCCCCCCTTCCCTAGTCCTACTAGGACTAGGAGAAGGGGCCGCCCCTCTCTCTTTTTTCTCCGGAATCCTAGTCCAACTAGGATTGGGGGGGGAATCCTACTCCCAGAGGGAGTAGGACTCCCAGGGCGCGCCTCCCTTGGCCGCCGGCCCCCTCCCCCCTTGCTCCTTTATATACGGGGGCAGGGGGGCACCTTGGAACACACAAGTTGATCGTGAGATCGTTCCTTAGCCGTGTGCGGTGCCCCCCTCCACCATATTCCACCTCGGTTATACCGTCGCGAAGCTTAGGCGAAGCCTTGCGCCGGTGAAACATCAAGATCGTCACCACGCCGTCATCTTGACGAACTCTCCTCGACACTCGGCTGGATCGGAGTACGAGGGACGCCATCGAGCTGTACGTGTGTCAAGAACTCGGGGGCGTCGGAGTAACGGCGCCGGATCGGTCGGATCGCGAGGAGAACGTCGACTACTTCCTCTACGCTGTGATCGCTTCGCTTGGGTCTACAAGGGTATGTGGACAACACTCTCCCTCTCGCTATACATCACCATGATCTTGTGTGTGCGAGGAAAATTTTTGAAATTACTACGCTCCCCAACAAAGGGCATCCGAGCCTAGGTTTTTTCTATGGTTTGATGTTTTGCACGAGTAGAACACAAGTGAGTTGTGGGCGATACAAGTCATACTACCTACCAGCATGTCATACTTTGGTTCAGCGGTATTGTGAGATGAAGCGGCCCAGACCGACATTACGCGTACGCTTACGCGAGACTGGTTTCACCGCTGCGAGCACTCGTTGCTTAAAGGTGACTGGTGGGTGCCTGTCTCTCTCACTTTAGTTGAACCGAGTGTGGCTACGCCCGGTCCTTGAGAAGGTTAAAACGGAGTCTATTTGACGAAGTATCGTTGTGGTTTTGATGCGTAGGTGAGACTGGTTCTTGCTTAAGCCCGTAGCAGCCACGTAAAATTTGCAACAACAAAGTAGAGGACGTCTAACTTGGTTTTGCAGGGCATGTTGTGATGTGATATGGTCAAGACGTGATGCTATATTTTATTGTATGAGATGATCATGTTTTGTAACCGGTTATCGGCAATCGGCAGGAGCCATATGGTTGTCGCTTATTGTATGCAATGCAATCGCATACATAATGCTTTACTTTATCACTAAGCGGTAGCGATAGTCGTAGTAGCATAAATTTGGCGAGACGACAACGATGCTGCGATGGAGATCAAGGTGTCGCGCCGATGACGATGGTGATCATGGTGGTGCTGCAAGATGGAGATCGTGAAGCACAAGATGATAATGACCATATCATATCACTTATATTGATTTGCATGTGATGTTTATCCTTTTATGCATCTTATCTTGCTTTGATTGACGGTAGCATTATAAGATGATCTCTCACTAAATTATCAAGAAGTGTTCTCCCGAGTATGCACCGCTGCCAAAGTTCGTCGTGCCCGCACACCACGTGATGATCGGGTGTGATAAGCTCTCGTCCATCTACAACGGTGCAAGCCAGTTTTGCACACGCAGAATACTCGGGTTATACTTGACGAGCCTAGCATATGCGGATATGGCCTCGGAACACGGAGACCGAAAGGTCGGCGTGAATCATATAGTAGATATGATCAACATAAGATGTTCACCATTGAAAACTACTCCATTTCACGTGATGATCGGTTATGGTTTAGTTGATTTGGATCACGTGATCACTTAGATGACTAGAGGATGTCTTTCTAAGTGGGAGTTCTTTAGTAATATGATTAATTGAACTTAAATTTATCATGAACTTAGTACCGATAGTATCTTGCTTGTTTATGTTTGATTGTAGATAGATGGCTCGTCTTTGTTGTTCCGTTGAATTTTAATGCGTTCCTTGAGAAAGCAAAGTTGAAAGATGATGGTAGCAATTACACGGACTGGGTCCGTAACGAGAGGATCATCCTCATTGCTGCACGTAAGAGTTACGTCTGGATGCACCGCTAGGTGACAGAACTGATGCAGATGCAACCGACGACGTTAAGAACGTCTGGCGAGCAAAGTGATGACTACTCTATAGTTCATGTGCCATGCTTTACGGCTTAGAACCGGGACTTCAACGACGTTTTGAACGTCATGGAGCATATGAGATGTTCCAGAGTTGAAGTTGATATTCCAACAGAATGCCCGGATTGAGAGATATGAAGTCTCCAATAAGTTCTATAGCTGCAAGATGGAGGAGAACAGTTACATTAGTGAGCATATACTCGTAATGTCCGGGTACTACAATCACTTGACACAATTGGGAGTTAATCTTCCGGATGATTGTGTCATTGATGAATTCTCAATCACTGCCACCAAGCTACAAAAGCTTCGTGATGAACTATAATATGCAAGGGTTAGTGAAAACTATACCTGAGCTCTTCGCAATGCTAAAGGCTGCGGAGGTAGAAATCAAGAAGGAGCATCAAGTGTTGATGGTCAATAAGACCACTAGTTTCAAGAAGAAAGGCAAAGGGAAGAAGAAGGGGAACTTCAAGAAGAACAGCAAGCAAGTTGCTGCTCAGGAGAAGAAACCCAAGTCTGGCCCTAAACCTGAAACTGAGTGCTTCTACTGCAAGCGATCGTCCTTTGAAGCGGAACTGCCCCAAGTATTTGGCGGATAAGAATGATGGCAAGGTGAACAAAGGTATATGTGATATACATGTTATTGATGTGTACCTTACTAGAGCTCGCAGAGCACTGGTATTTGATACTTGGTTCTGTTGCTAATATTTGCAACTCAAAGCAGGGACTACGGATTGCTTAACACCGGCAAAGGACGAGGTGACGATGCGCGTGGAAATGGTTCCAAAGTCGATGTGATCGCGGTCGGCACGCTACCTCTACATCTACCTTCGGGATTAGTTTTAGACCTAAATAATTGTTATTTGGTGCTGCGTTGAGCATGAACATTATATCTGGATCTTGTTTGATGCGAGACGGTTATTCATTTAAATCGAGAATAATGGTTGTTCTATTTATATGAGTAATATCTTTTATGGTCATGCACCCTTGAGGAATGGTCTATTTTTGATGAATCTCGATAGTAGTGATACACATATTCATAATGTTGAAACCAAAAGATGCAAAGTTGATAACGAAAGTGCAACTTATTTGTGGCACTGCCGTTTAGGTCATATCGGTGTAAAGCGCATGAAGAAACTCCATACTGATGGACTTTTGGAGTCACTTGATTATGAATCACTTGGCACTTGCGAACCGTGCCTCATGGGCAAGATGACTAGAACACCGTTCTCCGGTACTATGGAGAGAGCAACGGATTTGTTGGAGATCATACATACAGATGTATGTGGTCCGATGAATGTTGAGGCTCGTGGCGGATATCGTTATTTTCTCACCTTCACAGATGACTTAAGCAGATATGGGTATATCTACTTAATGAAACATAAGTCTGAAACATTTGAAAAGTTCAAAGAATTTCAGAGTGAAGTTGAAAATCATCGTAACAAGAAAATTAAGTTTCTACGATCTGATCGTGGAGGTGAATATTTGAGTTACGAGTTTGGTCTACATTTGAAACAATGCGGAATAGTTTCGCAACTCACGCCACCCGGAACACCACAGCGTAATGGTGTGTCCGAACGTCGTAATCGTACTTTACTAGATATGGTGCGATCTATGATGTCTCTTACAGATTTACCGCTATCGTTTTGGGGTTATGCTCTAGAGACGGCCGCATTCACACTGAATAGAACACCGTCAAAATCCGTTGAGACGACACCTTATGAACTGTGGTTTAGCAAGAAACCAAAGTTGTCGTTTCTTAAAGTTTGGGGATGCGATGCTTATGTGAAAAAGCTTCAACCTGATAAGCTCGAACCCAAATCGGAGAAATGTGTCTTCATAGGATACCCAAAGGAAACAGTTGGGTACACCTTCTATCACAGATCCGAAGGCAAGACATTCGTTGCTAAGAATGGATCCTTTCTAGAGAAGGAGTTTCTCTCGAAAGAAGTGAGTGGGAGGAAAGTGGAACTTGATGAGGTAATAGTACCTTCTCCCTTACTTGAAAGTAGTTCGTCGCAGAAACCAGTTTACGAGACACCTACGCCAAGTAGTGAGGAAGTTGATGATGTTGATCATGAAACTTCAGATCAAGTTACTTGCAGAACCTCGTAGATCAACCAGAGTAAGATCCGCACTGAGTGGTACGGTAATCCTGTTCGGAAGTCATGCTACTAGATCATAATGAACCTACGAACTATGAAGAAGCGATGGTGAGCCCAGATTCCATAAAATGGCTTGAGGCCATGAAATCGAGATGGGATCCATGTATGAAAACAAAGTATGGACTTTGGTTGACTTGCCCGAGGGTAGGCAAGCAATAGAAAACAAGTGGATCTTCAAGAAGAAGACTAACGCCGACGGTAATGTTATCGTCTATAAAGCTCGACTTGTCGCAAAAGGTTTTCGACAAGTTCAAGGGATTGACTACGATGAGACCTTCTCACCCGTGGCGATGCTTAAGTCCGTCCGAATCATGTTAGCAATTGCCGCATTTTATGATTATGAAATTTGGCAAATGGATGTAAAGACTGCATTCTGAATGGATTTACGGAAGAAGAGTTGTATATGATGCAACCGAAGGTTTTATCGATCCAAAGGAGCTAACAAAGTGTGCAAGCTCCAGCGATCCATATATGGACTGGTGCAAGCATCTCGAGTTGGAATAAACGCTTTGATAGTGTGATCAAAGCATTTGGGTTTGTACTGACTTTTGGAGAAGCTTTGTATTTACAAGAAAGTGAGTGGGAGCTCAGAGCATTTCGATCTTATATGTGGATGACATATTACTGATCGGAAATGATATAGAATTTCTGGATAGCATAAAGGGATACTTGAATAAGAGTTTTTCAATGAAAGACCTCGGTGAAGCTGCTTACATATTAGGCATTAAGATCTATAGAGATAGATCAAGACGCTTAATTGGACTTTCACAAAGCACATACCTTGACAAAATTTTGAAGAAGTTCAAAATGGATCAAGCAAAGAAAGGGTTCTTGCCTGTGTTACAAGGTGTGAAGTTGAGTCAGACTCAATGCCCGACCACTGCAGAAGATAGAGAGAAATGAAAGATGTTCCTATGCTTCAGCCATAGGCTCTATCATGTATGCAATGCTGTGTACCGACCGATGTGTGCCTTGCTATAAGCTTAGCAGGAGGTACCAAAGTAATCCAGAGTGGATCATCGGACAGCGGTCAAGAACATCCCGAAATACCGAAAAGGACTAAGGATATGTTTCTCGATATGGAGGTGACAAAGAGCTCATCGTGGCAGTTACGTTGATGCAAGCTTTGACACCGATCCGACGATTCTAAATCGCAGACCGGATACGTATTTACACTAAACGGAGGAGCTGTCAGTTGGTGCAGTTCTAAACAAAGCGTCGTAGCGGGATCTACATGTGAAGCGGAATACATAGCAGCTTCGGAAGCAGCTAATGAAGGAGTCTGGATGAAGGAGTTCATATCCGATCTAGGTGTCATACCTAGTGCATCGGGTCCAATGAAAATCTTCTGTGACAATACTGGAGCAATTGCCTTAGCAAAGGAATCCAGATTTCACAAGAGGACCAAGCACATCAAGAGACGCTTCAATTCCATCCGGACTTAGTCCGATCGGAGACATAGAGATTTGCAAGATACATACGGATCTGAATGTTGCGCACCCGCTTGACTAAGCCTCTTCCACGAGCAAAGCATGATCAGCACCAAGACTCCATGGGTGTTAGAATCATTACTATGTAATCTAGATTATTGACTCTAGTGCAAGTGGGAGATCAAGGAAATATGCCCTAGAGGCAATAATAAAGTTATTATTTATTTCCTTATTTCATGATAAATGTTTATCATTCATGCTAGAATTGTATTAACCGGAAACATGATACATGTGTGAATGCATAGACAAAACAATATGTCACTAGTATGCCTCTACTAGACTAGCTTGTTAATCAAAGATGGTTATGTTTCCTAACCATGAACAAGGAGTTGTTATTTGATTAACAAGGTCACATCATTAGTAGAATGATCTGATTGACATGACCCATTCCTTAGCTTAGCACACGATCGTTTAGTATGTTGCTACCGCTTTTATCCATGACTTATACATGTTCCTGTAACTATGAGATTATGCAACTCCGTTTACGGAGGAACACTTTGGTGCTACCAAACGTCACAACGAATCGGGTGATTATAAAGGAGTACTACAGGTGTCTCCAAAGGCAAATGTTGGGTTAGCGTATTTCGAGATTAGGTTTTGTCACTCCGATTGTCGGAGAGGTATCTCTGGCCCTCTCGGTAATGCACATCACTTAAGCCTTGCAAGCACTACAACTAATGAGTTAGTTGTGAGATGATGTATTACGGAACGAGTAAAGAGACTTGCGGTAACGAGATTGAACTAGGTATTGGATACCGACGATCGAATCTCGGGCAAGTAACATACCGATGACAAAGGGAACAACGTATGTTGTTATGCGGTCCGACCGATAAAGATCTTCGTAGAATATGTAGGAACCAATATGGGCATCCAGGTCCCGCTGTTGGTTATTGACCGTGAATAGTTCTAGGTCATGTCTACATTGTTCTCGAACCGTAGGGTCCGCACGCTTAAGGTTTCGATGATGTTATTATGAGTTTATGTATTTTGATGTACCGAAGGAGTTCGAGTCCCGGATGTGATCACGGACATGACGAGGAGTCTCGGAATGGTCGAGACATAAAGATTGATATATTGGAAGCCTATGTTTGGAGTTCGAATGGTTCCGGCGCAAACGGAATTTATCGAGTACCGGAGGTTACCGGAACCCCGGAGGTAAATGGGCCATAGTGGGCCTTAGTGGAAAGGAGAAGGGCAGCCCTAGGAGGCGCGCCTCCCCTTCCCTAGTCCTACTAGGACTAGGAGAAGGGGCCGCCCCTCTCTCTTTTTTCCTCCGGGAATCCTAGTCCAACTAGGATTGGGGGAATCCTACTCCCAGAGGAGTAGGACTCCCAGTATGCGCCTCCCTTGGCCGCCGCCCTCCCCTTGCTCCTTTATATACGGGGCAGGGGGCACCTTGGAACACACAAGTTGATCGTGAGATCGTTCCTTAGCCGTGTCGCGTGCCCCCTCCACCATATTCCACCTCGGTTATACCGTCATGAAGCTTAGGCGAAGCCCTGCGCGGTGAAACATCAAGATCGCCACCACGCCGTCGTCTTGACGGAACTCTCCCTCGACACTCGGCTGGATCGAGTACGAGGGACGTCATCGAGCTGTACGTGTGTCAAGAACTCGGGGCGTCGGAGTAACGGCGCCGGATCGGTCGGATCGCGAGGAGAACGTCGACTACTTCCTCTACGCCAGATCGCTTCGCTTCGGGTCTACAAGGGTATGTGGACAACACTCTCCCCTCTCGTTGCTATACATCACCATGATCTTGTGTGTGCGTAGGAAATTTTTTGAAATTACTACGTTCCCCAACATGATCATGTTTTGCTTGTGAGAGAGTCTTAGTCAACGGGTCTTTCACATTCAGATCCGTTATGTATTTTGCATTTTTTCTATGTCTACAATGCTCTGCACGAAGCTACTCTAGCTAATTGCTCCCACTTTCAATATGTATCTAGATCGAGACTTAGAGTCATCCAGATCAGTGTCAAAACTTGCATCGACGTAACCCTTTACGACGAACCTTTTGTCACTTCCATAATCGAGAAACATATCCTTATTCCACTAAGGATAATTTTGACCGCTGTCCAGTGATCTACTCCTAGATTACTATTGTACTCCCTTGCCAAACTCAGTGCAGGGTATACAATAGATCTGGTACACAGCATGGCATACTTTATAGAACCTATGGCCAAGGCATAGGGAATGACTTTCATTCTCTTTCTATCTTCTGCCGTGGTCGGGTTTTGAGTCTTACTCAATTTCACACCTTGTAACACAGGCAAGAACTCTTTCTTTGACTGTTCCATTTTGAACTACTTCAAAATCTTGTCAAGGTATGTACTCATTGAAAAAACTTATCAAGCGTCTTGATCTATCTCTATAGATCTTGATGCTTAATATGTAAGCAGCTTCACCGAGGTCTTTCTTTGAAAAACTCCTTTCAAACACTCCTTTATGCTTTGCAGAATAATTCTACATTATTTCCGATCTACAATATGTCATTCACATATACTTATCAGAAATGCTGTAGTGCTCCCACTCACTTTCTAGTAAATACAGGCTTCACTGCAAGTCTGTATAAACTATATGCTTTGATCAATTTATCAAAGCGTATATTCCAACTCCAAGATGCTTGCACCAGTCCATAGATGCACATTTTGTTAACACCTTTAGGATCGACAAAACCTCTTGGTTGCATCACATACAACTCTTCTTTAATAACTCCATTAAGGAATGCAGTTTTGTTTATCCATTTGCCAGATTTCATAAAATGCGGCAATTGTTAACATGATTCGGACATTCTTTTAAGCATCGATACGAGTGAGAAAATCTCATTGTATTCAACATCTTGAACTTTGTCAGAAAAACCTTCTTCGACAAGTCTAGCTTTGTAGATAGTAACACTACTATCAGCGTCCGTCTTCCTCTTGAGGATCCATTTATTTTCTATGGTTTGCCGATCATCGGGCAAATCCATCAAAGTCCATACTTTGTTCTCATACATGGATCATATCTCAGATTTCATGGCCTCAAACCATTTTGCGGAATCTGGGCTCATCATCGCTTCCTCATAGTTCGTAGGTTTGTCATGGTCAAGTAACGCGACCTCCAGAACAGGATTACCGTACCACTCTGGTGCGGATCTCACTCTGTTTTACCTACGAGGTTCGGTAGTAACTTGATCTGAAGTTTCATGACCATCATCATTAACTTCCTCACTAATTGGTGTAGGTGTCACAGGAACCAATTTCTGTGATGAACTACTTTCCAATAAGGGAGAAGGTACAATTACCTCATCAAGTTCTACTTTCCTCCCACTCACTTCTTTCGAGAGAAACTCCTTCTCTAGAAAGGATCCATTCTTGGCAACAAATGTCTTGCCTTCGGATTTGTGATAGAAGGTGTACCCAACTGTCTCCTTTGGGTATCCTATGAAGACACATTTCTCCGATTTGGGTTCGAGCTTATCAGGTTGAAGCTTTTTCACATAAGCATCGCATCCCCAAACTTTAAGAAACCACAACTTTGGTTTCTTGCTAAACCACAGTTCATAAGGTGTCGTCTCAACGGATTTCGACGGTGTTCTATTCAGTGTGAATGCGGCCGTCTCTAGAGCATAACCCCAAAACGATTGCGGTAAATCTGTAAGAGACATCATAGATCGCACCATATCTAGTAAAGCACGATTACGACGCTCGGACACACCATTACGTTGTGGTGTTCCGGTGGCGTGAGTTGCTAAACTATTCCGCATTGTTTCAAATGTAGACCAAACTCGTAACTCAAATATTCACCTCCACGATCAGATCGTAGAAATTTAATTTTCTTATTACGATGATTTTCAACTTCACTCTGAAATTCTTTGAACTTTTCAAATGTTTCAGACTTATGTATCATTAAGTAGATATACCCATATCTGCTTAAGTCATCTGTGAAGGTGAGAAAATAACGATATCCGCCACGAGCCTCAACATTCATCGGACCACATACATCAGTATGTATGATTTCCAACAAATCTGTTGCTCTCTCCATCGCATCGAGAACGGGTTTTAGTCATCTTGCCCATGAGGCACGGTTCGCAAGTGCCAAGTGATTCATAATCAAGTGACTCCAAAAGTCCATCAAGATGGAGTTTCTTCATGCGCTTTACACCGATATGACCTAAACGGCAATTGCCACAAATAAGTTGCACTATCATTATCAACTCTGCATCTTTTGGCTTCAACATTATGAATATGTGTATCACTACTATCGAGATTCATCAAAATAGACCACTCTTCAAGGGTGCATGACCATAAAAGATATTACTCATATAAATAGAACAACCATTATTCTCTGATTTAAATGAATAACCGTCTCGCATCAAACAAGATCCAGATATAATGTTCATGCTCAACGCAGCACCAAATAACAATTATTTAGGTCTAAAACTAATCCCGAAGGTAGATGTAGAGGTAGCGTGCCGACCGCGATCACATCGACTTTGGAACCATTTCCCACGCCAAGATCGTCACCTCGTCCTTTGCCGTGTTAAGCTAATCCGTAGTCCCTGCTTCGAGTTGCAAATATTAGCAATGAACCAGATCAAATACCAGTGCTATCTGCGAGCTCTAGTAAGGTACACATCAATAACAAGTATATCACATATACCTTTGTTCACCTTGCCATCCTTCTTATCCGCCAAATACTTGGGGCAGTTCCGCTTCCAAAGGACCAGTCGCTTGCGGTAGAAGCACTCGGCCTGTGCTTAGGTCCAGACTTGGGTTTCTTCTCCTGAGCAGCAACTTGCTTGCTGTTCTTCTTGAAGTTCCCTTCCATCCCTTTGCCTTTTTCTTGAAACTAGTGGTCTTGTTAACCATCAACACTTGATGTTCTTTCTTGATTTCTACCTTCATCGATTTCATCATCATGAAAAACTCGGGAATCATTTTTATCATCCCTTGTATACTATAGTTCATCACGAAGTTCTACTAACTTGGTGATGGTGACTAGAGAATTCTATCAATCACTATCTTATCTGGAAGATTAACTCCCACTTGATTCAAGCGATTGTAGTACCCAGACAATCTGAGCACATGCTCACTAGTTGAGCGATTCTCCTCCATCTTTTAGCTATAGAACTTGTTGGAGACTTCATATCTCTCAACTCGGGTATTTGCTGGAAATATTAACTTCAACTCCTGGAACATCTCATATGGTCCATGATGTTCAAAACATCTTTGAAGTCCCGATTCTAAGCCATAAAGCATGGTGCACAAAACTATCAAGTAGTCATCATATTGAGCTAGCCAAACGTTCATAATGTCTGCATCTGCTCCTGCAATAGGTCTGTCACCTAGCGGTGCATCAAGGACATAATTCTTCTGCGCAGCAATGAGGATAAACATCAGATCACGGATCCAATCCGCATCATTGCTACTAACATTTTTCAACACAATTTACTCTAGGAACATATCAAAAAACAAACATATGAAAGCAACAACGCGAGCTATTGATCTATAACATAATTTGCAAAATACTACTAGGACTAAGTTCATGATAAATTTAAGTTCAATTAATCATATTACTTAAGAACTCCCACTTAGACAGACATCTCTCTAGTCATCTAAGTGATCACGCGATCCAAATCAACTAAACCATAACCGATCATCACGTGAAATGGAGTAGTTTTCAATGGTGAACATCTTATGTTGATCATATCTACTATATGATTCACGCTCGACCTTTTGGTCTCCGTGTTCGAGGCCATATCTGCATATGCTAGGCTCGTCAAGTATAACTCGAGTATTCTGCGTGTGCAAGACTGGCTTGCACCCGTTGTAGATGGACGAGAGCTTATCACACCCGATCATCACGTGGTGTCTGGGCACGACGAACTTTGGCAACGGTGCATACTCAGGGAGAACACTTCTTGATAATTTAGTGAGAGATCATCTTATAATGCTACCGTCAATCAAAGCAAGATAAGATGCATAAAAGATAAACATCACATGCAAATCAATATAAGTGATATGATATGGTCATCATCATCTTGTGCTTCATGATCTCCATCTTGCAGCACCACCATGATCACCATCGCCACCGCGCGCGACACCTTGATCTCCATCGTAGCATCGTTGTCGCCTCGCCAATCTTATGCTTCTACGACTATCGCTACCGCTTATTGATAAAGTAAAGCATTACAGGGCGATTGCATTTCATACAATAAAGCGACAACCATATGGCTCCTGCCAGTTGCCGATAACTTCGGTTACAAAACATGATCATCTCATACAATAAAATATAGCATCACGTCTTGACCATATCACATCACAACATGCCCTGCAAAAACAAGTTAGACGTCCTCTACTTTGTTGTTGCAAATTTTACGTGGCTGCTACGGGCTTAAGCAAGAACCAATCTCACCTACGCATCAAAACCACAACGATACTTCTCAAGGACCGGGCGTAGCCACACTCGGTTCAACTAAAGTGAGAGAGACAGACACCCGCCAGTCACCTTTAAGCAACGAGTGCTCGTAGCGGTGAAACCAGTCTCGCGTAAGCGTACGCGTAATGTTGGTCTGGGCCACTTCATCTCACAATACCGTTGAACCAAAGTATGACATGCTGGTAGGTAGTATGACTTGTATCGCCCACAACTCACTTGTGTTCTACTCGTGCAAAACATCAAACCATAAAAACCTAGGCTCGGATGCCACTTTGTTGGGGAACGAGTAATTTCAAAATTTCCTCGCACACGCAAGATCATGGTGATACATAGCAACGAGAGGGAGAGTGTTGTCTACGTACCCTCGTGGATCGGCGGAAGCGATCACAACGTAGAGGAAGTAGTCGAACGTTCTCCTCGCGATCCGACCGATCCGGCGCCGTTACTCGGCGCCCGAGTTCTTGACACACGTACAGCTCGATGACGTCCCTCGTACTCGATCCAGCCGAGTGTCGAGGGAGAGTTCCGTCAAGACGACGGCGTGGTGACGATCTTGATGTTCTATCGCGCAGAGCCGCCTAAGCTACGCGACGATATGACCGAGGTGGAATATGGTGGAGGGGGCACCGCACACGGCTAAGGAACGATCCGTAGATCAAACTTGTGTGTTCTAGGGTGCCCCCTGCCCCGTATATAAAGGAGCAAGGGGGTGCGGCCGCCCTAGAGGAGGCGCTGAGGAGTCCTACTCCCACCGGAGTAGGACTCCCCCTTCCTAGTTGGAGTAGGATTGGGGAGGGGAAGAAGGAAGGGCGCCGCCTCCCTCCTGTCCTATTCGGACTGGGGGGGGGCGCGCGCCTGCCCTGGCCGGCCCTCCTCTTCTCCTCGAGGCCCACTAAGGCCCAATAGCCTCCGGAGGGTTCCGTAACCCCGGTTTTCCCAGTAAAATCCGATTTCACCCGGAACCATTCTCAACTCCAAATATAGGCTTCCAATATATCAATCTTTATGTCTCGACCATTTCGAGACTCCTCGTCATGTCCGTGATCACATCCGGGACTCGAACTCCTTCGGTACATCAAAATACATAAACTCATAATATAACCGCCATCGAAACCTTAAGCGTGCATGGACCCTACGGTTCGAGAACAATGTAGACATGACCGAGACACGTCTCCGGTCAATAACCAATAACGCACCTGGATGCCCATATTGGCTCCTACATATTCTACGAAGATCTTTATCGGTCGACCGCATAACAACATACGTTGTTCCTTTGTCATCGGTATGTTACTTGCCCGAGATTCGATCGTCGGTATCCAATACCTAGTTCAATCTCGTACCGGCAAGTCTCTTTACTCGTTCCGTAATACATCATCTCGCAACTAACTCATTAGTTACAATGCTTGCAAGGCTTAAGTGATGTGCATTACCGAGAGGGCCCAGAGATACCTCTCCGATATTCGGAGTGACAAATCCTAATCTCAAATCGCCAACCCAACATCTGCCTTTGGAGACACCTGTAGTACTCCTTTATAATCACCCGATTCGTTGTGACGTTTGGTAGTACCAAAGTGTTCCTCCGCAAACGGAGTTGCATAATCTCATAGTTATAGGAACATGTATAAGTCATGAAGGAAGCAATAGCAACATACTAAGCGATCGTGTGCTAAGCTAATGGAATGGGTCATGTCAATCAGATCATTCAACTAATGATGTGACCTTGTTAATCAAATAACAACTCCTTGTTCATGGTTAGGAAACATAACCATCTTTGATTAACAAGCTAGTCAAGTAGAGGCATACTAGTGACACTCTGTTTGTCTATATATTCACACATGTATTATGTTTCCGGTTAATACAATTCTAGCATGAATAATAGACATTTATCATGAAATAAGGAAATAAATAATAACTTTATTATTGCCTCTAGGGCATATTTCCTTCAGAGGCTCCAAGGGGGAGTTCCGTCAGCACGACGGCGTGGTGATGATCTTGATGTTCTCCTGTCGCAGGGCTTTGCCTAAGCACCGCTACAATATGATCGAGGTGTAATATCGTGGAGGGGGGCACCGCACACGGCTAAGGAACGATCAATGATCAACTTGTGTCTCCTAGGGTGCCCCCTACCCCCGTATATAAAGGAGGGAGGGAGGAGGTGGCCGGCCTCAAGGGGGGCGCGCCATAGGGAGGGGGAAACCTACTCCAAGTAGGTTTCCCTCTCTTTTCCTTATCTTATTTGGAGGGGAATGAAGGAGTACTAGTATTAGGAAGTAGTACTAGTAGTAGGAAGGAAGAGAGGGGAGGAGAAAGGGGGGGCCGGCCCCCCTCCCCAATTCGGATTGGGCTTGGGGCGCCCTCCCTCCTTGCTCCTTCTCTCTTCCTCCTACATGGTCCCAATAAGGCCCATATACCTCCCGGGGGGTTCCGGTAACCCTCCGGAGCTCCAAACTTCTCCGGAACCTTTCCGGTGTCCAAATATATCCGTCCAATATATCAATCTTTATGTCTCGACCATTTCGAGACTCCTCGTCATGTCCGTGATCATATCCGGGACTCCGAACAACCTTCGGTACATCAAAATACATAAACTCATAATATAACTGTCATCGAAACCTTAAGCGTGCGGACCCTACGGTTCGAGAACAATGTAGACATGACCGAGACATGTCTCCGGTCAATAACCAATAGCGGGACCTGGATGCCCATATTGGTTCCTACATATTCTACGAAGATCTTTATCGGTCAAACCGCACAACAACATACGTTGTTCCCTCTGTCATCGGTATGTTACTTGCCCGAGATTCGATCGTCGGTATCCAATACCTAGTTCAATCTCGTTACCGGCAAGTCTCTTTACTCGTTCCGTAATACATCATCTCACAACTAACTCATTAGTTGAAATGCTTGCAAGGCTTAAGTGATGTGTATTACCGAGAGGGCCCAGAGATACCTCTCCGACATTCGGAGTGACAAATCCTAATCTCAAAATACGCCAACTCAACAAGTACCTTCGGAGACACCTGTAGAGCACCTTTATAATCACCCAGTTACGGTTTGACGTTTGGTAGCACACAAAGTGTTCCTCCGGTAAACGGGAGTTGCATAATCTCATAGTCATAGGAACATGTATAAGTCATGAAGGAAGCAATAGCAACATACTAAACGATCGTGTGCTAAGCTAACGGAATGGGTCATGTCAATCAGATCATTCAACTAATGATATGACCTTGTCAATCAAATAACAACTCCTTGTTCATGGTTAGGAAACATAACCATCTTTGATTAACAAGCTAGTCAAATAGAGGCATACTAGTGACACTCTGTTTATCTATATATTCACACATGTATTATGTTTCCGGTTAATACAATTCTAGCATGAATAATAAACATTTATCATGATATGAGGAAATAAATAATAACTTTATTATTGCCTCTAGGGCATATTTCCTTCAGGTCGAGCGCTAGCCATCCGATAAACGTGATTAGCGCCGTCTGATTTGCTCCTTCTGGTGCGTCTCTCTCATTGCCTTCGCTGAAAAAGTCAACCGCTGGCTACACGCACTTCGCTTCGCCGCACAAGTGGTCGTCGCCGTGGTCGCGAAGTCTGGCGCTGTCGTGAACGCCATCCCCTTCTCAGATCGATGGCTCGGCCCGCTGCTGGTACTGTCTTCCTCGTCGCCGCGCACAGAAACATCCGTCAGTCGCTGGTGGTAGCTGCTGCAGTTGCTGGTTGCAGCCAAAAAAAAGGCCCTGTCATTGCTGGAGGTAGCTGTCGTTCTCGCCGGTTGGAGCAAAAGCACGGCCGCCGTCGCCGTCGGTGGCCGCTGCCGCCTTCGCCGGTTCCAGCACGGGGCTGTCTGGTTGCAGCAAAAACCATTAGTGGTTCCAGCAAAAAAGGGCACGTATGTAGCAAAAAAAACATGGTTCCGCTTCCGCCTCCACATAACAGAAAAATTGCACCGAGTCAAAGCAAATCCAAAGAATATCATGGTTCCAGCAAAACAAATGTATGGTTCCAGCAAAAAAATCGCCCAGTTCCAGCAAAGAACAAATGCTCGCCGTCTCCGGATCGTAGCAAATATTCTAGGACGCCGATAACTACCACACGTGTGGGTGTTAAGGAATCTACCCACACATTCCGTGTGGTGCCTAAGAGGATCAGCCCACACGTATGTGTGTGGGCAAAACAACTAGCGACCACACACCTCTTTTTTCCCTCTCGGCCCCCCTTACACGCGTGCGTGTGGGCGAAATAGATAGCGCCCACACGCACGGTACGTCAGGCCTCGTACCTCGTGGTCCCGCATGCCCCACGTGACACTTAACCGCGCGCCCCGTAGTTGCCATGGGCCGGAGCCTCGTCGATATTCGTTTAAGTGCAGTTGCCATGTCGCTGAACTACGGTTGCCATGTCGGACAACTGCATTTGCCATGTTTGCTCAACTGCAGTTGCTATCTCAGGTCAATGTTCCAGATTGCCATTTTTTTGACAACTACAGCTGTTGCAATGCATGGTCTGGTCTACTGCAGTTGCCATGATTTCAAAACTTTAGGAGTTGGCACCTACTAACACTACGCAGTTGCCATGTAGCGCTATAAAAAAAGGCATGGCAAAAAACATGTTCGGGTAAAAGAGAGAGTTGCCATGTACTCACAAGCACGCTAGGACAGTTGCCATTTAAAAAGAAAGAGTTGCCATCTGCTTACGTGCACGCTAGGGCAGTTTACCATGTCCCATGCAAAACATATGGCAACTGACATGTTCGAGTAAAAAAAAGAGAGAGTTGCCATCTGCTTGCAATCACACTAGGGTAGTTGCCATGTACACTGCAAAACGCATGGCAACTGGCAGCTTGGGTGTGGGAGAGGAGGCGGGCGTGTGGGCGAGATGGAAAACGCCCCCACACCAGCCCTTGTGCGTGACTGAAAACTGGTGTGTGGGCGAACTACTAAACTCCCACACACCGGCCCCTCCGCGTGGTAAAACGGATGTGTGGGCGACCTCTCTCACACACCACACACGTGAGTTGTCCTACGTGGCATACAAAATAAGCTAATTCATGCAGAAGTTACTGGACGGTGATGGATGCGTGTGGTCGAGATGGTCAACGCCCACACGTGTGGGCGTTAACATTTCCGATATTCTAGCCGGTCCCAGCAAAATACGTGACTGTGTCGATGCATGCTGGAACTGATCACCAGGGGTGCTACAACCGTGGTTATAAAAAGCTGGAACCGACCGCCATGAAAGTTGCAACCGGCCAGAGCAGTAGTGGAAGCCGTGATGCCGTCACCGTCGATGTTACAAACAGTATGTACAAAAGCTGGAACCGGCAACGTAATTTGTTTCAACGGCGAGAGACTGCTAGACGCCGATTGCTGAACCGTCGGCGAAAAAATGTCGTGACCATGCTGCGAGGAAGCTGCAACTGGCAAAAACAATGGCGACGACGGTGCTTCAACCTAGAGCGCAGAAAAAATTACTACAGAGAGACGCCATGGCCATCGTCGAGGAAGAAAAGCCGGTTCCAGCAATTTCATGTAAACGGGTTGAATCTTTTTAAATGTAGGGTTGAAGCTTTCATGTAAAGGGTTGCAGCTTTTTTCATTTGGGCAAGAAATCGATAGTTGAAGCTTTTTTCCACCGTCGACGTTTGCTGCACGGGTTGCACGAATGATGGCCACTAAACATCACCATTAAGATAGATGTAGCAAAAACTCTCTGGTGGTAGCAAAAGACAACGACATTTGCAACAAAAAATCATCGTTGTTGTTGTCCCGGATGCATCTCTGCCATGAATTGATGTAGCAAATTTCTTCGTCAGTTGTAGCAAAATCCGACGATAGTTGCGGCAAAAAATCGTTGTCCCAATCATCTGCACGAACGCCGGCCACCAATCATCACCATTAAAAAAAATGGATGTAGCAAATAAACAAGCTGGTCGTAGCAAAAGACAACGACAGTTGCAGCAAAAATCGTCGTCGTTGCAACAAAAAACAGATGTAACTTCGTCCGTCTGCAGTTGTAGATATTTTTCTCACCCCACAGCTTGAGCGGTTGGTGAAAAAAGAGTTGACCGAGTAAACGTGGTGCGCCAAGGCCACGTGATGGGCCAAGAAAAAAAAACGTGGATCGGGAGGCGCGGGAGCGCTGGATCGCTACCCGATCGAGCGGCGTGCGCGGGACCGGCCGAAGCTTCGGCCGGTGCACCGTTTGTAAACATTTCCCTAAACCTAAACCTTAATGTGCTTCAATATTATTAGGGATATCTCAGATGATCTTTGTCATCAGTCAACTGTACTTTCTTTACTAAATTTATTAAGCCAGCTACTGTAAAAAAAATAGAGCCATATTTGATCAGAAGAGATCGAGCTACCCCTATAAAAAATATGTGCAAGTAATCAACGATAGTTGTTTTCCCATGTGGATGGTTACTGTTGTGGTGCTTTAGTTTCAATCACAAATTAATTAATCAAACGTTATTTTCCTACAAAACAAATCAATCAAACAATATTTCCTTTCTTTTTCAATGTATGATAAGGGGGTCCCATATCAGTGAGAAAATGAAGAAGAGAAATGTTTTCTTTGCTGCAATAAATGATACATCACCGCCGCATAAGCGTGTGCGTCGCAAAACCGACATCCAAAATCAATTCAGAGATTACTTGAACCAGTTGTGGTTCCCTAGGATGAGTAGAGTTTCATAAAAGTAGACTACACGGCCAAATATTTATACACCAATAATTCTTCTTTTGCGGAAACCTAAATGAATAATTCAGTGGCTGAATATTTTTTATTGCAAGTCTTTTTGCGAATACGAAAAGGCTTGCATATCATTTCATTGATAGCAGGAGCTTAAAGAGAAGTACACGGTGGGTGGGGGCAGGGGTGTTCCGGAGTGTATACACACAAGGGTGTGTCCTTAGATGCTCGAACAGAGGAGGCCGGGATGCTCAGCACGGTTAACCCTATAAAGTCTAACTCTTAGGAATTACTATGTTGATCCCTTTAGCACCTTCCTTGACCCATAGGTGCACGCCATCTTGAATGTCATGCACAAAACAAGAAACAGAGGGCCGCAACGAGTCGAACACGCAACCATTTTGGTGCTTTCAAATCCATCAAGCCATGAGGAGCACAAGGCATGAGAGACCTCGGTGTAGGGCAGGTGGAGGCGTGTTGATGGAGGTCGCCTACCCGTCCACGAAAGGAATCGTCGGGTCGGGCTTAGTGGGGGTTGAACGACACCAAGACATGGCCTCATGCCAGATGTAGCACGAAAAGGGGCAACCAACCATAAGGTGTCGCAGGTCCTCGGCAGCTTGATATCAAAGATGCATCGATCATGGCGGGGTAGGCCACACCTAGCCAGACGATGGGCGGTCCAACAACGATCCTGCAGGGCCAGCCAGACGAATACCTTGATCTGGAGTAGAGCCCACGTACGCCAGGTTTTAATATGTTACATAACTCTTTGAGGGTTCTTTCACAAGAAGCATGAGCCATTTTGCATTGAAACTTGGTATCAGCAGAGTCATCTGCTGAGAAAGACTAATTTCTTATTTATACAAGATTTCAGATAACATAGTGAAGCCCTCGAAGCGATAACAGAGTCGTAAGTAGAGAAGGTTTCCACAAAGATACCTTCTTTTCCATTGATTAGTAGATATCATGTGATCATGTGACTATGATTAGAAAAGTGTTTCCTAATTCCTGCAATAAGTTTTCTTAGGCAAAATTCCTAGGTTAAGTGGGACTACAGGAGGGAGCAGCGCCATACGAACATATTGCACGCTACTGGCCAAGCCCTGTCAGTCGGTTAAAATAAATTTCTTTTTTCTTAGTCATTTTGTTTTTTGGATATTTTTTCCTACTAGGTAATTGCCCGTGTATTGCAACGGGCGCATAAACATTCTAGTAGATTAGCCCATGAATGCACTCTATTATTACATTTATGCACTAAAATCTTAGCAAACAATCACCATGATTTACATGTCATCCTATTGTTAAGCACTTACATGATAAAAACTTATTAACCTGCAAAGAAAATAAATCACCATGATTTATCTACCACCTTATTGTCAAGTCCTTTTTTAGTAAGAACTTATTGACATAACAATAAAATTTGGTAAGGTAATTTGGGACAATTAGTTAGGGAAAATCGATGAGAGAAAAATCAGAGATAGGAGGAACAAAATAAAAAAGAATTAGGGAGGGGGAACTTGCATAAATAGGTTGGATGGGTGAAATGGTAACCTTGCATTCTTTTTAAGTTTTTTTTCTATTGCTTTTTTATTTGACCCTTCCATTTTAGCTTTTCTTTTTTTGTAGTCCTATTACACACCTGCTTTCATCAAAACAAATCATCCAATATTTTTTATTTTATGTTTATTGTTCAAGGATCAAAGTGATTTTTTCAGCACAATCTTTTGAACAAACAATGATTTTTTAGTCAAAAAAATGAATAATATTCACATTTAGTTATTTACTATCATCGTTCCTTCCTAATACTTTTTACGAGCAGGGTAAACATTCTTTTATTTCTATACATGAACATATCAATGGATAAAGAAATATTTCTCCATATGAAATTGAATCGTTTGTGGACTGTTTGTACAAAATATTCCTCCATACTCCCTGTTCCTAACTTCCCCCATTCGAAATCTGAGATTTTTTCCAACCATTTTGCATCGTAGCTCCCGCTCTGGGCAGGGATGTCGTCGGTGAAGAACAAGTGGCGATGACATTGGTAGAGGACAGCGACATCGACAGCGACATCATGGCACGGTGCTTGGCAGACATGATAAAACTACGTGGTTTGTTGTTGTATAATAATAATAATTTCAGTTACTAATAATTCTTGGTCATTACTTTGTCTTTCATGTGACATGTTTCATGCAACCGTGCTTGGAAAAAGGAATATGCTACAAGTTGACCTACCATGTTATCCAAGGCCATGTATGTCCTGCAGTAACCCGTGTGGTACTATCTAGTATAATGTGTTTCTCATCCATAAAACCTAACATATCTAAATTAAATTGGAACCATTGAAAATTTTATATAAGATGTGCACATGCATACAAACGCTGTCATAAAATTGACATGAGGTAAAATTCCAAGCTCATTTGATATGAACCTCACAAATCTTAATATATAGTACTCCCTCCGTAAAGAACTTTAAGAGCTTTTAGATACTTTAGTGATAAACAGCCTTGTATTCCTTTTTTTTTTGGCAAATAGCCCTGCATTCCTTTACAGAGGAAGTACTAACAAATTTTGCATGTACACTATACAAAATCCTTGGTTGTGCTATTGTGCGCTTGCCTGAGGGCGGCTCAACTGCCGGCACATAGTTCGATCAAGGGCGTGTGCAAGAGCGAAATTCTCGATGGATGCGCGTACCGTACACCATTCCATGGAAGAAAGGATCGTGGCAGAACATAGGAACGTTGCTGCCCACTCTAATACATGCATGTGGTTACTAGCTAGTCAGCTTAGCTCTGGTAAAATTGCAAATTTGCACTGACATGTAGAAATGCAGTTCATGGCGACGATGAGAACTCTTGATCACCATCTTTTGGATCGCAGTGTCAAACTTACATACTGCATAATGATAGTGTAAAATGTAACCATGCAATCCAAAAGGGTCACATCACAAAGTAGAAAGATGGTTGTTGAGTAGCTTAAGTCTGAGCAGCCAAGCAATTATCCTATAGTTGCACATACATATGCAGTAATCCGGTGTCGCATAACACATGTGCAGTAACAAGTGATAAGAGTGAGCTTTCATCTTGCTTCTAGGACAGCTCTGCCTCAGGGTCGACGGCACGAGCAAGCTTTTCGGCCCGCTCGTGGCCCGTTAAGGACTGGACCGTACAGTCCAGGACCGGTGGGAAAACTGGTCGGTCCAGGCTGCAATTTTCGCCTGAGAAAATGTTGGTCCAGTCCTGTGTTTAACCGAGCCGCTTAGTCGGACCGAGAAAACGTAGTCGCACCGCCGCCGCCGTTCCTCGTCATCGTGGGCTTGTGGCCACCGGCAGCCCCTGCGTGAACCATCATGTCGCCGCGCTTCCCCTCTCATCCCTTCCTCACCTCCCAGTGCGCCATAGCCTCTTGGCGCCGCTCGCCATCATTGCCATGCGCGCACCGTCGCCGATCGGAAGTTCTCGACCATGGAGTCGACCCCAAACCTGGCACCCATTCCTGCCATGAAGACATCACGTACACCGGCCACCAGCTGCCCCAGGTAGACGAACGACTCGCCGGCACTACCAGGAATAACTGGTCACCATCCGAACGCTCTGAAGGTGACGCCGCCGCTGCTGTTCGGGAGTCCCTCTGTGCTTGTCTGGATTTCTCGCGCATGTCAGTTTCGTCAGTCTCATCAGTGAAAGAAGGAATAACAAGAGAGAAACAGCTCGTATGTTCATTCATCTGTCGAGTGTTACAAATATACCGAGAAGAGGAGCACGCAGGTGCGGCCACTACGCCAACACAACCTCCGTAACTAATATATCTAGGTAAGCTCATGAGATCATGCAGTTCATGCACTAGAGACCAGGACTAGTTGGAGAGAGAGAGAGAGAGAGAGAGAGAGAGAGAGAGAGAGAGAGAGAGAGAGAGAGAGAGAGAGAGAGAGAGAGAGAGAGAAGTGAGACAATCTCACGTTGGTGCAGCCGGTCGTGTAGGGGTATTCCAACAATCAGATTCAGAAAACTTCGTCAGTTTCGTCACACTTTCAGTTGTCAGTTAATTCTCGCGCAGGTCAGCGCTCGCGCAAGTCGCCCACTTCATCGCTGTAGTAGCGCACGTACGCCACCTCGCTGCAGCAGCCGCACACATCGACGCCCGTGATTGCTGGCCGGTCCATTCGGTCCACTCGGTCTGGCCCGGGCTTCTTCGCCGCCGGTCCAGTCCCTGGAAACGGGACCGCTCGCCTGCTTGGTCCGGTCTGGTCCGGACCACCGGAGGCCGGTCCAAACGAAGGCTCTGTCAGGACAGGACCGTGTCCACCCTGAGCTCTGCCCACATAATTCCTGATGTTGTCCTCTGCTCGAGACAAGGCGCTAGGTTTTGCTTCCAAATTAATATTGGTTGCAATTGCAACAGCTCCACGTGAATATGAACATAGCTCGTCTATGGCAATCATGCCGTGTCTCAAGAGTAACATGGTACGGGACCTTAAGTAAAATGATGATAATCCTAAACAAGCCAACCAAAAGACATGGGAGCACACAAAAAATATATTCACATTATTTTTGTCAATGAATCAACAAATGTTGCAAGAAGAAGACAGTTATTAACTTGATAGCAGAACACTTTACTCTTAGGAAGAAGAACTACAACAACTGCTAGCAAGGAACATGCTAAAACTATTGTTTGTGTCATCGGGCAAATCTTCGGTGCTTCTCAATGGGGTGCCGGGTCGGCAATTCCCCTGTAAATGTGGAGTACGTCAGGGCGATCCACTGTCACCACTATTGTTTGTGTTAGCTGCAGACCTGCTTCAAACCGCTCTAAATGAGGCACTCCAAAACCACCTCATCCAATATCCAATACCACCAAAAGGGAGTGATCAATACCCGGTGATCCAGTACGCGGACGACACAATAATTGTCCTTCCTGCATGCCTCAATCAGGCCACCAAGATCAAACAGATTCTTGAAGACTATGCCGCTTCTGTGGGTCTCAAAATAAATTTTCATAAGTCAACTTTAGTGCCCATTAACACCCCTCAGGAAAAATGTGATGAACTGGCAGCGATCTTCGGTTGTGTTCAAGCAACCATGCCTTTCACATACCTTGGGCTGCCCCTAGGTACCACTCGACCTACGGTTTTGGACCTGACACCGTTTGTCTGTAAGGCAGAAAGAAAGATTACTGCGGCCATGTCGCTCATGTCCTACGCCGGAAGATTGGCCCTCTTAAACTCACTCATCACATCGCTGGCCATCTACCCCATGGGTACCTTGAGACTCCCCCCCAAAATCATTGAACAACTGGACAAGATCAGAAGATACTGCCTCTGGAACAAGAAAACTGAAAATGGAGAGAAATGTAACTCATTGGCTGCCTGGTCTATGGTTTGCCGCCCAAAAAAGTGCGGTGGCCTAGGGGTTCTGGACTTACATATCCAAAATGACGCTCTGCTGCTAAAACTACTGCACAAGTTTTACAACCAGCAAGACACACCTTGGGTTAGCCTCATCTGGAACACATATTACACAGACTCTGTGCCCCATGCAACAGATACTGTGGATCCTTTTGGTGGCGAGACCTCATCCGATTAATGCCAATCTACAGAGGAGTAACCCAAGTCAACGTGCACAATGGCAGCTCAGCACTTTTCTGGAAAGATGACTGGAATCATTCTATCTATGAGGAAAAATACCCCAGGGCCTTTTCATACTGCAAGAACAGTGACATTCAGATCCAAGCCTTCCTTGCCATTACGGACCTGGCAACAACCTTTCATCTCCCACTTTCTGTACAAGCCCATGATGAGCTACGACGAATCCAAAGGGAAGTTGCCCATGTGGTTCTGACAAACGAGAATGATGAATGGATCTGCTGCTGGGGCACACACACTTTCAAAACGACTGCATACTACAACTACTACTTCAGAGACATAAAAGCACATGTGGCTTTCACCTGGTTGTGGAAAACTAAGTGCACGGCAAAAATTAAAGTTTTTGGATGGCTGCTCCTCTCTGATCGCCTCAATACAAGGAACATGCTAAAACGGAGGCATTACAACATAGGTACAAACCTGGACTGCTTGCTCTGTGGCCAACACATTGAAGAAACAGTGGAACACCTTTTCTTCCAATGCTCGTTTAGCCAGTCCTGCTGGAGGAGATTGAACATCACATGGAGCAACCACACTCATCGCCTCCACCTACTGGAAAACTTGAAGGAAAGACACCATCGCAAGATGATCATGGAAGTATTCCTCCTGGCAGCTTGGAGCTTATGGAAAGAGCGCAATAACAATCATTTCAGGAACATACGACCGTGCATTGACACATGGAAGGAGAGATTCACCAATGACTTCAGAGATCTCCTGCATAGACTACCTGACCATAAAAAACATCTTGTTCACGACACTTTGGTTGCTGTACACTGATCCTATACATAAGGGAGGCTACATAGGAACCCTTGCTAAGGATCCTCCATTCTGTAACTTGGCTAGGTAGATTTTCATTGCTTCCCCCCCCCCCACCCACCCTGTACATGTGTAACGAACTTGGTTGATTGGTGGTAATACAAAAGCAGTAGGAGCCTTTCCTACTGTCCTAACCTTCAAAAAAAACTGCTAGCAAGGAAATAAATATAACCATGTCTGCTAGCGTAGACTCTTGCTTTAATGGTGAGCTTAATCTCCATGCCTAACCTGATGCAATGGATTCATGAAGAGAAATTGACTCAGATTCAATCATATTTAATTTAAGGAGCAGTGCTCCAATCACTTCTAAAAACCAGGTGTAACATGCAAATAAGTAGCGAGGGCAAACGGCCACATTGTATCTGTCAGCTAGCACAGAACAAAGGAACGGGAAACACATGTAGGTTGCTAAATGTTGATTACAAAGAAGATCGATAGTTAATCTCAGCAAAAGAAGACCTAGATAAAAATAATAATGCAAAACCAATTCTTCAATTCAGGAAACAGAGACACCTGGAAGACAAATTGCTAAATAGTACTAGGAGGATCAACAGATAAAAAACAAATAATTCTCCACAAAATAGGGACATGAGAAGATTAGTTAGCACACACATTTCCAACACACAACAAGAATTGGTAATTTACCATCAGCATGCACAGTTGCCCATCCCTTCCGCATGACAAGGTATCGAGACAAGCATGGATTTCAAATTTCATGAAGCGACAAACATAGAGTTTCTTGATCATAAACTTTATATACATCCACGAAGAATCTCATACTTGATATTGCATCTCATAATGATATGGACATCTTGGCTATTGAGGAGCATCAACTCAGTTGGCATCATTCAGATGAAAGGCCAATCGTTCACATCATAACCATCTAATATTGGGAAAAAGGTATGTGGAACAAGAGTTTGTTTGAGCCAATTTTGAGTAAGATTGAGGCCTTTGTGATAGAAACTGGCAACCAACTTGCCATCCATATTAAGCTGTATTAGCCACTCACCAAATTCTATCAACATGAGAAAATCACCATCCACAAAACCGACCTTCACATCCCAACAATCGACAAAACCAAACTGCATAGTGAGATCTACAACCGGCAATTCAACACGATATTTGAAGGCCCATACCTCACTTTCGTAGTCCCGCAGCATCCAAATATCAATAATTGTATCTGCATCGTGATAGTTGTACATGCCGAGGGTGCCATCCATCTCAAACATGCCAGCGTCGCCCGGCACAACCGGAGCACGCATCTGCCGGAACGACTCGGTGGCTGTGAGATATACCATTATCATGTTGCTTGTTGTCTCACATTGCTCTAGGTGCCAGTGCAGGCTACCACGGAACAGGAATGATGGGATGAATATCAGTTCCTTCACATCGCGGCACCCTATGTGCCTTGGCGGCTGCCGGAGCCTATTGAGAAGACATAGGCGCCATCTTGCCTCTCAGGTGCCCAATTTGCATATCGCCAGTCTTGGGGCCAGTACAACAATAATCCATAGTCACTGGTTGGGTTGAGCGGGTACATCCCCAATAGGACAAAGCCACGAAGAAACGGGAGGGGAGCATACTGATGGGTTGCCGGGTTGCAGATGGAGAAGTTTCTGCCCGGGTCACGGAGGATGAGCAGGCCGCCGCAGCAAGCCTTCGGATGGAAGAACTTGTGTCCAAGTCGCGCGACCGACGGAAGTTGGCCGGCGGCTGCTACGGGCCCTGCCAGGTGGTCAAAGTGGATAATGTCTAGGGAGTTGTTCCATTCCTAGTTGCAGACGAGGGGGAGGGTGGGCTGGCGGTCGTGGTGGACGAGGAGGAAGCCGCGGGTGGAGGTCGGCAGACTAGGCGGCAGCGGAGGAGGGTTTTGGGGTCGAGGCGGACAAGGATCTCCCAGATGACAATATCATCCGGGAGGACGTGGATGAGGGGCGTCGTTGAGACGTTGCGGCCTCCGCCATGGCCGCCGGCTGGGACGGATCCTGGCTACTGCTCCGACAGGAGGTGTGCTGGTGGCAACGGAAGGGCATCCAATGGGCTTAAGGCCAGGTTCTGAGTGTACGTAAGAAACCGACTCTCAAAAAGGTTGGGCTTATATAGCCCACAAACAGATTACTCTTAGGGTTTGTCTAGGTCTCAGTCGACTGAGACTTGACGAAGTCTCAGTCGACTGACGTTAGCACGTATATAATTGGATGTTACGATTGATCCTGACGTACGTAGTACTACTGCATCGTTTAGTTTTCTGTTTTAGGTGCGTGGCTGGTTTGCTATTTGGGCTGCATCTGTTCTCGTTGGGTTTTGTTCTTAGGGGGTGTTTGGTTCAGGGATTTTTTAGTCCCAGAGACTAGAAGAAGTCCCTAAAAAGTCCTTAGGAACCAAACGGGAGGGACTTTTTCTACAGGGACTAGAAAAATACTCTACTGGAGAGTCTTTTTTGATTCGTCCCTGGGACTAGAAAAAGTCCTAGGACTTCTAAACCAAACACCCCCTTAGCTTGTCTTCTCTTTTTCACTACAAGAAATATGTCAACTATGACCTTCTGTCAGTGACCCTCGAAGAATTGGTCATAAATTTATGACCATTTTAGACCAATTGGTCAAAAAGCTGTTCAGGGGGCTTCAAACCGTAAATCATTGCGACCATTTTGGTCAGAAAGGTCGTAATTTCCTTACACGAAATGGTCACAAAGTAAACAGTGCTAGTCCGCTGCCTTATTTCTAGTTGTTAATGACCAATATAGATGGTCATAACCTTGTAGATTGTGGTGGGTTGTGATGACTAGGCGCCATCTCATCAGTTTTGCCTATGTGTCATGTCCATGTGGCAGTTTTTGCCCTAGGTTGTGAAGCAACCTATATTTCTATCATTCCCAAAATTCCCAAAAAAATCTCATAAATTCTTTGGGTCATATCTTCATCAAATATGTAAAAATCCTTCCTTGCCTAGCTCAAAACTAATTCAACAATATTCATTTTCCTATTATATTCAGAACAACACTTTATGAAGGAAGTGCTATTTATATATTCTTGATTGCCCTACGAATTTTTGGGCACTCTTTCCTATCCAAATCATTACCGCATGACAAAATTCACCTCCATTTGCCTAGCAAATCTTCCTCGGCAAATTTCCAAAGTTTTTGTCCACCTAGAAGCATTGTGAAGGAAGTACCTTTTTTATATCTCTAAATGACATGAAATTTATACAGTTTCTTCATATGCCCAAATTATCACCCTCCTCCAAATTGCAGCTCAGTCAAATCATCTATGTGAGCCCAGGTTCAATTTATATTTTATGGCCAAATTGGCACGTTGCAAAGCAAGTGTTATATAGATCCCTCCTATTACCCTCAAACTTTTCAGGCACTCTTCCATACCCAAATCATTGCCACATGATAATATTCAGCTCAATTTTCCTAGTAAATCTTTCTCGGGAAATTTCCAAAGTTTCTACCTCGAGAGAAGCTTTGTGAAGTAAGTACTAGCTAGGCTTACCCAAATGATCTGAAAATTGACGAGCGCATGACCATACCTAAGTAACTTACCTACACCAATTTTGAGCTCATTTCATTCATCCAATCTCTCTCACTAGTTTTCCCAAGTTTCTGTCCATAGAAGAGCATTGTGAAGGAAGTACTACTTTGGCATGTCCAAATGGTATCAATTTTCTACAATGCTTTTCTATGCCCAAATAACCATCCTCCACAAAATTTTAGCTAAACATTCATTATCTTGAGCCCAGCTTCAACATTCATATTTTTGTCCAGCGTGGTTCTTTGCAAAGCAAGTACCACCTAGGATCCTCCTTTTGAGCTAAAAATTTGTGAAGACATTCTCCTTAGTAGATGATCATCCTCAGCCAAAACTCACGCCCATTGGCCATGTGCATTTCCCGTACCGCTAATCAAACACTTGGCTGCTAATTCATGTTTGAGCATCGATCGGTCTTCTCGTGAGTATCTTATGTTGTAATTTTCTTCCTAGAACCAACCTGGGGAGTGCCCAACCCACTAGACATGCCTAAGCCGCCTAGAACACATGGCAACATTACGGTCACGCGGTGACCACGCTGACGGGCATCTTGAGTTCTGGCTCTAGAGTTGAGGCCCTCGGCCACCGCCCAAACCTCGACGTATCACCACCAAACCATTTATTTATAATTAAATAGGTCCTTATGTAACTAGAAATGATTTTTGGAAAAAATAAATAGCAAACTATGAGGCAGCTGCAGTTCAAATTTGACCCGCTTCTCGCTGAATCGGCGGAAATTTGCCTTTTTCACGAGAGGTGGATCAAATTTTTTTGCACCCAACCATTTTGTCAATTGTGCATTAAATATGGCCTAGTATTTTATAAAAATGATTCGGTCCAATTTTGCAACAATTATTTGGTAGTTCCTTCACAAAAAAACCTCCTTTCGGGCACTCGGAAAATGGAAAATGGTTTTTTCGTCCAACGAAAATGAAAACTTCCTTAGGCAACATTGTTTGCCATTCCAATATGCACCATTGTGCACAATATGAGATCATTTGAACAAACTATGCCATGAATGTGGCCATAAGATTGATCATTTGGCTTGAAAGCCATTGATCTCCACACAAGATAGCTCGTTTCTGAGAACACTTTTTTAAAATAATTGCCGTATTACAAGTTTATTATTTTTCCTAGGAACTTGGCCACATATGATGACACAATGCGAAGGTTTCCCAATTTTTTGATTTTTTTTGAATTTTTTATACCCGTTTCAAAATGCGGTCAAAACGGCGGGAATGACCGTTCCTAGCTAGTGGTTGAATCTTGGAATTTTTTGGTGTTTATCTGATTAAATAGATTCTTATGTACCTAGAAATGATTTTTGAAAAAAATAAATAGCAAACTACGAGGCAGCTGCAGTTCAAATTTGACCCGCTTCCACCTGAATCGGCGGAAATTTGCCTTTTTCACGAGAGGTGGATCAAAAAAATTTACACCCAACCATTTTGTCAATTGTGCATTAAATATGGCCTAGTATTTTATAAAAATGATTTGGTCCAATTTTGCAACAATTATTTGGTAGTTCCTTCACAAAAAAACCTCCTTTCGGGCACTCGAAAAATGGAAAATGGTTTTTTCGTCCAACGAAAATGAAAACTTCCTTAGGCAACATTGTTTGTCATTCTAATATGCACCCTTGTGCACAATATGAGATCATTTGAACAAACTATGCCATGAATGTGGCCATAAGTTTGATCATTTGGCTTGAAATCCATTGATCTCCAGACATGATAGCTCGTTTCTGAGAACACTCTTTTAAAATAATTACCGTATTACAAGTCTATTATTTTTCCTGGAAACTTGGTCACATATAATGACATAATGCCAAGGTTTCCCAATTTTTTTGATTTTTTTGAATTTTTTATGCCCGTTTCAAAATGCGGTCAAAATGGCGGGCTTGACCGTTCCTAGCTAGTGGTTGAATCTTGGAAAACTTTTGATGTTTCTCTGATTAAATAGATACTTATGTACCTAGAAATGATTTTTGGAAAATAAATAAATAGCAAACTACGAGGCAGCTGCAGTTCAAATTTGCCCCGCTTCCAGCTGAATCGGTGGGAATTTGTCTTTTTCACCAGAGGTGGATCAAAACTTTTGACACCCAACCATTTTGTCAATTGTGCATTAAATATGTCCTAGTATTTTTTAAAAATGATTTGGTACAATTTTGCAACAAATATATGGTAGGTCCTTCACAAAAAAACCTCATTTCGTGCACTCAAAAAATGATTAAAAATAGCTAGAAATATGAAAAATGCATACAAATTGGTCCTAATCCATAAAATGTGGTCTTACTCTAGTGAAAGCTTGTGTGGTGCCCTTTTGCATAATATTTTTGATAGCTACTTCATAAAATCCCTCTATTTTTAGTATTTGAAAACTATTTTACATCACTGATTTTCTGAACCAATCGTAACTCTGTCCACGGATCGATGACATGGCGTCCATCCATCCATCCATCCATCTCTCCATCCCACATCCATCCATCCATCTATCTACAGAAAAGAAGAAAAAAAGAAAGAAAAGGAGATACCCCCACCCGCAGCCCAAACCCTAGCTCAGATCCCTCCCCCGTCGCCCCCTCCTCCCTCGTCCCCATCTCGTCCTCCCTTCCAAATCGCCGCCGCCACCTCCTCCTTTCCAGATCGCCGCCTCCACCTCCCTCTGTCCGAGCTCCCTGACGGCCATGGCCTCCCCCACGCCCTCCCCCACGCCCTCCTCCTCTCTCCCATCCCCTTCCGTCACCGCGAGCCCTTCTCCCCTGCGAGCCCTCTCTCTCTCCCTCCCGCGACTCCTCTGCTCCACTCGATTCCGGCGAGTTGAGGCGGCTCTCGCCGGCGCGCAGCACACCCCGGGATCCCCTCGTGCAGCTCTTCCCACCTCCCGTCAGATCCGTCTCTTGCACCCTCTAGTGCAAGCCCGCAACCTCACCCGTGGCTAGGGTTTCGGCCGCCACTTTAACTTCGTCGGGATCTGCCACATGCGACGATGGCGAGGCCAGAGGTGGCTGGACCTGGAGCTCATCTCCTCCATGGCGTCGGCTTCCAGATCCGCCTGGTGCTCCATCTTCCAAGGTCATGTGCTTCTTCTCTGGTTCTTGTTTCTAGTTCATGTTCCCCTGCTTGCGATCTGACTCTCGTTGTTGTTCATGTTGTTGTTGCAGCCATCTAGGGGGCTTCTTCCTTTTCCTGGGCCTCGCCGTCGCCGGCCAGACGGAGTGGCGGCCAGCCAGAGCAGCTGCGGCGCTGGGGTTCATGGCGATGGTGATGACGTCCGCCAACGCGTTGTCGCTGGCGACCAACAATAGTTCGGTAAGAAAACAAAAACTCCTTCCTCACTCGACGACTAATCCTCCCGCATCTTCACTAGTTTTTGTTCTTCTCTGAGATCACATCTTACTAGTTGGGTCGAAACAGACTACTAGCAATGCACAGTTGGGCATTGGACACCTTAGCTGGACACCTTAGCTACACACAGTTGGGCATGCTCTGGATAGACAATGAAACTAACTTAGGTGAGCAGACAATAATTAGCAGGTGTGATTTTTGCAGGCCTTGGACAAGATCAGGTTCGAGAGCTTGACGGACAAGAGTAAGCTCGATGCGCAGCCTGAGCTCTTCATCCACATCATGCAATCGTACTGACAATTGGCAGTAACCAAAATCATATAAAGGCAGTCTGCTCTCCTTTAAATTATATTTCATAAAATATATTGAACGATTGCAGCTGCTATAGATTTGAGATTCACATCTTTTTACATTGCCTGCTCTAGGAAGTTACTAGGAAGTTGTTGTTGCGTAGTTAGTCTTTTTGCACTGCATTTGTACAATTGTATATTCTTGCCACTACTAGGTGATTCCTTGAATTACTCAGTTTGTTGTAGCATACCAGTTTGATGGAATGCCTAAGGTCTAAGGAGATAAACATTGGTATCCAAAATAGATCTACCTAAACCAACAGGCACAAAACATGCATATCCCTTTAATCTGCATTAGTGCGCCTAAGTGGTTAGTGTATTGTAAGCTCCATCCATGGAGCAGTGAAATAAGCTGACGTTGTAGAACGTGCAGCTAGCTTGCTGTTTAGACATTTTCCCGTTTTTAAGTATTACTTTTCTCTATATCTGTGAACTGGATTGTCGATCTTTCCTGGAGTTGATTTTGCGCTAGAGCTTCTAAAAGTAACCAGTCCTAGGAAGAACTTCTCTCTTATCTTAATGTTTGGTAGAACCCCAGATTGACCATATATATTGCATGCTATCATTCACGATCGATGTTCTGTCCATTGTTTTCAGTAATCAAGATGTAATAATTGAATCCCAAAAAATATTTGGTTTCTTTCCTATCATTTGTTCTGAGGGTTCAATCCACAAGAAAACCCATCAGACCTGTACATGTCATCTGATTTAGATCACTTAATTTCACAACATCACCATGGATTTCTGAGGTTTTTAGATCTTGCAGGTCGCGGCGGCCACCAAGAAGACACACAACTCCCGCATCCCGAACTACCTGAGCCTGTCGTCGCAGCTGCTGTGTCAAGTCCACAACATCACCATGCATGTAGGTGTACTTGGTTCATCTTCAGTTTCAGGTGGAGGGGTTAGTGGCCTTAAGCATTAACCATTTAATACTGATGAATGCTGCTTGTTTTGCACAGGCTGACAAGGACACCGATGAGGTCTATGCACAGATGACTCTGCAACCAGTAAACTTTGTAAGTACTGTCGGAAACGGAGCTTGGTGAAGATATTCAGAACATGATGAACTGCGTTTTCTCTACATGTGCTTTTATAGGTTTGCATGCTGCATGTTTGATGTTTTGCCTGAGCTGGGGACGAAATGGTACCGAATGCCCGAAACTAATATTAACAGTGTTCAGTTTAAGTGTACATTTTGAGATCAGTGCTAGTGTTTATAAACGCTCAAAATCTATACAGTATTTCTTAGATTAACGAGTGCTTACTGCATAATTTAGGGAAGTTTTAATAATACTACAGCAGATGCTAATTAAATCAGGAAGTAAAGCACTACCAAACGTACCATATACAATGTTCAGTTCAAGTTTAATTTTCAGTTAAGTGCCAGAGTTTATCTGATTTTCACATTGACGAGTACTACTGCTTACTTCTCCCATTACTTGGCTGAAGACTCTGTTTTGAACCGAGCCTTGCAGCAAGGAGGGAATAGCTGCGTCTGTTTTGTGCTGTTGTAGTTTACACTGTTGTTGTTTACAGTGTTACTCCACTGTAAAACTGTAATATACTAGTGTACTTCTACTGATTTACTACTGCTGCCCATTTTTTGTTTTCTTCCTGTACATTTCTTGGTTCAAGTGCTGCTGCTGCTGTTTACTACTCCCGCTGTAAAGAAATATAAGGGCATCTAAATCAGTACTGTAGTGATCTTAACGCTCTTATATTTCTTTACAGAGGTTAATCTGTTGCATTCAAGTTATTGGAAGTTTTGTTATGCCATGCTTAGTGTTTACTGAACTGGGGCATTTGGTCTCTTGAAAGATTATTATTTACTTCCAGTGTATTTCACTAACAGTTTATCTAGATCAAGATCTAATGTCGTCGGGGCTGCTGCTGCTGTGTCGGGGCTGCTGCTGCTGTGACAGAAGATGAAGAAGCTTGGAGATGTGCGCCACAGTTTTAGTTGACGTATCTCTACTGATGTACTTGTTTAATTGTATGTGCACTTGTATAAGTTGCTTGAAGATGAACAACATGTAGTGCTTGTGTATCTCTGTTTTTGATTGTATGTGCATTTGTTGGACGTGTAGACGTGTACGTTCTCTTGTGAGTACTTGGCTGGATGATTTCTGGATTTAATCAGTTAGTTGAGATATTTATTGATTTTTGCTGTTCAAATGTGTAAATTTAAATATGTGAATGAAATAGCCCAAATGTTCTATTTGACAAAATAACATTTGGGCTCTAAAAAGGCTGCGGCCCGAACTATAGCAGATCAGAATATTGTGCATTTCGGAAAACTAGAAAAATAGGCTTAATGAAATGATCTGCAAAAGGCCAAATTGTTGGGCCAGGCCCATATTACTAGAGAAAATTAACAGAAAAAAATATAGTAAAAAGGCTGAATTAATGGGCTCAGCCCATGTAAAACGCTGAATTGGACCGGGCTGAATCTTGTGCCACATCAGATTGCCACGCAGGATGCCTACGTGGCCTGGGGGAGGTTGCTAGTTACCAAAACGCCACAGTAGGAATATTTTGGTCGTAAACGTCTTTGACCATTCCAGAAGAAAGGTCGCTATAGTCAGTTTACGACGGCCAGCTTTTGACCTTCTGTTTTTGGTCACAAAAAGGTCATAAAAGGAAATTTGTGACCTTTCAGTGACCAATAGTGGTGGTCATAAGTTGACATATTTCTTGTAGTGTTTGTTGGGCTGGCTCCCTTACTTGGGCTTTGTTTTTTTCTACAACAGCAAAATATACTAGTAAAAGATATATAAAATAGTTCCATGCCACAAAAAAGGTAGTATGTTGCGCATGCGTTTCTTTCAGTCAGCAAAACAGATGCCTTACATAGGCTATTCTGCCACCTCATCTCCTGTTTCAATTTCTTTTTTTCATAGATCCAAAAGAAAAGTATGAAAAATTAATTTTAAAAATGAAAAATAATCTATATTGCGTAAAATTAAAATTCTTCGTGTTTTTGTGTGTATAAATGGTCGTCCTATATTTGTATCATCTCCTATTCATAGAAAATATTTGATCGTGTATTCACAAAAAAAATGTTGTATATTCTAAAATGTTCATCGCACACTTGTCTAATTTTCACCGCATAATATAAAAAAGTTCATGGCGTATTTGAATAAAAGTTTATCATGTATTTAACATCAATATTCACCATGTATTTACGAACATAATAATTAAAAGTAAATCATGAAAAATGAAGAAACATAAAGAAAATAATGATACGATGGTTAACCCCCTCCTAGTGGTCAGTGGCGGAGCCAGGATTCGAGTATGGGGGGGGGGGGGCGAGTACGTATATTGATCTAATCTCGTTGGTAATTACTCGTCGCTCCTACTAAAACTGTCGATCGTTGGGGGGCAGGCCCTTACTCGTCCCCTCCTGGCTCCGCCCCTGCTAGTGGTAGATAAGCAACTGCAGCACCCCCATAAAACACCATAGAGTTGCAGTACGTACGCCACTTGCAGTTGTGGCCAGACATGTAGTTGCAATCGAGGGCTATGATTGCAGTTGCATGCCTGGTGTCACACATGCAACTATCCCCTCTCTCACCGCCAACTGATAAAACAAAGGTCACTTGCAGTTGGATGGGTAGACATGCAATCGCAATCGCGGGTCAGACTCGCAGTTGCATGCCTAGTATCAGACATGCAATTAAGCCCCCCCCCCTTCCGCGACGAAAACAAAGGTTAGTTGCGGTCGGGTGGGTAGACATACAGTTGCAGCTGGATGTGACAATTGCAATCTTATGTCTAACATACAATTGCAACTGCCCCATCTCTCACCTCCATTTGACAAAACAAACTCCAGTTACATCCATGTTAGGAGACATATAGTTGCAATTGATGTGCTACACTTGAAGTTGCATGCCTAGTGTCAAACATGCAATTGCCACCCTCTCCCGCCCCCATGAGACAAAAAAACGTCCAATTGTGTTTGTGTTAGGGGGACACGCAGTTATAGTCGAGGGCTACACTTGCAGTTGCATGCCTAGTGTCAGACATGCTACTGCCGCTTTCCTATCTCCATCTGACAAAACAAAGGTTAGTTGCGCGCATGAGGGAAGACATGCAATTGCAGTCAGGGGCGACACTTGCAGTTGCATGCCAAGTGTATGCATGCAACTGTCGCCACCACTCTCCCACTATCCTCTGACAAAACAAAGTTCAGTTGCGGTTGTGATGGAAGATATGCAACTGCAATTGGGGCGCGACACTTGCAGTTGCATGCATAATGTACACATGCAATTGTCCCCCTTCTCCCACTACCCTCCAATAAACAAAGTTTAGTTGCGGTCGTGATGGAAGATATGCAATTGCAGTCGGGGCGCGACACTTGTTGTTGCATGCATAATGTACACATGCAATTGCCCCTCCCTCTCCCACGGCCCTCCAATAAAACAAAGTTCAGTTGCAATCATGCTGGAAGACATGCAGTTACAACCGGGGCTGACACTTGCAGTTGCATGCCTAGTGTACACGTGCAACTTCAGTTGCGGTCAGGGTGCTACACTTGCAGTTGCATACCTAGTGTACACATGCAACTGCTCCCCCTTTCCTGCCGCCCACAGACAAAACAAAGCCAAGTTCCAGTCGGAGGCGACACATGCAGTTGCATGGCTATTGGAAGACATGCAACTACCCCTCCCTCGCAAAAAACCAGTAAGTTGAAGTCGCCTTGAAGACATGCAGTTGCATTCGAGGGTGACATTTGCAGTTTGCGCCTAGTGGCAGACATGCAAGCCTCCCTCCACACACACAAAATAGCAAGACATGCAGTTGCAGTTGGTGACGACACTTGCAATTGCACACCTAGTGGCTGACATGCAACTCCTCACTCCCAATCACCCAACAAAACAACAGAAATTATAGTCGAAGCGGATACTCGCAGTTCCGCACCTTGTGATGGACATGCAATTTCCCCCTTGACAAAAACACCACTAGGCACTAGGTTACAGTCACGCGGGGTAGATATCACATCCCCCCCCCCCCCACACACACACCCCTCCTTGACCCTTTGGCTCTGAGACAAACCACGTCCGGAGGAAGAGAGGAATAAGGTGGAGGAGTACCTTGATCCACTACTTCCACACTTCTTCCGCACTTAAAACATGGTTAGCAATGCTTTAGTCAACAAGAAAAATTACAATTACAACTTTAAAAGAAATAAAAATAGGAAGAATAAAAAGATGCAGCAGACAGACAAAAATGAAAATGCATTATTATTGAAACAAAAGGGTAATGCATAATAAATAAAAATAAAACTATATTATTGATTTCCTAAAAAGAGAGGGAAAATAAAACAAATGGCAGAAACTAAAATACAGGAAAAAAGCATTGAAATAAAAATAGAAACGTAAGACAAGAAAAACAAAAAGCAATACAAAAAACAATACCAATTTCAAATGCTTCAGTAAAAACTGACCGCTCATATAAGAGCAAAAGGCCTGTGCGCATCCCTCGCAACTACAGGGCCGCAATAGAAAAGCAGGACAAAAGAGCATAGGCTAGGCCTGGCGTATTGATCACTCGCCCACAGAAAAAAAAGGCTATCATCCATTGTGTACGGCACATCCACGCGTCAACGACAACAAACAGGAAAAATGATACACTGCACGAATTTTTGCGTCAAGATCTTATGACTACCGAACGACTAAGACTTGACCAATCCTCATTCGATTGAGAATTAGCAAAACCCGAAAAAAGAAAGCTAGCAAGAATCACAATGTTAGAAAAAGAAAAAAAAAGTTTTAAAAGGAAAACAAAAAAATAGAAAAGAAACAACAACAAATGTGAAAATAAAATTCAAATTTTTTAGCAATAAAAAAACAGCTCGTGCCATATGGAACAGAAATGGCAAGAAACAAAAAAAAAACACAAGCCGAACACAGGTTTAAAAAGTGAGATTCACTAGACAAGAAAAAAAGAAGCAGAGACCAACACGTACTTTTTTTTGAGAGAGAAGATCAACACGTACCTAAGGCCCAGAGTGAAGAAAAAGAAAGAAATAACAAGGCCCAGGTAGAAACGGCAATACGGGTGCCAGCGACCTCTACTTGAATATATACGTACAAAAGACAAAAGTTCTAGCGGGAATCTTAGCACAAAATCTGACGATGGAAGACTCGACTGAGACTTAGCGCCTCCGTTACTCTTAACTCTAAAAAAAGTACTCTACGACAGATATTGTCCTATTGTCTAAAAAAAGATAGGGCGCTGATAGGCGCCGGTCGACCGGCCCAAATTCAGCCGCACGATGCAGCTCTGCAGCCGTCAGATCAGATCCTGCGTGATCTACTTCCTTCCACAGATTCCCCCCTCCCCTCCCCCCCCCCCTCCGATGACCCCCAACGTCGATGGCTTCGCCGGTTCGCAGCCGCTCGTCATCCCCGCTCTCGGAATATCGCAGTTCCCGGCAAAAAACACCGAGCCCATCGTTGTAGCAAAACGGGACTGCGGTCCCAGCTATTCTCGAACGCGGTTCCAACTCGGCGGGGTGACCATCGCAGATGGCCTCGAGCATGGTACAACTCGCCGCTTTCCATTGCAGCTCACCATGGTGACCACCGCAGCATGCTGTGGTGACTGGTTCTAGCAAAAATGACTCACGGTTGCAGCTCGCCGGCCACCCATCTGCTTTTGTGCTCCAAGCGCTATGTACCAAAAAGGTCGCCCTGTAGTAGCAAAAATCATACACATGGTTGCAGCAAAAAACCATTGCCTCGTTGTCAGGGTCTCCAGCCAAGTCGTAATGGATGTAGCAAAAAACTTGACGATGGTTGCAACAAAAATGACATCATCGCCGTCACGGGGTCGCGCTAATCATGGAAGATTGCAGAAAAAAAGCTGCCGGTGGTAGCTTCCTCCACGCCGGCTACAAAACCTCACAAACTCAACTCCTCCCCATCAGCCCTGCCGCCCAGCTTTCTCCTAGCACAGCGTCGCCGGTCATATTTGCGTCATCCCCGACCCCTGCCGTTCGAAGGACTGGTGTAAGCAGCTGGTAGCAAAAATAGCAAGCTTCGTCATTCGCTGCGAGGAAGAAAGGAGAGGATGCGGGAAGAAGATAAGGTTGTGTGAAAAAAAATGATGTGTTGACCTACCAATGTCCAACCGAAATAAACAAAGCGTGATGTGCTGCTCCTGATTCGATAGCGCCACCCAGAGGGATCTATTAGAAATGAATTCTCATTCTTTTATTCTTTATTTCCCCTTTTTCTTTTTTCTTTTTCCTTTTTCCTTTTTTCATTTTCTGTTATTTCTTCTTTTTCATCTTGGTTCGTTGAATTGTTTGCAAATACGTGAACTTTTCTTTTAAATAGATGTTTTTTTAATTCGAAGGACCTTTTCTGAAAATTGATGATTTTTTTTTCAAATCGATGAACTTATTTTCAAATTTGTGAACTTTTTTCCAAATCGATGAACTTTTCTTCAAATCGGTGATCTTTTTCGAAAATTGATGAACATAGTTATAACTTCAGTGAACTTTTTTTAAATCGATGAATCAGGTGAACGGTATAGTGATGTTATTAAAGAGATTATCTAGCGTGGCACGGAATTTCATGACTGTTGTTATACACGAGGAAAACAGCTTCACTTTGAAGCTCATCGACTAGCTAGATTTTCTCTTTATCTACATTTTGGCCGCCAGGTTTCGCCTGGAATGCCTAATGAGCATGTAATTATACCCCTAAATATTTCTGTGTTTAAATAAAGTTGCATGATTTCTCAAACAAAACTAAAAAAACAGATATTGTCCTCGGCAGCGAACCTTTTTTGATAAAGGGCGGATTTTATTGACTCAAAATGAAGCATCAAGGGGATATAAATAAAATGGGCACACCCGGCCACTGCATCTAGAATGCACACAACTAACGCCTACGCGCACGCACAAAACCACCCTGACAAATAATAAAGTCATATAAGACCAAAGTTATGCTTAAGAAAGAAAGAAAAACCGAAGCTTACAAATTTGCGGTCGACAAATACAACTATGGTCATATATACACAATTCATCTTATCACATCACAAGGACAACAAGATTCTTTGATCACACTGCAGGAACAGAGTGACACTCAATCACCGCCGTCACCAGATCTAACCACCAAAAGCCAGATTCTAAGTTTTCACCCTGAAGAACCAAATAGAGCATATCCGACAATGCCTTCAACAAGGTAACAACGCGAAAATATCGTCATTGCCAGTTATAACCAACTTGGGCAAAACCTAGGTTTTCACCTCAGAGCTTGTCAAAGTCAATCATGTGTTGTTGCCATCACTTTTTCGTGATCCCGGTAGCTACGTGCACAGGGCTAGAAAACCGACCACTGTAGCTATACAACCATATCTTCCGCGTTATGCCTTCATCCGTAGGTTGCATTACACCGTCAGAGACAACCACCGGGTCTGAAGAGAGGGACCCTCACAAATATCTTCCAGTGGCCATTGCTATTCGCAACGGGTCGCCGCCACAGTTCGGTGTGGGCACCGTTGCCACCGTAGCCGTCGGAGACGGACAAGCCGGACCCATAAATCAAACCTTTCAAATGATCATACGGATCCTGCTCCATAGCCGTACCTCTTCAAACAATTGCAGTTGTTGCCACTGTGTCGTGGCTCCTGCCAAGCAACCATCAGCCCATCTGCAGTCGACCACCGCCACGATGTGGCTTGGTGGCCTAGGGGTGGACCTTGCAAGTGACCAGCGCCGCAAGGTGGACTTGGTGGCCTGGTGGTCGACCCATGGTGGATCGGGGATGGAAATAGTGGAGTAGCAGGTACATCAACAATTTCAACGCATCTGGTCCGATGTGTCCATCACTCCTTTTGTGGGAGTCCGGGAGCAATTGGATCTTGGAACAAGGAATCTTCTAGAGCAAACCCAGGGACAAGGATATGTTGCCAACAACCAGGATCCGCTAATTCAGGTTGAGGGAGAGAGAGTGTCACAACCAGCGTCGTCTGAAATTTGACAACTGTCACCAGCCGCCCACAAGGATGCATCGTGACACCAAAACAACGAGGAAGAAAGGCCCCGGCGCTGCCATCACGGGGTAGGTTTCGCCCGGCCATGGCCTCTGGTGGATGCGAGGGGAAGGAGCAGGTGATGGTCGCGGAGGCATTGAAGAATGGGTCGCTACCCGTGAGGGAGTCCTGGATTAGGGGGTGTTCGGGTAGCCGGACTATACCTTCAGCCGGACTCCAGGACTATGAAGATACAAGATTGAAGACTTCGTCCCGTGTCCGGATAGGACTTTCCTTGGCGTGGAAGGCAAGCTTGGCGATGCGGATATTCAAGATCTCCTACCATTGTAACCGACTCTGTGTAACCCTAACCCTATGCGGTGTCTATATAAACCGAAGGGTTCTAGTCCGTAGGACAACATCATCATACAACAATCATACCATAGGCTAGCTTCTATGGTTTAGCCTCCTTGATCTCGTGGTAGATCTACTCTTGTACTACCCATATCATCAATATTAATCAAGCAGGAGTAGGGTTTTACCTCCATTGAGAGGGCCCGAACCTGGGTAAAAACATCGTGTCCCTTGTCTCCTGTTACCATCCGGCCTAGACGCACAGTTCGGGACCCCCTACCCGAGATCCGCCGGTCTTGACACCGACAACCCATGTCGCTAATCTAGGCAACACGGGGGCCTTTTTTCTCTGGAGCGGTCCCCCTTGGTAGCTGACCTAAATGCAGAGAGGATTTTGTACTCCCTCCGTCCTTAAAAGAGTGTACTTTTAATTTTGGTAGAAAATCAATTTTTATGTTTGACTGTATTTTTATACAATAATACACCAACATTTATGTTATCAAATTAGTAGCATTCGATTCATGATAAAAATTATTTTTATCATACACCTATTTGATTTCACAAAGATTGATATATTTTTGCAATAACATGGTCAAACTTTGAGGTAATTTAACTTTCAAACAAAGTTAAAAGTACACTCTTTTAAGGTCAGAGGGAGCATCTGATTGCCTCCAAGCGGTTAAAAGGATCGGCCAGCCGGACTTGGACCATACAGCATGTTGCGCGGGAGATCAGAAAGAGAAGATTCCATTTCGGGAGGCACATTTTCGCAATGAATGATAGGAATTCAATGATGCAGCTCACAGGCTAGGTTAGGCAGGCATGTCTGGCTTATTGAAACGTCAAATTGCACTTTTATAACCAAGAACATTGATCAACAAAGCCCCGCAATCACCCTAAAAAACAGTACAACAGATTTGTCCTAGAGATTCTTAAAAGTCCTTTTCTCCTGGAAAAAAAATTGTGCTGCTGCAACTGTCTGGAAGGAGAAAAAATATACATAACATAGTGTGCTTGGTTTGGATTCTTGGTACAACTGTTGCAAAGGAATCACAGAGTTAAAAACAACGCATTAACGTTCAAGAATTCAGCAGTCCTCAGCCCATTTCTCAGTAAGAGAGATGTCTTTTAAGAAGAAGCAACAGAAAAACAAGTTTCACTAGCGATACAAAACGAACAAGCATTTCATGTTCAAAAGGTCAGTCTACACTCTTTTCACCTTCTCAGGGGCGAAATAAAAATAGTTAAGCAATAGGCAGAGCCATGCAAAAGAAAAAAGCAATAGGGACAGCAAAAAGTAACTTATGCCAGCTTTTCTGAGAGGCGAACTAATTTACAGCTACAACCACACATGGGCTTCGTAAGCATTACAAAGTAACCGTGCAAGGGGTGACCACCCTCCAAGAGGTGGCCAGCGACGACGGGAGGTTCATCCTCAACTTCGCAACTGAAAGTGACCGTCGGTTTGTGCTTCAGGCGCAGCCAAGGCACTTCAAGCGGGATGGGCTGATCTTCGCCGAGTTCGACGGCAAGGGCGACCCGGTGGAGGTAGACCTTGGCGTCATGACCATATGGGTCCAGGTACGAGATCTTCCGTTCGTGCTTAAGACGGAAAGTATAGGGTGGTCTCTAGAGGATCAATTGGGAGAGGTGCTGGAGGTATCGCACCGTAACCATGTGATCGTTGAAAAATATTTGCGTGTGCGTGTGAAGCTCCTACTGCATGAACCTCTGAAGACTTCTGTAGAGTTTACCCCTTTAGGTAGTTCTAAGATACTTAAATTCGATGTAAAATATGAGAAGCTTCCTTTGTACTGTGAGTGTTGTGGGATTGTGGGTCATACTTCTGAGAGATTTTGTAAAATCCCAAGTGAGAAGAGAGTAGTTTGCTTCCCTAGAAATCTTAGTGTTGAGCCCTACTGGAAGAGCCAAGGTGCTAGCAGGAGGGGTCTCCTCTTCGGGAACTACTCACGCGGCGACAAGAATCCGACTACAAGCATCGCCAACAACAACAACAACCCCAAGCCCATGGACGTCGTCAAGGTGGCCACTGCCGTGAGTGGGCTCACGGTCTCTGATAAGGAGGCCGCCACTTCCGCCAAGATAACCACCGGCCAGGAGGGTCGGGTTCAGGAGGTCCTGGCGCATGCTCCGGCTGATGCGTCACTTGGTCAGGTGGACCAGGTGGGCGTGCTGGCTGCTTCAGTCCAGGGCCGTAAGTCCCTGGAGGAATCTCGTCGCAGTGCATCGCATGACCAGGAGGGTCTCCCACTCGGCCAGGAGGGCCGGGTTCATGTGGCTCCGCCGGCTTTTTTTGCTGCTGCTCCCGGTCAGGCGGACCAAGAAATGGCTCTGGCTGCCCCTGCTAAACTTGGCCAGGAGGGCCAAGGGCTGGCGGTGCGGGGATGCACCCATCCGGGTGAGCTGCAGGGCCAGGAGGGCCACGAGCTGATATGGCCAGTAGAACCCAGCCATACCAAGGCGATGGCTGCTGCTCCTGGCCACAGTGGATGTCCTACTGGCCAGGAGGGTCAGGGGATCCATCCGATGGGTGGAGGTAACTTTTCACATGGTGCAGCTACAACTGGTGCTAAACATGATGGACTATTATTCATGCCCGGTGTGCTGGAGGCTCTTACAGGGGCTGTTGCTGCTAGGCTGGCTGCTCAGGAGACAACAAATGATAATGTGGCGTTTACTTTTAAGGCTGGGAAAAATGAGAAGCAGGGCCAGCAAAAGAGGAAGGGGAGGAAAGGAAAAAATGTGGGAGTTTCTGAGAGGGTAGAGAATGCCCATAAGGCAACTATAGGTAAAAAGAGGAGAATCCCATCTGACCCTAGACCATCAGGTAGTGAACTAGAATTTTCTTTTGAGAAAGAGATGGAGAGCTATGAGCGTATCCTGTATGATGATGTGAATGTGTCCTCCAAGCAAGTCTGTACGGGCAGAGTGGTAACTATGAAGAATGGGGATGGGGTACTCACACATGTAGCTAAGGAGACAGAGGAGGAGGAGGCGCATATGGAGCAGAGGAGGGAGTCGGTTGGAGATGATGGCGCATCGGCGGCCTCCGAGGAGGAGGTCCGCCGGGCCAAATGAAAATCCTAGGATGGAACTGCCGTGGCATGCTCTCCCCCACGGCAGTTCGAGAGCTCTTGGAGCTCCAAGGACGTACTAAGGCAGATGTGATTTTTCTTTCAGGGTCTCATTTGAATAAATGTAAAGCCGATGAGCTGCGTCGTGTTTTAAATTTTGATTCGATGTTTGTAGTGGAGAGCGATGGTCGGGCCGGTGGCCTTGTTTTGTTTTACCATAAGATAAATAAAGTTGTTTTGAATTATGTCTCGGATAATTTCATTGATATTTTATTTATGAATGAGGATATTGTACAATGGCGCTTTACGGGGTTTTATGGTCGTCCGAGCTGGAGTGAGCGTAGTTTGTCTTGGGATGATATTCGAAACTTACATTGTAAGGGAAAACACCCCTGGGTAGTCTTGGGTGATTTTAATGAAATTTTACTGTCTTCTGAAAAGGAGGGCGGTAACGCCAGACCTAACACGATGATGAGAGATTTTCGCAATTGTTTGCAAGAGTGCGGTCTAGAGGATATGGGATGTATTGGTGATCTCTTTACCTGGAGGAGAGGTGAAATTAGGGAGAGACTTGACCGTGCAGTTTGCAATGTGGACTGGGCGAATAAATTTCCTCGGGCTGCGATCATAAATGAAGAACACGTACACTCTGTTCATCGACCCCTCATACTAGATACAGATTACTTTGATGTGAATATGTTTAATCGCCCAAGGGGTCGAGCAAAACAATTTGAAGCTCGATGGCTCAAAGAAGAGACAGTTGTAGAAATTGTACGTACAGCATGGGATAAAGCAAAGATGATGGGCATTGGGCCGTCTCTCGCTGAGCGTACACGGGCGGTGAAGGCAGATCTGCATATTTGGGACCGCGATATTCTGAAGGGACTGAAAAAAAGAATTAACAAACTAAAAAAAGAACTAGAAAGGCTACGGAGGGGACCCATGTGTGCGGAGTCTCAAGCGCGACAAAAGAAGATTCTTGTCCTCATTGAAAATCTGTTGGAACAAGAGGAGATTTACTGGCTACAACGTGGTCGCGCAAACTGGCTTTTGCATGAGGATCGTAACACCTCCTTTTTTTCATAATGCGGCAATGGCCAGAAAGAAAAGAAATCAGATTAAAAAATTGCTTGATGATAATGGTGTTTGGGTGCATGATACAGAGATGAAGAATCACATTATGGGGTATTTCTCAAACCTTTTCACATCAGAAGTTTCCCATCCTAATTTGGAGGTTCTATCTCTTGTTCAACGAAAAGTGACTGATGAAATGAATGATGCTCTTCTCGCCCCCTATACGGCCGAGGAGGTTAGAAAGGCCCTTTTTGATATTGGTGATTTAAAAGCGCCAGGTCCTGACGGCCTCCACGCTATTTTTTACAAAAGATTTTGGTCTATGTTGGGAGATGACCTGACCGAAGAGGTTCTCCAAGCGGTAAATACCTGTTCTATACCAACTGGATGGAATGATACTGCAATTGTAATGATCCCAAAGATTAACTCTCCTGAAAAGGTAACCCAATTTAGACCAATTAGCTTGTGCAATGTGGTGTATAAGGTTATTTCAAAAATGATTGCTGCTCGTCTAAAGATAATCCTATCAGATATTATTAGCCCAGCTCAGAGTGCCTTTGTGCCCGGAAGATTGATTATAGACAATATCTTGGTGGCATATGAATGTTTCCATACAATTAAAAAGAAAAGGGCGGGTAAAGAGGGTTTGTGTGCCATCAAATTAGATATGCACAAAGCATACGACCGAGTGGAGTGGTGTTTCTTAAAGGAAATTATGCTAAATTGGGTTTTAAAGAGAGTTGGGTGAATTTAATTATGAAATGTGTATCCTCTGTGGAGTACCGGGTCCGTATTAATGATGATGAGACGGAGAGCTTTAAACCAACTAGAGGATTGAGGCAGGGAGATCCCCTTTCTCCCTACTTATTCTTGTTATGTACAGAGGGTTTGACTGCCCTTTTAGCTAATGCGGAGGAGAATGGAAACATTTCCGGTATAAAGGTTTGCAGAGATGCCCCATCAATTTCTAATCTCCTTTTTGCCGATGACTCTTTGATCCTTATGCGAGCCAATCCAAGGAGTGCGGAGGCGCTGAAATCACTTTTGGATTTGTATTGTGCCGCCTCGGGGCAAATGGTTAGTGTTGAAAAATCTAGTATATTCTTTAGTCCCAATACTAAAGTGGAAGACAAGGCACAAATATGTACAATTTTAAATATTATGACTAAAGCCCTCAACGACAAATACCTGGGTTTGCCGGCAAATGTGGGCATGGACAAAAGTGATTGTTTCCAGTTCCTGATCGATCGAATCATTATGAAAATTAGTGGATGGAAGGAAAAATTGTTATCTTCTGGAGGGAAGGAAATTCTGCTCAAATCTGTTGTACAAGCCATCCCCACCTATGCGATGTCTGTCTTTAAAATTCCTAAAAAAATTTGCAAAGGAATTATTGACGCGATGTCGCAGTTTTGGTGGGGTGACGAGGACAATCAGAAGAGGATGCATTGGATGGCATGGTGGAAAATGTGTGTTCCAAAAGATCAAGGAGGTATGGGCTTCCGAGATATACACTGTTTCAACCTGGCGCTATTAGCTAAACAAGCGTGGCGTCTTCTCGATAATCCGGAATCTTTATGTGCAACCATCTTGAGAGCTAAATATTTCCCTGAGGGAGATTTGATGAACGGAAGTTTAAAGAAGGGATCCTCCTTTACTTGGCAAAGCATTATGGCGGGAGTGAACTCTTTGAGAAAGGGTTATATCTGGCGAGTTGGAAATGGACAAAACATTGATATTTGGAGAGATGCGTGGATTCCGAATTGTGCGAATAGGAAAATTATTACTCCTAGAGGTGGGCAACTTCTATCAAAGGTGGCTGATCTTATTGATCCAATCACAAATTTCTGGGATGAAGATTTGGTGATACAAACTTTGTGGCCAATTGATGTGCAAAGGGTCCTCGCGATTCCCCTCCCTATGCAGAATATGTCGGATTTCATCGCCTGGAGCTATACAAAAAATGGTGTATTCACTGTTCGATCAGCTTATTTGGAGGAATGGAACCAACAATACGGGAGGAAATTGCAATATACTAATGGTATGGGTCGTACCAATGTCAATCCTATATGGGGTAAGATTTGGAAATTATCGTGTCCGAGAAAGGTAAAGATATTTATTTGGCGAACGTTGCATGGAACTCTACCGTGTCGTGTTACACTTGCCAATAGACATATAAAAGTTTTGCCCCTTTGTCCATCTTGCTCGAATGGGCAAGAAGATACAAAGCACATCTTGTTTCTGTGTCAGAAGGCAAAAGAGGTTTGGGGAAAGCTGGGGATGTACGAGGTAATTAAGAAAGCTTGTGTTATTGATCGTGCGGGTGAGGCGGTTCTTGAATTTTTACTTTTTATGCCGCACCAAGAACTATCTATATTAGGTTGCCAAAATACAAGTGAATTAATCGCGATAACCGCCTGGTATTTATGGTGGGAGAGACGCATGTTGGTTCATGAAGGGAAATCTCAAGAAGTGAATCAGATTTCAATGGGGATTCGTGCTATAACTGCAAACTATGTGAATGCCCACTCCTCTAGTGCGACTAGTAGAAAAGAAGGATGGAGCCGACCTCCTATGGGTTTTGTTAAACTAAATGTTGATGCTTCTTTTGACCATGATCTGCTCAGGGGCACGGCAGGTGCGGTGCTCAGAGATGACAAAGGAAACTTCATTGCTGGCGGAAATTGGAAGATCGATTGGTGTGCTGATGTACTAACAGCAGAAGCGATGGCTCTTAGGTTTGGTTTAATTCTTGCACAAAAGGTGGGATGCAATCGTCTTATTATTAACTCTGATAATATGGAAGTCATTGACACTATGAAGAATGGAGGACAATCGGCGGGAGTTGCGGCGCCAGTATTCGAGGATTGCTACTTCATGGCATGCGATTTTCCGTTGACTAGATTTGAACATTGTAATAGGGTAGCTAATAAGGTTGCTCATGAACTTGCTAGGCTAGCGAAAGGTTATGTAACTAGAGACTGGTTTGAGGAGCCTATGGAGAATATTGTACCTCTTCTTATAGACGATGTAACTATCATTTCCAATTAATAAAGTGGACGTTTTCTTTCAAAAAAAAAAGTAACCGTGCAAGGCAAAAAGCAATGTGCTCAATTATCATTATTAAGAACTTCAACATAGAGTGAGATTACACTGGTAGACCGAGAGCACGCACAGAAGGTCGAAATTTCTAATTGGTTTAGCTCTAGTGAAGTTTATATGATGGTGGCACCTAGAACTAGGAGAACTTTCATTACAATAACATGCATGCACAATGTCCTGAGGAAGGCTGATTTAACCAACTCTTCCAAGCTAAATCACATTCACTCTCCTAAGTACATCAACTAGTACAAATTAAGGAGCTCTCTCACAAGGCAATATAACATTGACAGAACAGCAGTCATGCATAATATATTTACTTTCGTCAAAGCACACCTGGTAATATATCCATGGATGCTGATTTCCTACCAAACCATTGTCCGTAACGAGATAAAGAAACTGCCTGTATGGAGTATGCATGTCCAATGGCGAACCAGTCTTGTCCTTCTAAGGGCGGCCACTATTACATCAATGATGCATCTATATATACCAAAATCTATATCCATAGCAATATAAAATGACTCAAAGAGGAAGATCCAGTAATAATCTCAGCCATCAAATGGTGTTAATCCAACGACTTATATTGCTCTAATGGCGAGTGCTCAACATGTTTAGCGTGTAATTAATAACATGTCAAATCATGGATTTCGAGTCGAACGACTAGTCGCGACTATTCGTCGACTAGTCGATGAGTCGTTGCATGAAGGTCGACTCAACCTGTCGGCTCGAATCATTGGATGAGTCGAGCGACTCGGTCGACTAGTCTCGACTAGTCGCGGTTTTTGAGTCGAGCGACTCGATCGATATGTCACGTAAGAGGAGCCTGGTAGAGGAAATGGGGCAGGGAAGAAAGGGCGGTTCCTGGGAAGGAGGGGGGAGGCGGAGAGGGAAGGGCGGAGGCAGAGAAGCCATGGAAGAGGAGCCGCAGCAAGTTTATTGCGGCTGTTGATTTGTGCCTGGAGGCTGGACCTGGAAGGGAGCAAGTGAGAGAAAGAGATAAAAGAGAGTAGATGGACGGTGAAGATTAGAGAATATAGATGGTTCAGATTGAACTAGGCATGCTAGGGTTTCATTGGGCCTTACTGGGCCAATATTGCCTTCCGGACAATATTTAACGCTTACTGTATTTGTCCTGCTGGAATTTTATCTATTTATGGGTCAGCCCAATAACAATTTCAGAAATTCCTAATAAATCCTAGAGGCTCACTTAACCCATTTGTGCAAGGCAAGGGATACTACTAAAGTTTAGTCCCACATTGCTAGTTTAGTGGGAGTTGGACCTCCTTATAAGGGAGGTTCTTTCCCCACTTGTATGAGCATGAGAACAAGAGGGACATCCACGCCCGCTCCTCCTCCGTCGCCACGCCCCACTCTCTTATCTACGTACATGGGGTAGTTTGGCCAAAGTCAATGTTCCAATTCCAAAGAAGCGGAAGCTTGGACCGAAGACTGTGGATTGTGTTTTCCTGGCATATGCTTTTCATAGCATTGGCTATAGATTCTTGGTTGTAAAATCCGAGGTACCTGACATGCATGTCGGTACGATCATGGAGTCGAATGATGCGACTTTCTTTGAAGATATCTTTCCCATGAAGGATATGGTTACCTCGTCTAATCAGGAGATGCCTAGTTCATCGAATCAGGAACCAGTTACAATTACCGAAGCTGCCATTTTGATGGAACACTTTGAAAGTCCTGTGGAGGAGAACAATGAAGTTCCTACTAGGAGCAAGAGACAGAGGACCACAAAGTTCTTTGATGATGATTTTCTTGTGTATCTCATAGATGATACTCCCAATTCTATTTCATAGGCCTATGCATCTGAAGATTCTGACTACTGGAAGGAAGTGGTTCGTAGTGAGATGGATTCCATCTTGGCGAATGAAACTTGGGAGATAACTGATCGTCCTTATGGGTGCAAACCTATAGGATGCAAATGGTTATTCAAGAAGAAGCTTAGGCCTGATGGTACTATTGAAAAGTACAAGTCTCAGCTCGTGGCTAAGAGTTATACCCAAAAGGAAGGTGAGGACTTCTTTGATACTTACTCACCTGTGGCTCGACTGACCACTATTCGAGTTCTACTTTCGCTAGCTGCCTCACATGGTCTTATCGTTCATCAAATGGATGTTCAGACTGCTTTCCTAAATCTTTATCAGATATATAGAATACATACAAATGTATTTGTATCAAAGTGCTGATACAATATATTGTGATATACAATATATGATGACAACAATATTTATGTTCTTATTACAACATCACAAGTGGACATAGATAAATAGATCACTAAGGAGATTGAGAGACTAATCAAAGTCTCCAAACATATCGATTTAGGTATACTCAACCAACATGTTCTCCGTGTGAGCAAGGTCCTCCGGCTGATGGAAAGTCATGGTGTTGCTCGGTCCGAGTGGAACATCGTGCGAACAACCAGTTCCATTTGCAATGTGTGGGTGAAGGTTGAAGTTGGATTCAAACCTTTTCCCTTGGGATCCTTGGCATCTTGGGATTGCTCGCGCTATCCCACAGGACAAGACGGATCTTGATGTCCATGACCCACATAGCGTAGTTGTGGCCATTAAGGGCGAGTGTCTCAAATTCTTTAGCCATCGGTTACTTATCTCTCCCTAATAATAAAGCACGGATTGGGTCTCCGGGTTCACCGTCACAATACGCTTCTTTCCGTGATTTTACGCTTTCAGTTCGAATTTAAAATATATACGCGAGGTGGTACTAATTCGGAGAACCAATCTCTCCCTAATAATAAAGCACGGATTGGGTCTCCGGGTTCACCGTCACAATACGCTTGTTTCCGTCACAATAACTGTCTGTTGGTCGCGTATGGCTAGACCTGCAGTATTGGGCCTTGACCCGGGCTGCCTCCTCGGCACACGCAGGGCTTTCCTTGGTAACTAAAATACGCAGGTCTCCTTCCGTAACTAAAAAACGCAGGTCTCTCCTCGCCTCACTTACCAATTCCAAATTTTCAATGCCATTACAACTCTGAGCAGAGTAAACGGGGATCATCGATACTCCTATCAAATAGAAAGGGAATCGATGCGATAGAGTTCGGTTTGGCTTGGACCTAAACACGCCGCCGTATTTCAAATCGTGGTGCTTGGTAGATCGAGATCGAGAAAGAGAGAGGGGGGTTGACGGGGAGAGAGCAGTCAGGCAACGGCGGCGTTGGCTCAAAGCACAATCAGGCGACGATGGCAGCTCGGGAGCACGAGCATGACGGCGGTTGGGCATCACCTAGCAACACCTCCATGCGTCGTGCAGCCCCAAGGCCCAAGTCACCACCACCACCACGGCCTCCCGTCGATCTGATCCTCCCCGTCAGCAGCGAGGTATGGCCGAATTCACACGAGCTGCAATGGCGTATCTTCTTCCGGCGCCTGGAATGGCTCCCCGTCGGGCAACACCTGGACGTGCTTGGTTTCTATGCTCCTGGTCATCATGCTCGTCATGCCCAGAGCCCTCCTCCACGCTCGCAAGCCTCCCTTCCCTCGAGTTCGCGCGCATGGGCACGTCGTCCTCCGATCTCGGCCATCTCCGGAGCTGTCGTCCACGCCCTCGTGGGGCGGCCATGCTGCTCTGATTCCGAGCTCCCCGCATCGCCACATGGCCTGTGCAAGGTCCAAGACGGACGAGCAGGACGCCGGAGCCCACCCCTCTGTGTGCATACGTGAACTGTAGTGTTTGGGCGTCTTGCTTTCTGGGTGCTGCTCCTTCGTTGTTGTATGCGGGGGTGTGCTGTTGTTGTGATCTTAATTTTTCTTCATATATGCAACTAACTAATTATATTCATTTTCAGGTACAAAGATTATTTGCAGGAGTATAATGACATATATAAGGTCTTCCCTTGAATGGTCAGATAGAGAAAACAATGTACTTTCTTATTTCTTGTGGTGTTATGTTTTCTCCTATAACTGGCATGGTTGTTACATAGGTCTGAATTCCTAAGGTTCACGAGGATTTCAGTGCTGGTAAAGAGAGAGACAAGGATCGGTACTATAAGATTGTTGCTTCAGAGACATGTATCATGAATTGGGCTCAATATGCTTGCTACCTGCCTTCTCCTTATTGACTAAACCTAAGTATATGACTATTTTCAGTTCTCTCATGTAACCTTAAAAGCTGCTGGTTCCGATTATAGCATTCCTTGCAATTCTTCATTAGCAGCGCGCTGCGACACACATGGCTCTGCCTCCGTGTCGTTCTACTTACTTTCGTGCTCTCTGCTTTCATTCTGCAAACCAACATTCTTTTTCGTATTAATCATGCCATGCTAAAAGGTAAAAGTTATTGCTCGGCAGAAAGGAACATTGTTGTCAATCTTGCTGTTGTTTGGGCACTATAGTTCATGCTATATTCTGAACTCCTTTTTGTTCTACTCACTTTTGTTTATGTTCTGTTGCCTCATGTATTTACAGTATGAATTCTTCAACTTTGCGTTTCTTGAACATGGTCAGGACAAACGATAAATTTAGATGCTAAGTTGCCTTTTTTTCTGCAGATTTTCTCTACAGCGCCATCATTCGATGCTGACAAAATAGAAGGAAAGCTCTCCAGGAAATTGAATAAATAGTCATTGTTCATTTTAGTTGCTAAAAGGAGAGGACTGCCGCAAATTTTAGAACCAGGATATCAATTATGGCAGTTCTATCAGGTATTGCTTATTTGCATTGTACAAACACAATTCTTTTTTTTTTTGACAGAACCTCGTCAGAGGGCGGGGAGCTCCCGCATTGCATTAAGAAGAAGAGAATTGGTTCAGTTAATAGGGGAAATTGGACCCAATAACCATACATGGCACGGTTAATTAAGGGAAACCAGCGAAGACCACACAGACCGGGCCAGCTCCCAAGGGACGTCGTCTGAGCCAGATACAAGGGTGCCTAAGCCCATGACCACGGACACCACAAGATACCCAACCAAGCCAACCTCTGCAACCTCAAGAGCACGCCTGCAACTAGCTGTGTACTTGCGCCTAACCTTCTGAAAAGTGAGACCACATATTGACCTCCACCAATGCACGAATTTCTTGGACTGGCGTCGGCGTAAGCTGTATCTTATACATTTGTAGATAAGGCTTCATCTTCTCTTGCACATCCTCCTCAGTGGCTTTCTTACATGTCATTCCCTTCGGTAGTTCCCCATAAGCCTCCGCCAACCTATATTCAGCGTGTTTGGTAGTAGAAATGTTGCAGTATTTGTTCTTCTTATCCAAACGGCCACTGCGCCTTTTGGAACAGGTAGATGCCTCTTCAATCTGCACATGAATCGGTTCTTCAAGCAAGGACAATGGCGCTGCGCAACTGAAACTGCATAGGAACTCATCCAACAAGGTGGTTGAAGGCACGCCAATGTCACGGAGTAGCTCTTTGGACCCAGAAGACATCCTATTGGTATTGCCCTCTGAAGCAGTCATCCCTGTAGAGGAGAGGGAGGCACCTCTCCAACCAAGCCAATAGGCAAGGCCACCTCAATCTGCTCCATACCATCGGTCGCTGCGACTTTCTCAGCAACCTTAGCTTGCACCTCCTCACCTTGAATCACCATCTCCTGCAGAGCTAGATCCAAATAAGAACATCTGCAGGTAGCGCCACCGTAGCCAGTACCTCGGACGAGCAACCGGCCACACCCGCATCACTGACATCCTTACCACCAGCAACAACAGGAGGCAACAATTCCTCATGGTCGCACCAGGGAGGAGGCGGACTCATCGGCGCCAAGGAAGAGATGATGGCCGGCGAAGCAACAACTGTATCACTAAGAGCCTCCAGCCACTCCAAGAGTCCTGAGACCTGGATCGCCCATCCCTGGAGAGCGACCGCCATGTCACGGAGAGGTTGAACGACCTCCTCCACACGGGCAGTAACCAGGGCCTGCAATTCGGCGCGCAGCGCCTCGGTCTATGCAGCACAAACATTCTAAGATTAATATTTTTAGGTGTGTAGCATTTGGTCAGATTTGGCTTATTTGATAATGAGCAAAACATAATTGTTGTGATCGAATATAACAAATAATTTTGCGGGGTAGCATCAAAACTGTTAATGTGAAGTTCTCTGGTTCTGTTTTTTATAATTTTGATTCTCTCCTTAAGTTGTCGATGGATAACACTGAAGCATGTATTTATACCCATTTTGAAAATCCAAAGCGTTTAATAACATTTAGTCTCATGATATTACAATAAAATATGCTAACTACTAAGCTTGATGCCTTCATGGTTTTTTGATACTCCCTCCGATCCATATTAGTTATCGCTGGAACGGATGTACCTAGACGTATTTCAATGCTAGATATATAAGTTTGAGCGACAACTAATTTGGATCGGAGGGGGTACTAAGATTAACAGTGACTAGCTGCTTCAGTTACTCTGCACTTTATTGAGTGTTTTTACATGATTTGGTTAGTGTATCAAGGCGAATTAAACTGATATTAGGAGGGTAATTTGCTATAATTACCACAGCGGTACCGGTGCAAAGAAATACTTTTCTGAAATTTCAAACAATTCCTCTAAAATGTATGGCATACTCTATATATTTGCCTCAACCTTCTCTATACGTACATCAAATATATCTGTGCAATTGGATTTTTTTTTTGCAAATCCTAATGTAATTAAAACAAGAATTATGAAGTATGCCATCATTTTATTATTTAATTAGCTCAATTATTTCTAATTCTATAGCTTATGTAAGTACCGTTTGTGTTCAGGTTTGATGTTAGGAGGGTAATCTCCTCATCATGCAATTTTTTATTTCATAGAATGCATGATGGAGTTACTTTATTCTGAGCGTTTGTCTCCAGATAATAGATTTGCTAACCAGTTGGCTAACATTGTTGTAAATGTGGTAACATTAGATTTCTTTCATAGTACTTCCTTTGAAAGCTTTGTTCCACAAAATTGCTTAGCATATTTGTATTTTTGGTCCCTGCTGTAAGTCATATGCATCCGCCAACGCGGTGAGCCAATTGATATTTTCATGATGGGATAATGCATATGCGGCAGAAATTTGATGTGGACACACGTCTGGTATGTATTGTTTTTTCTTTCTTTGCACAATACAGCATCCTTCTGAATTTCATAGACTTTTGGATAAATAGTTCAAATGTGTTTCCAATGACACGCTTGTGAACATGGCTACCTGCTGTAATGTAACATCAGAACACTTACTCCATTGCTTTGTTGTAGATTGAGGGTCTGGTCTTGACAATGGATAGCAGCACCTTGACATGAAGCACAGGCAGAGAAATGTAACATCCTGACAGCTAATGTATCACTAGAGTATGAGAGAAGGTGTGTAGTTTTACATAAATTACTTCTTCAACTTGCAAATTCCCTTGAACTTGAAAGGATTTGATGTGGTGGCCAAAGTTATACAGCCTCATGATACATATCATCCACTCTTTGAAATTCGCATGCATCTTCCGCTCAATTTATTCAGGAGCATAACTATTATCTGATCCATGTGCGTGTTTGCTTGGATCTATTATTTATTCTCTTTCACGACAAATATGCTAATCCCATTAGTGGCTTTCAAGCCATCAGTTGTGTATCTAATAAATTTTGTATGTAACTTGGTACAAATATTTTGTCAGGTTCATATGTTTTCCTGAAAGCTGAAACATTCAAAGTGGTGATGGCAAATGGCATCAATGTCACCAGCGTTGGCTTTAAAGCAGGCTAATCTTAATTTACTGATGTTCAATGTAGTTGTACAAAAAATTTATTTGTATGTGGCCAAAATAAATATTTGAGCAGATTGACCATTTGTTTTCGACACCATTTTCTTGTCAATTTTTTCTCCCGTTGCAACGCACGGGCATATGTGCTAGTATGGATAAACCAGAGATAATTAATTTACACATGATAAATTAAGGACCATCATGGTTGATGTTGTAATGAACTTTGCCAAATTAATGAAAATTTCAAGAAGTTGGCTTGAAATCATTAGTGTGAACTTCAAATTGTTAAGCATGACACTTTGTAGATAATCTCGAAAAGAAAATTTCGGAGTAGATTTAGCAGCTTTAAAGGAGTATAATCTGATGAAATCCGTAGATACTCATACTTCAAATGCCTTATGGGAGAGCACTTTGGCAATCATAATGTCAAAAATAACAAAATGTAGGCTTAAACAATAAAGATAGATAATCTGCAATGCAATAGATCTACCACGTGATCCCAAAACATTAATTTGAAGAGATCACTTAGAATTTTGCATATAATTCTTACTCATATTAAGCCAAAAAGGCCCAATTAAGATTAATTGAGTTTTATTTGCAAGAAACTGAAATCTCAATTGCAAATAATAAATGTAAATATTCTGCAAAATTGATGCTCAAGTGAAAAACTTGAATTGTGTAGACCTCAAAATATTGAGCATTACGCTTCATTATGCTTCAAACTAGTGGATGGGGCGCCACCTGGTGGCGCCTCTTAGGTGGGATTGTGCGCACTAATCAAGCTGTTGTATTTGTTAGGTGTCGGTATAACAATATGCTTAGTTTAGAGAAGACATGCAGCCAGATGAGGCGGTATTATTTGGAGCTAACATAACCTTTTCTATTACACGTATCACTATGACACTATGACAATTATCCTCAAAAGGGTTACCAGCCAAAAAAAACCATGTACTTGACACTTAGAAGAGCTAGTGCATTTTGGCTAGTGTAATTTCACAGAAATAATAAGCTAACAATATATATTTGGTCGATGGAGATGTCCAGATCATGACCAATATGTTACTGTGCGCACTAATCAAGTTGTCGTAGTTGTTAAAGTGTTGATAGTACAAATAATTAAGAGACATTTTCATGCTTTGCTCAAATCTTCTCTTCAGGTCCATCTCTCTTTAAGATTTCTTGTGAGCTTTATCAACATACCAATTTCACAAATAATATCATTCTTTTAAATCACATTCGTACACCTCTTATCAAAAGACCGAACAAATTATTCATTGCCAAACCAGAAAGTACCATTCATGTACATCAGGAAAAGAACATTTATAACTAAAATAGCACCCCCACATTAAGATCAGTCAACTGATATGAATCTAAAAACTCAGGGGGTACATACAATTGATCCAAGCAAAGCACTCACCGTACATGAATTACACACCTCTGGCAGCTTCCTACTTAAATCCTAGTACAGACTACAGCCCCATCAGTGAACCATGGGAGGAAGAGAAAAGCAAGCAACAGTCGATCATCTTCAAGACAGGAAGAAACCGAATCATAAACTGGAAGAAAAATTGGGACAGCAGAACCCTCACCTCATAATGGACCTTGTACTTCTTGTCTCTCATGCAGGTTCTGCAGAATAAGATTGTACAACAAATGAGCAGAATCTATAAGCATTGTCTCTTCAGATTATTTGTAATGGCAGCATAACACTTGGTTCAAGCAAATGATTGGTGCTGCTGCTAGTCCTATTTTTTCAGGAGCAGAGCAAATTGTACAGCAAATAAATCACCCATATATACAAGTATGGAACGAATTATACTAAGCTATGATATAACTCCCAAACATAGTGACATTTCAGGAGCAGAGCAAATTGTCCAACAAATAAATCATCCAATACAAGTATGTAATGAATTAGACTAAGTTACTCTATCATACACCTCATATTTGAACCAGGCATGTGTGTGCAATATACAAATTATTTCTGTCATAAACTTGAAACACGACAAGTTGCTCTTACTCATGACTGGTCAAAACATCAAATAAATGGGTGTAAATTAAGCTACCTCAAGCTCCACACCATGATCTGAAAACCAGTGCATATAACATGACATGTAGTAAGCAACTCAATCATTTTCATGGTTGCTGGTCAAAATGGTACACACATTAATTGCCACAATTTCATTCAGACAATCAACAGAAAACCAAATCAGTGACACAAAATAGACAGGTACAACATGTGTTCCTAGCATACAGGCATTACACGACGGCTAGGCCACAATTACAGTGCAGATTATGCAATCAAAAGACAAGACAGTATGCGGCGTACACATACCGATGGTTCGAGATGGTGCCCGTTGGCCTGCCGCCGGAGATCTTGACCTACAAACAGCCATTCACACTGACTGGAGGAACACCAAAGCAGCAGATTTGCAGCCCAATGGGAGGTATTGGTATGGTACCTTCCATTCATAAGAACTTGCCTTTCTAATATATGACCACCACGTTGATGTTGCATCTCAGGTTCTCCTGCAGCAGAGAAGGATCTTCACAATGCACCACATAAAAATTCAGAAAGAGTAGAACATCAGAAATAGAAATTTTACTAAATGGAAGTTAGAGAGATAAATGACAGTTCATGTGGCAACTTGATTCTCTCCAAATCACCACTACCGTAATCAACGAATCATCACTAAATCCATCAAAACTAATAGAGGCATTATTCAATAGCACAAAAGCATGTTTCTGCTGTGCTACAAGATTCAGAAAGGTAAACAATAAATAATATTCGGTATCGTTGTAGTCGTATACCAACAAGAAATGCATCACACAGCCACACAAGATTTACCTGTTCTTTTCCCTTGCTTTGCCTTGTAGTGGAAACAAACCAAACATATGTTGTCAAGACTGATTTTTACTGCTAATTAAGTGGTTAGACCTTTATATTTCAGTACAGTGTAGACTGTTTTTTACTGCTAATTAAGTGGTTAACTATCTTTACTTTGTTCTATATTAAGTCCCATGTGCATTTTACACAACATTTATCTTCCGAGAGATATCTTCAGTTCGAGCAGGCATAAAACAAGGTTGCGGGTATCACTTCTCATTAGATGCGAACCTACTTCCTGTTGGGGGTCACGCTGATAAGGTAAAGATGTGTGTTCATCCTAATTATGCCAACTTGTAAGCTCTATGAGTGTAGAGGTAGCTCAGATTTTTAATAGTTTTATTTTATTGAGATTCAGGAACTAAACATAAGAAGTAGGAAAACTCTCACATTGCCATGTCGCATAGAAATGTCCGTCTAGCCTGAAAGCCCTAGCAATTGTGAGAACATAACGAACCTAAATCTCTTCACTCGCTTAGCCCCAATTTAAAATCATAGTGGGAACTTGAAGAAACACAATAGCATGCCTTCGACATGATTACTACGCACTGCAAACCCGAAACGCTACATCTAAATAATTCTAACCAATAGAGTTACTCCAATTAGCAACTAACGATCTGGAATGACAGCCGAATCAAACAGGGGGAGATGGATAGAGCCACCGGGAAGAGAAGAGGGGCAAGAGCACCTTGATCGCGGATGCCGTGCTTGTCGTCCGTGCGTGGAGCAGCCCGTGGTCATCAGCCGCGTGACTGCAATCGCGGTGCAGGGCGAGCTAGAGGCCGTACTTGGTCGCAGCCAGCTCGAGGCCTTAACAGCGACCTGCATGACTGCATTAGGAAGTAAAGCAAATCGGACCTTCATGAGTAACAACAACGCAACATCCAAATCAAATCAAATCGAAGCAAGGGCAGAAAAGAGAGACGCGAGACGCGTCAGAGGGAACGGCATCCTGATGTCGCTCGGCATCTCCCGCTCTTTCATGGTGCGGTCCTGGATGTCTTATGAAGGCGGAAGTATTAATTAATTCTCATTCAAACGTAGCTAATAACATCACAGTATATAGTATTCAAAGCACAAGAGCATCTTTTGGGACATTACCTCAAACACCTGTTGCGCATCTAGAACTAGGGCTCGATTCCCGGCCTTGAGATCCCATATGCAAATCTTCTTATTGTACGAGCCGCTCAGCAGGAACCCCTCCTTCATCGTGCTCCACGCCAGTCCATACCTCCACGTCGTACTCCCCAAGGCGGTAGACATGCACCCGGCGCTGTTGACCTCGCCCTTATGCGGCACTGAGTGACCGATGGACACGGACGGGGCGGCGCGGCCCTCGGCGGCAGCCGCCACGGCAGGAGCTAGAGCACGGCGTCGACGAGCATGAGGTGGTTGGGGGAGTCATCGGAGGTGTGGGTGCCGAGGACGAGGCTGTGGGAGCGGGTGGAGGCCGGCGACTCTGAGAGGAGCCACTGGAAGGTGAGCGAGGGCAACTCGAGCGGCTGGGGCATGACGAGGTCGTAGAGCACGGGTGCGCTCTTCTTCCAGTCCAGGTACGCCATCTCCATCGTGGCGGTGGGGGCGACGGCTCCTCTGGCAGCCTGGAAGAGCAACTCTCCTCCTCTCTGAGGCGAGACGAGGCGGGCGGAGCAGGATTGGGGCAGCGGCGGCGGCGGCAACCCTAGCCGGCACTCGGGGTGGGAAGAACGAGCCCCTCTCGTTCGGCCTCCACCGCTTTTCTCTCGTCTTTTAATTTTCCTTGCACCCAGCCGCTTCTTAATGTTTTGGATTACCTCCTCGCTCACCCCATCTGCGCACGTTAATGTTTTGGATTTCGCAAATATATTGTCGTTGCATCGAAAGAAAAAAAACATGTTATCGGGATTGCCAAAAGCAAACGAATTGAACATGTGACATATTCTAGAAAATATGTCTTAAATAACCCTTTACGAAATGTAAACATGAAATGTGGAGAAGTTAGATCATCTAATGTAAATTTGCAGTAGAGATAGTTGGATTGTAAATGTGCTCTCTGTGTATTGTCTTGATCAACAACAGTACAATATATACAGTCAGTTACATGAGTGGCCCGATCTAGGTGGCACGCAGGCCCGGGCGAGGGATGTGATCCGAACAAGTAGGAACTACCATGAGTACAAAAGGGTAGAATACAACAGATGTATAATATATGCTAACACCCCCCCTCAGCCGGAACGCCGTGGGTAGGACGTTCAGGCTGGAGCGAAACTCATGGAAGACATGCGACGGCAGCCCCTTCGTAAACACATCCGCAAACTGCGAGCTCGATGGAACATGGAGAACACGAGCTTCGCCTAGTGCCACACGGTCCCGGACGAAGTGAAGGTCTATCTCGATATGCTTCGTGCGTTGATGATGCACAGGATTGGAAGCGAGATAGGAGGCACTGATGTTATCACAGTAGACGATGGTGGCTTGAGTGGGAGGGCGCCGCAGCTCGTGTAAGAGTTGGCGAATCCAACACGACTCAGCCACACAGTTAGCCACACCGCGATATTCGGCTTCAGCACTAGAGCGCGACACAGTTGGCTGCCGTTTAGAGGACCAGGAAAGCAAGTTGGGACCAAGAAAGACACAAAAGCCGGAGGTGGACTTGCGTGTATCAGGACACCCGGCCCAATCGGCATCTGTATAGGCCACAAGGTCTTGGGAGGAAGATTTGTAGAGCTGTAAGCCGAAGTGGGAGGTGCCACGCAAGTACCGAAGCACACGCTTGATGAGCTGACACTAGTAGAAAAGGGGGCAATGGTCCAGGCCGGTCCAGCCCATTAGTCCCGGTTCAATCCAGAACCGGGACCAATGGGGGCATCGGACCCGGTTCGTGAGCCCCGGGGGCCGGCCGGGCCACGTGGGCCATTGGTCCCGGTTCGTCTGGACCTTTGGTCCCGGTTGGTGGGATGAACCGGGACCAATGATCCCCGCTCCTGGCCCACAACCATTCGTCCCGGTTCGTGGCACGAACCGGGACCAAAGGAAACCCCTTAGTCCCGGTTCGTGCGACCAACCGGGACCAATGGTGGTGCCTATATATACCCCCCCGTGCAAGAGCAGAGCACACTGCTCTGTTTTTTCTGGCCGAGGGGGAGAGGGCTTGGTGGTGCTCTAGCTCACCTCATATGCACACAAGGTGTTCGATGGAATGCCCGAGCCACACTACTTAAGGTTTCTCCTCTCCAAGCTCGACCGCCAAGCTCCATTTTCCTCCATATTTGTCTAGGTTTAGCGGTCCGTCACGCCCCATCCCCGTCTTCAACGTCGTCGATCACCCGCACCGATCTCATCGGCGGCACCACCGTGGTGAGCCTCTTGTTCTTATCTTCTTTCGAAAGGAAAAATATTCTTATTTGTATGTTTAGATAGATATATACTTGTATAATTTTCTTACTTTTATTATTGCATCTTATATAGTGCGATGGTTTTGGTATCCGCCCCCGTCGGCCCTCGTCCTGTCTATGATTCGGATGTGGTATATATTATCTTTTCATAACTATTGGTTCATTTATTATTTATGACAATTATGCCGACCAACGTGACATAGATTTTATTCATCTAGGAGGTTGTTGAACCGAAATTCCAACCGACCCTATTGTCGAGAGGTTAAATTTAGTTGAAGAAGAAAACAATTTGTTGAAGGAAAAAATTAGAAAAATTGAGGAGGAGAAGATGATATTGGAGTTGCATGTTGCGGATGTCGTCGATGATCACAAGATCAAGATGGATGCAATGCGCTTGAAGATTAGAAAGATTAGAAAATATGTCATTCATACCGAGGCTTGGTATCATTATGTCGTTGGATCAGTTGTTACATTGGTTGCGATTATGATCGCATTTGTTTTCGCATTGAAATGTTTTACATAGTTTCAGTGTATGGTTTAATTAATTTAGATGCTCTGCAGAGCTTTATGTTGTTAGATGAGAACTATGTATGTACTTTGGTTTTAATGTGATGATGAACTTCTATTAATTTGGTCACTTAATTAATTATCTATTCATGATCTCTCTAATGATTTTTGACACATTAATTATATATAATGCACACAGATGAACCGCAATGGATGTACGGTTCAAGACACACCTCCGAGTACATTAAGGCGTGCATAATTTTCTCGAAGTGGCTGAGGCAAACAAGCAGAATGGTTTTATGTGTTGTCCATGCCCTATATGTGGAATACTGAAGTCTTACTCGACCGGAAAATCCTGCACACCCACCTGCTTTACAAGGGTTTCATGCCACACTATAATGTTTGGACGAGGCACGGAGAAATAGGGGTTATGATGGAAGACGGCGAAGAAGAAGAGTACGATGACAACTATGTGCCCCCTGAATACGGTGATGCTCCGAAGATCAAGAGGAACCGACGATGTGCGATGATGCTGCAACGGGAGAAGCTGCTGAAGATCAAGAGGAACCAGATGATGTGCCCGATGATGATGATCTCCGCCGGGTCATTGTCGATGCAAGGACGCAATGCGAAAGTCAAAAAGAGAAGATGAAGTTCGATCGCATGCTAGAGGACCACAAAAAGGGTTGTACCCCAATTGCGAAGATGGCAACACAAAGCTAGGTACCGTCTTGGAATTGCTGCAAGTGGAAGGCGAGAATGCTGTGCTGATAAAGGATTTGAGAAGCTACTTAAAATATTGAAGAAGAAGCTTCCAAAGGATAACGAATTGCCCGACAAGACATACGCAGCAAAGAAGGTCGATGCCCTCTAGGATTGGAGGTGCGAAAGATACATGCATGCCCTAATGATCTGCATCCTCTACATGGTGCGTACAAGGATCTGAACGCATGCCCGGTATGCGGTGCATTACGGTATAAGATCGACGAGATGACCATGGTGATGTTGACGGCGAGCCCCGGAAGAGGGTTCTGCGAAGGTGATGTGGTATGCTCCTATAATACCACGGTTGAAACGTCTGTTCGAAACGGAGAGCATGCCAAGTTGATGCGATGGCACAGTGAGGACCGTAAGAAAGACGGAAGTTGAGAGCACCACGACGGGTCGCAGATGGAGAAAAATCGAGAGAAATCTTGGGATGAGTTTGCAAGTGAGCCAAGGAACGTATGGTTTGCTTTAAGCGCGGATGGCATTAATCCTTTCGGGAGCAGAGCAGCAATCACAGCACTGGCCCGTGACTCTATGTATGTATAACCTTCCTCCTTGGATGTGCATGAAGCGGAAGTTCATTATGATGCCGTTCTCATCCAAGGCCCTAAGCAACCCGGCAATGACATTGATGTGTACCTAAGGCCATTAGTTGAAGAACTTTTACAGCTGTGGAATGGAAGCGGTGTACGTCGTGGGATGAGCACAAACAGGAGAATTTAACCTAAAGGCGTTGCTGTTCGTGACCATCAACGATTGGCCCGCTCTCGGTAACCTTCGGGACGGACAAACAAGGGATACCACGCATGCACGCACTGTTTACTTGACATCGATAGTATATACCGGCAAGCTGCGGGAAGAATATGTACAGGGCCATCGCCGATTTCTTCCGACCAACCATCAATGTCGAAAGAAAGGCAAGCATTTCAAAGGCGAGGCAGATCACCGGAAGAAGCCCGCCATGCGTGCCGGTGATCACGTACTTGCTATGGTCAATGATTTACACGTAATCTTTGGAAAGGGTCCCGGACTAGCTGTTCCGAGTGACGCCGAGGACACGCACCCATGTGGAAGAAGAAATCTATATTTTGGGACCTACCCTCTGGAAAGACCTAGAGGTCCGCTCTTGATCGGCGTGATGCACGTGACGAAGAACCTTTGCGTGAACCTGCTAGGCTTCTTGGGAGTGTATGGGAAGACAAAAGATACAGGTGAGGCACGAGAGGACCTGCAACGTTTGCATGAAAAAGACGGCATGCCTCCAAAGCAAGATGAAGGTCCTGCCACTATGCTCTTACCAAAGAAGAGAAGGAAATCTTCTTTGAATGCCTGCTTAGTATGAAGGTCCCGACCGGCTTCTCGTCGAATATAAAAGGAATAATAAATATGGCGAGAAAAAGTTTCGAACCTAAAGTCTCATGACTGCCACGTGATTATGACGCAATCGCTTCCGGTTGCATTGAGGGGCTTCTACCGAAAACGTCCGATTAGCCATTGTGAAGCTATGTGCATTCCTCAATGCAATATCTCGAAGGTGATCGATCCGAAACCATACCAAGGCTAAGGAGTGATGTGGTGCAATGTCTTGTCGGTTTGAGCTGGTGTTCCCACCATCCTTCTTCAATATCATGACGCACGTTCTTGTTCATCTAGTTGACGAGATTGTCATTCTGCGCCCGTATTTCTACACAATATGTACCCCTTTCAGAGGTTCATGGGAGTCCTAAAGAAATATGTCCGTAATCGCTAGGCGGAAGGAAGCATCTCCATGGGCCATCAAACGAGAGGATGTCATCGGGTTTTGTGTTGACTTCATTCCTGGCCTTAAGAAGATAGGTCTCCCTAAATCGCGGTATGAGGGGAGACTGAATGGAAAAACACGCTTGGAAAGGACTCAACAATATGCAGGACGGATATTCTTGGTCTCAAGCCCACTACACAGTTCTCTGAGAACTCTACCTTGGTGACCCGTATGTCGATGAACACAAGAACGATCTGCGCTTCAAACACCGGAGCGGTCGACGATCGGATTACATGTGAACACATCAGACTTTCAGCAGTTGGTTGGAAGCACGTGTCGAGGTGACAGCACTGTTTGTGAGGAGCTGTACTTGTTATCCAGGGACCATCTTTGACCGTATTGATTTGGAAAGGATACGAGATAAATGGGAATACATTTTACACGATTGACCAAGATCAAAAGAGCACCAACCAAAACAGCGTGTCCGCTTTGATGCAACAACCGAGAGGGGAAAGGACACATATTATGGTTACATAGTGGACATATGGGAACTTGACTACGGACATGATTTTAAGGTCCCTTTGTTTAAGTGCAAATGGGTCAATCTGTCAGGAGGCGGGGTACAGGTAGACCCACAGTACGGAATGACAACAGTGGATCTGAAAAATCTTGGGTACACTGACGAACCGTTCGTCCTAGCCAATGATGTGGCACAGGTTATCTATGTGAAGGACATGTCCAGTAGACCGAGAAAGAGAAAAGATAAGGAAGCAAATACATCATACGATGAGCCAAAGCGCCACATAGTTCTTTCGGAAAAAGGGACATCGTGGGAGTGGAGGACAAGATGACATGTCTGAAGATTATGAAAAGTTTCATGAAATTCCTCCCTTTAAAGTCAAGGCTGACCCCAGCATCCTGATAAACGATGAAGATTATCCATGGTTACGGCGCAATAAGCAAATGACACAAGCGAAGAAAAAGTGAAGACTTTCTCCCGCAACTATTGTTCGTTTATGATACCATTATATTGTAACTGATGAGTATGATACCATTTTTCGTTTTGTACATGCACATGCTATGTGTGGGTCAATTTATGATACCATGCCAACTTTCAACTTTTTCAGAGTTCATTTGAAATGTCTTATGGTTCGGCCCTCGTAATAATTAAAAATAGCAACAATAAGTATTTTGTTGTAAGTAGAAACAAAATAAATTAAATAAAGCAAGAAAGAAAACAAAAAAAAGTGTTTTCAAATTTGAAAATTAGTAATGGCACTAACAGAAAGTTTATAATTTTCCTAAAACTAGAAGCAAAAAGATTTAAAAAATAGAGCAAAAAACAAAAGAAAATAAATAATGCAGAAAACAAAACAAAAAAACAACAATAAGTATTTTGTTGTAAGTAGAAACAAAATAAATTAAATAAAGCAAGAAAGAAAACAAAAAAAGTGGTTTCAAATTTGAAAATTAGTAATGGCACTAACAGAAAGTTTATAATTTTCCTAAAACTAGAAGCAAAAAGATTTAAAAATAGAGCAAAAACAAAAGAAAATAAATAATGCAGAAAACAAAACAAAAAAACAACAATAAGTATTTTGTTGTAAGTAGAAACAAAATAAATTAAATAAAGCAAGAAAGAAAACAAAAAAAGTGTTTTCAAATTTGAAAATTAGTAATGGCACTAACAGAAAGTTTATAATTTTCCTAAAACTAGAAGCAAAAAGATTTAAAAATAGAGCAAAAAACAAAAGAAAATAAATAATGCAGAAAACAAAACAAAAAAACAACAATAAGTATTTTGTTGTAAGTAGAAACAAAATAAATTAAATAAAGCAAGAAAAAAATGCCACCCATCGGGCCGCCACGGCTGAATCTGTTGACTGTATCCCTATTTCGGCCAGATTCAGGCCCGCAGAAGGCCCAGAAGGTCCAACAGCAACGAAGGAGCAAGTAGGCCCATAAGCCTGCAGTTCAAGGAGTTCAAGAGGAAGCGGCGGGGGCTTATAAACCACTGCGCCCCTCTCAACTAGCGAGTGGGACTAAACTTTGGCCCCGACGCGGCAGCAGTAGGGCCTTTGGTCCCGGTTGGAGGCACCAACCGACTAAAGAGGCTTTAGTCCCGGTTGTAGCCACCAACCGACCATAGGCCGCAGCTTCCGCCTTTGGGCTACCGAAATTGAGGCTTTTGGTCTCGGTTGGTGGCTCCAACCGGGACTAAAGGTGGCATTAGTCACGGTTGGTGCCACCAACCGACCAATGCGCTTTGTATATAAGTGGCACTTTGCGCTTTTGCGTTCATCGCCACATTGCCCCAAGACGCCGAACGCATCGACGCCGCCAGCTGCCCAGCCGCCGCCGCTCCGCTCCCGCCGTCGCCGTCGCCGTCGCCGCCCCGTCGTCGCCGCCGTCCGAGCCCGAGCCTTTCGCCGTCGTCGCCGCTTGAGCTCTGCCTTGCCGCCAGGAGCTCCGCCGCGTCGCCGCCGCCCATGAGCCCCAGCCCGTCGCCGCCGCCGCCGCCGCCGCCCACCCAGCGCTCCGCCACCACTGTGAGCCGCCGCCGCCCACCGCCAGGCTCTTTTTTCATTTTATTATTTTAGTTTTTTTCTGTTCATATAATGCATATATATGTGTATGTGTATGTATATATGTTCATATATGTTATGTATATGTTTCATTTTATTAGTTTTTTTCTGTTCATATAATGCATATATGTGTATGTGTATGTATATGTTCATATATGTTATGTATATGTTTCATTTTATTAGTTTTTTTCTGTTCATATAATGCATATATGTGTATGTGTATGTATATATGTTCATATATGTTATGTATATGTTTCATTTTATTAGTTTTTTTTCTGTTCATATATGTGTATGTATATATGCGGCTCTGTTCATATGTGGCTATATATATGCAAAAGATAGATTTATAGAAAAGTTCGTTTTTTTCTGTTCACAGATTTTTTTGTTGATATTAATTATTGTAGAATATGCAAATGTTGGTATATTCATATGAACAATGCATTAGGCAAAACCTTTGTTTTTTTTGGAATTTTCTATTTGAACATTTTTTTAAAACAAGCAATACTAAAAGAATGAGAGGAAAAGGAAAATAAGAAGAGGAAGAAAGGAGAAAAGAGGAGAGGAAGAAGAGGAGAAATAAATAAGAAGAGGAAAAAGAAGAAAAGAAGAGGAGAAGAAGAAAGGAATAGAGGAGAAAGGAGAAATTCTATTTTTCTTCTTCTCCTCTATTCCTTTCTTCTTCTCCTCTTTTTTCTTCTTTTTACTTCTTCTTCTTCTTCCTTCTTCCTTCTTCCTCTTTTCTTCCTTTTCCTTAATTATTTTCCTTTCTCGAGGGAGAAGAAGAAAAAGAAGAGGAGAAGAAGAAAGAAAGGAAAGGAGAAAGAAGAAACTTAAACACGAGGGGGTGGTACCGATATAATTAACCCCCTCTAGATACAACTGCAGCAGCCCCCTCGGCCCTCTCGCTCGACCAAAACTCTCGAGGACACCCAAACCCTAGAGAGAAAACGATGTTGAATAATAATTGACATGTTGTCAATATTTGCAGAAACTATGGAGCACTCCCGAGACGAAGAAACAGAAGCGATGTTGGGGGAAATAATCGCAAATGGAAGTGATGATGTTGCGTCATTTCTCATCGACACCGTTGGTCAGATGGATGAAGAAGAGGGCTATGATTATGATGGCTTCACTCATTAATGCGGTACAAGAGGAGGACTATGTTCATGATGGCTCCGGTGACACAATGGAGGTACAAGACGAAGGAGACCGTGCGAGCCGAGTCACCGAACCGAGTCCGCTAGGTATATATATATTAGTTAAGCCCGTCTTGACAAGTTAATTGATGCATCCATTGTTTTGGTATATGTACACATATTAAGTACTGTCGTCTTTCTTCCTTATAATTTCTAGCCCTCCGGATCGAGCACAACTTGCACGGAGACGAGGCCCAAGAAAAGTTGAGCTCGGATGAAAAGTTTGAGATCATAGAAATCGCGCCCGACGGCGAACCGATTGAACCCAACCGGACAAAGAAGGCATTTTCTGCTCGGTCGGGGGTTCTTGTTAGGGACAGATCGATCAGCATCCAGCAATGGTATAAGCCTGCTAAGGATGAAGACGCCGAGGTGTCTTATGTCAATGATATCGTAAAGAAGATCTTTGGAATGAGCTGAAGGCAAATTTCACCCTACCGCCAGAGGAGGATCCGGAGAAGCCGCTTAAAGAGCAATTAATCAAGTCTTGTGCTCTTAAGAAGATGGCTGGCCTAATGAGGAGGTGGAGGAAAGAGCTGAACCAGTTTGTCAAGAAAAAAGAGACACCAGAATTCATCGGCAAATATGAGAAGATCAAAGATCACTGGCCCGCATTTGTGGCCCACATGACATCGGAAAAGAGTAAGAAGATGTCGGAGACAAACAAGAAAAATGCTGCGAAGAAGACGCTTCACCATCGCACGGGGTCAGGTGGCTACCTCAAAGCCCGGCCTAAGTGGTCCAAGGCTGAGCATGATCTGCTTGAAAAGGGATCGAACCGAGACGATCTGCTGGCGCACCGTTGCGGACTTGGTTCTTCGGGGCTGGCGGAACCTTGGACCCTGTAACAGGGCAGTGTCAGTGGGACGAACGAGCAACTGCAAACACCAGTCAAGAAACTTCGACAATATATTGATGCTGCGCAGCGAGGGACGTTCCTTCCAAACAGGGAGAAGGACGAGCTCACAATGGCCCTTGGGAATCCCGAGCACCCTGGACGGACACGAGGCACGCCAGGCTCGCTTCCGTGGAAGGTTGGTTTTCCGGACGCAGGGGGTTACAAAACCCACGAGAGGAGGAAGAAAGTGGAGCATGACCAAATGCAGGCGCTGCTTGGAAGGGTAATGGGGCTAGAGGATCGAGAAGAGGAACGAGAAGCAGCAGATCGCAACAAACGACATGCCGAAGCTACCCCGCCATCTCAGCGCAGAAGCAGCGTTGCTTCCACCGAGCTGCTTCAGCCGGAGCATGTCTTGACGGCTCTCGCCAGCTATCCGTGGATGGTATCACGAGTCTCAAAATTGCCACATTATGGCGCGATGCATGAATTTGAAGGTCAAGGCGGTTGTTGGCCAAGTTTATCCTAGTGGACCCGCACAACTTATCACCGCCACCGATTCGGAAGGATTTGCTAAGGTGATGGTGGATGAAATAACGGAGGATTTGAGGACCTCGAGCTTGAGCACCCTACCGGTGAAGGGAGACTAGGCTGGGTTCGCTCAAGACTCCATGCCTATGGCGGAAGGAGCTCATCGACCTTCAATGGACGCCTCCGCCTCCTCCTCCTCATCCGGCGAGTCGGGGCACTCCGCCTCCTCCACCGCCTCCTCCTCCGTGAGTGACGATCAGGCACGCATGGCGGCACTCCGCCTCCTCCACCGCCTCCTCCTCCGCGAGTGAAGATCAGGCACGCGTGGCGGCACTCCGCCCCTTCTCCGGCGCGTGGCGGCACTCCGCCTCCTTCTTCTCCGCCTCGCCAGAAGGGCGGAAGAGACCCGCCCGCCCGGCTGCTCCGATCGTCGTAGTCCTTCTCCTCCGCCTCGTAAGCAAGCACGAAGGAAGACAGACGCCGCAGCCGCTCCGTCTGCTCCGGCGTCTAGCAGCACAAGAAGAGAGAGCAATCTGACACGGTCCACCTCTAAAGCCTGTAGAGAAGTTACCGTATGAGAGGAGCAAGGAGGAAAACGATACGATCGTGCAGACCCAAGTGAAGGAGTTCTTTGAAGGGGTTAAAGCAAAGATACATCCACCTCCGGAGGAGAAGGTCGATCCGGTGAAAGCAAAGCGCACTCTCAATGCCCTGAGGAAACCACCAAAGTCTCCGCCGAGAACCAACTATGAGCGCATTCTGAGCAGACATATCTCCAAGCCAAGCGGTGGGAACTACTATCAGCGATAAAAGGTTAAAAGAACAACGGGCAAAGGGAAAAAATTGCCCAGCTCGGCGAACAAGCACAACAATCGTGCCCCCGCTGAATGTGTCTAATCCTCCGGGGCGGTGGCGGTTATGGCAATCTTGAAGATTACCGCCTCACGATGCACTTCCTGATTTCATGGAGGTGGACTTATTCAGATCTGATGTACGGAAGCCTCTCGTCAAAGATGAAAAGTCTCTGACAACAATGATGCGAAGATTCCACAGTTGGTACATGAAAACCTGCAGAGAGTCTGAGGGGACGAACACTTTGTATCTGAATATTAAAGAGGAGCACGACCTCGTTTCAAATGATCTGTTGTCTATTCCATTTGAGGAGTTCTTCGAGTTCTTCAATCAAAAGGCCCTCGATAAATTAATGGTCTTTTGCTACTGCCTGTAAGTACTATTTCTGTCATTAGTCTTTATATATAGCTCGGCTCTTTCATTGATGTATTTATAATTAATTATCCTCAATATATTATGCAGATTGAAGATCGTCGAGTGCAAAAAATGAAATCTATGATATTGGGTTCATTAACACAAATATCATAGATGTTTTCTGGTTGAAAAGCACGCCAAGAGGCCGAGGACAACTTGCTACAATCATTGATCAAAAATCAAAACAAAGATACCATACTCTTTCCTTACCACGGCCCGTGAGTGTTACTGTCGTGTGCATATTCGGTTTTCCTTATTACTCGGCGAGGTTAATGTAATTGATGAGTTATGCTTGCGTGTAGGTACCACTATATTCTTACGGAGATTAAGCTTGAGCGTGGACTAGTAACCGTCTTAGACTCGCACGGAAAGATCCCAGCACCTATGCGGACATGACTGAAATGCTCAGCAAGTAAGTTCAATCGATCATTATCGCACCATATCGGCAACTTTTTGTTCATTTCTTGATATCTCAAGTAATAACAAATATTTTCTTTGTCTTGCAGGGTTTGGAAACAGTTCACCGCACAAGCTCCGGGACTGCCGAAGGAGCTGCGATATACATACCAAAGTAAGTACTCTTGGCGCATCTCCGTTGATTCTATAGCTATACTTTCATCAATGCCATTTATATAATGCTTCATTATCAGTTTGATTGACCTCTATTTCTCGTAAAGTGCTTGTGGCAGGAGGAAGGAATGATTTACTGTGGATACTACGTGTGCGAGTTCATCCACAACGCGACATTGAAAAACAAGCGGGGCTACTCTAGAAGACAATATGAAGTGCGTAAGCAATAATATTCGCAATTTCATTTTATTACACCATCATTTCTGTTGAGTTTCATTCATATATATGTATTAATTAACCCCCTTCTTCAAATTAATTAGACTTGGCAGATGCGGATGAACTCCTACCACCAGATCGCATGAAAGCAATTCAAGAGGAATTGGCGGGATTCTTTCTTGAACACGTCATCAAGAAAGCCGTTGAATACCATGTGGAACTTGAATTCAAATGCTAGTGGTTTGTAATTAAGAGATCTTATATAGATTGTACATGTATGTAGCCAAGAAACTTGTTGTTCGACCAATCTCTCGTAGAAGGAGAGGTCGATCGATCACTTCTCTCGGTATGCATGACGAACTTCAGACTGAATGGTTCTCTCGATCACTTATGTATATTTACTACGTGGCGTCGAGCAAGCACGGACATAATTAAGAGAGGACACTTCTCTCTATTAATTAGCTAGCTAACAGAAACACCTAAATTAACCCCCAAAACCCCCAACCCCCTCCTTTCAAAAAAAAAAAAACCAGGCCATTTGGAATGCAGACACGTGGGCGCCTTTTGGTCCCGTTGGAGCCACCAACCGGGACCAAAGGCCCCCGACCGGCTCGGCGCCAGGGCCACGTGGAGGCTCATTGGTCCCGGTTCGTGTTTGAACCGGGACTAATGGGTTGAGGTATTAGTAACGACCCATTAGTCCCGGTTCCCGAACCGGGACTAAAGGCCCTTACGAACCGGGACTGATTGGTGGTTTTCTACTAGTGTGCATATGTGAGTCGCGAGGAGAATGCATGAAGAGGCATATCTGTTGGACAGCGTAAGATATGTCGGGGCGAGTCAGCGTAAGGTATTGCAGGGCACCAGCTAGGCTGCGATAGAGAGTGGGGTTCGGCAAAGGGGAACCAGCGCTAGCGGAAAGCTTCGAGGTAGTGTCTATGGGTGTAGAAACAGGTTTGCAATTCAGCATATGAGCGCGGTCGAGGATCTCAAGCGCGTACTGCTGTTGGCAGAGAAACAAACCGGATGCATTTGGTGTGACGTTGATGCCGAGAAAATGGTGTAGAGCGCCCAAATCCGTCATAGCAAACTCGGTTTTGAGAGAGTGAATGACGTGATGGAGAAGATGTGGGGAGCTAGCAGTGAGTATAATATCATCGACATACACTAGCAAATAGGCAATAGAGGACCCACGATGCAAGATGAAAAGAGAGGAGTCGCTCTTGGATGCAATGAACCCAAGGGACAAGAGAAACGACTGAAAGCGATGAAACCAAGTGCGAGGAGCTTGCTTGAGACCATATAGGGACTTACGGAGGAGACACACATGGTCCGGGCGAGAGGCATCAACAAAGCCGGCCGGTTGGGCACAATAAACCGTCTCCTTGAGGTCACCATGAAGAAATGCATTCTTGACGTCAAGTTGATGAATAGGCCAGGAGCTCGACGTGGCAATGCTTAAGACGACACGGATCGTTGCCGGCTTGACCACGGGACTGAAAGTTTCATCATAGTCGACGCCTTCCTTTTGAGTGAAACCGCAAACAACCCAACGCGCTTTGTGCCGTGCCAAGGAACCATCAGTGTTGAACTTGTGTCGAAAAATCCATTTTCCCGTGACCACGTTGACACCTGCAGGTTTGGGAACCAAAGACCAAGTCGAGTTCTTTGTTAAAGCAGCAAATTCATCAAGCATGGCGTGGTGCCAATTTGGGTCTTTTAGAGCAGAACGGTAGGTGGCAGGGATGGGTGAGATGGTAGGTGTAGGCGTGGTGGTTAAGAAGAGGCGTTTTGGTTGGCAAAAGCCGGACTTGGCACGAGTGTGCATTTTGTGAGAATTTTGAGGAGGTTGAACAGGCTGGGCGCGAGCCGGTAGGCGAGGAGGCGATGGGGTGGTGGGCGCGGAACGAGAGGTGGATGCGGTGGGGTCAGAGGCGCGATCCGAGGAGGACGCGTGATCCGAGGAGGAGGCAGGTGCGTGTGATGCGGGGCCCGGGGGCGAGGCGTGGGCAGGGGAACCGGACGTGGTGGGCGCGCGATCCGAGGGAGAGGCGTTCGAGGAGGATAAGATTGGGGCGCGCTGATTGGGCGGGGAGCACGACGCGGATGCGGGGGCCCGGTGGGATGGAGGGGAGGGTGAACCTGGTGGGGGGCTGTCGGGTGGGTGGTGCGATCCGATTGGAGTGCATGGGGGTGTCGCGTCAGGTGGGATTGCCCGGGGCCGGTACGAGGTAGGCGGTAGGGAACCAGCCAATGGGAGGGGTGGTTGTCGGATGGGCTGGATGGGATGCGCTGTGGAGGACTGGTTTGTGGGCTGTTGTGTGGGTGGCACGTAAGGGAAGATAGTCTCGTCAAAAATAACGTGACGAGAGACGATGACGCGACGCGAGGTGGGGTCGTAGCAGCGGTATCCTTTGTGTTCTAAAGGGTAGCCTAGAAACACACAGGGTAGGGAGCGGGGGGACAGTTTGTGCTCGGCGGTGGCGGAGACATTGGGGTAACAAAGGCACCCAAAGACACGAAGATGATCGTAGGTAGGATGAACACCGTGAAGGCGAAAGTGAGGCGTTTGGCCATGGATGGCACGGGAGGGGCGGCGATTAAGGAGATAGGTGGCGGTGTGAAGAGCTTCGACCCAAAAGGGAGGAGTTAAGTTGGCTTGGAAGATGAGGGTTCGGACGATGTCATTTGTGGTGCGAATGAGACGTTAGCTTTACCGTTTTGGGGAGAGGTGTGAGGGCAGGAGAAGCGGTATGCAACGCCGTTGGTGGAGAAGAAGGAGCGAAGCGTGGAGTTGATGAACTCGCCACCGTTATCACATTGGAGGCCTTTGATGATGACATTATATTGTGTACGCACGAAAGAAAAAAAGCGTAGGAGGGTGGTGGAGGTGTCGGATTTGTTGCGTAAGGGAAAGGACCACGAGAAATGCGTGTAATCATTAAGCACAGTCAAATAATATTGATAACCGGAAAAGCTGACAACAGGGGATGTCCATAAATCACAATGAACTAAATCGAATGGAGCAAACGTAGTGCTAGTAGAAGAAGGAAACGGTAGGCGTGGCTGGCGCCCAAGCTGACATGCATGACAGGGGGTATGTGCCGCATTATTACATGGAACGAGAGAATTATTTGCTAAAGTGGAGAGGGCCTGAGAGCTAGGATGGCCTAGTCGACGGTGCCACACATCAGCAGGTGCGGCGGTGGCGGAGAGAGCAGCACACCAGGGCTTGTTGGCGCCAAAAAACGGGTAGAGGTCGCCGGAGCTAGCGGAGATCATGATGACTTTCCTGGTTCGAAGATTCTTCACAAGAAAGCCAAACGGGTAAAACTCTATAGAACAGGAGTTATCTTTGGTAAATTGACGAACAGAGATTAGAGATGTGACGACATGGGGAGAAAATATAATGTCACGGAGATGAAAATTATGTGGGGGTAGGTTAGTGGAACCAGTGGCGTGGATAGGGAGATGAGTGCCATTGCCGACCACAATGCTAGATAAATTGCGCTTTAAAGAAGAACTAGGCATGGTGAGGTTACCAGGGTTGCCGGTGACGTGGGACGTAGCGCCGCTGTCGAGGTACCACTCATTCGAGGAGGAGCCGGTGTTGGGGAAGCCTTGGGAGCTGTAGGCGGCCTGGAGCATAGCGAGATGATCCTAGGAAGGCGGCTGCGGTGGTGGTGGCGCCTGGTAGCCGGAGAGCTGCATGGGGTAGGCCTGCGCATGAGCGCCCGGGCGAGGCCCGAGGACGCCGGCGGAGTTTGGAGGAACCCAGCCGGTGCGAGGAGAGGGCAGGGCCATCCCATACGGCGCGAAGAATCCCATGTACGGGTTGTACGCCGGGGCGGTGAAGTTGTTGGTGCGGCCGCCGTGGTCACCACGGCCACGGCCACGCCCGCGGCCACGTCCACGGCCGCGATCGCCGTTGTCCTGGCGAGAGCCGGAGCCGCGGCCCTGCTGCTGCTGCCCGTTGGGGCGGTCGGCGGGGCGGTCGCCGCGATCGCCCGAGCGGGTGGCGCGCTCGTTGGTGGGGCCGGAGGAGCCCCCAGGAGCAGGACCGCCGCCGGTGACGGCGAGGATCGTGGCGCTCTCGTTGGCAGTGCGCTGAGCCAGATTCTCCTCCGCAAGTTTGAGACGGGAGAAGACCGTCTCGAACGGGGGCAGAGGGACGGTGTCGCCGAGCACGACGCGGATGGTGTCGAGGCGCTTGTCGATGCCGTGCAGAAACTGGGTGGTGAGATCCACCTCGGTGACGGCGTGGTCGATGTCGGCGAGGCCGGCCGTGAGCAGCCGCATACGGCGCGCATATTCGGAGACCGAGAGGTCTCCCTGCTTGAGGTTGCGATACTGGCGGTTAAGCAGCATGTATTGCGCAGCGCGATTGGCGAGGAAGAAGGCATTGATCCGAGTCCAGAGGTCGTAGGTGGTGGTAGCACCGATGACATGATCGATGATGGAGTCCGCAAGGGTGGCATACATCCCTAGGGCGACATGGGTGTCAAGCTCACGGTATTGGTCGTCAGCGTTGGGTGGTGGGGGGTGCTCGATGAGATAGGTCACGCCATAGCGGACGAGGACCATGAGAAGGAAGGATTTCCATTTGTGAAAGTTGTGTTGAGCGGGGTCGAGGAGAAACCGGATGTGGTTGAAGATGTGATCCTGAAGAATGGGGTTGCGAGGGGGAGTCACCGATGGTGGAGGCGGCGGCAGGTGCTGGGAGGAGAAGAGAGGGGCGAACTGAGAGCCGGACGAGGCGGAGGTGCCGTTGGTGCCGAAGACGAAGGACGGTGAGGTGGCAGGTGCGGTGGCGGGCGTGGTGCCGGCTGCAGGAACCGCAGAGGAGGAAGAGGAGAGGGAGCTGGGCGAGGTGGCGGAGCTGGGCGCGACAGAGGAGGAAGAGCCGAGCTCGGTGGCCATGGCAGGCGACGGAGCGGGGAGCGATGGCGTGGTCGCTGATACCAAGTTGGATTGTAAATGTGCTCTCTGTGTATTGCCTTGATCAACAACAGTACAATATATACAGTCAGTTACATGAGTGGCCCCATCTAGGTGGCACGCAGGCCCGGGCGAGGGATGTGATCCGAACAAGTAGGAACTACCATGAGTACAAAAGGGTAGAATACAACAGATGTATAATATATGCTAACAGAGATCAGAGTCTAAACCGCAATATATGTCAGACTCTAATGCTCATGCATAAACAGCAATGAGTCTGACCGCACATATGCAGGTTACAAGTACTGTTACGAGAAATCGAAACAATCAAACTGTTTTGCTCTTCGCGTCAGTTTGGAGGGCTAACCCGTTAAGTAAATGACTTACTCACGACTCACGAGTAACAGAAACTAGAAAGACTGCAATGGAAAATATCCTGTAGGCCTAACTATCCGTGAGATTTCCATGGGGAAAAACAGTAACCACCGCTGGCCGCGGAGGGCCTGTGCGCGTTGCTGTCCAGGAAGAAAGAAAGAAAAATCGCGCCGGGAGGGAGTGATAATCGGCGTAGCCAAACCGCCGTCGAGGTCCACGGATCGATGTGCTTCCGCAGCCGGGAGGTTACGACGGAAGATGCTGATGCACCACGCTCCAGACCAAGCGCCATGGCTGGGTTGCTCGCCCGCGACGTGTGCGCTGCCGTTTGCCGGAAGGGCGCTATCTATCTCCGGGGTGGGGAGCGCCGCGCGTCGGCTGAGGGTGCTGTAGTGTCGCACCGGGGCAAACTCCGTTGCGCGAGCGCCGGGGGAAGCCGCCTCGCCATGAAAGAGCGAGCCGCGTCGGGGCCAGGTGTGGCAGAGGCGAAGCCGGTGTCATGGTCCAGCGGGGTCGAATCCAGACGTAGCTGTGCCCATCGTCGGCGCCGCTACCGGGCGCTTTTGCCGAGACCCGAGAGTCACGGCCGATGGCTAGGAGCGCGCGTGTCCCCTTGCGCTGTTCAGCGCTGGGTCCGGGCTCACCACGCTGGCCGCTTGGGTCCAGTCTGGAGTTCGACCGTTGGCCGGGGCTGCCTCCCCCTCGTCCTACCGCCGATGATGGCCGGGCTACCTCCGACTCGTCCTATTGCTCTCTGTAAGAGCGTGCTGATAACGTGTTAGAGTAAAACGAGATTGAAAGCGAAAGGACCATCGGTCCTGGTATCCATTGATTCTCAAGTATATATACATCTGGAAGAGGTGGGAAGAAGAGGTATCTGTTCGGAGGCATCCCTCTAGAACAGGTGCCTATTGGCAATAGAAAGAGAGAAGGGACATGACTGTTCGGGGCTGGACACACCCCTTTGCTAACTATTCATTAATTAGCATGTGCTAATTCATCTACTAATTAATTCCTAACAGATACTTCCATTCATGGAAATCACTCAAAACCTGAATACTGAGACACTAACTTGCTGAGATGCTGAGTGAAGAATTTCACATCTACGATCAGCTCCCGACTCCAACACTACTAGGGAAAACCTTATACACAGAAATATAGCAACAGCGCGGGTCAAAAAACTGGGCTAGTGCTATATAGCAGTAGCGAGCAAATAAAAACCGCGCTACAGACACAAACTTAGCAGTAGCGCTTGTGGTGAAGAAAGCGCTACTACTAATATTCCCATTGGCAGAATGCTAGGCTACGCATAGCAGTAGCGATCTTCTAAGAAACGCGCTACTGCTAGAGCACAGTTAGCAGCGCGTTTCTGGGAAGAGCGCTACTACTAACGAAAATAAAATAAGATGAAAAACAAATAGAAATTTAAATGAAAATGAAAGAAATAGAAAAAGGAGAAAGGGAAAAATAAAATGTAAAGCAAAATAAACGAAAAAGCGAAAAATCGGAGGAAGGCATAGCAGCAGCGTTTGTTTGTAAGAGGCGCTATAGCTAATCTAGCTGCAGCGCGTGTCCTGGACCCCCGCTATAGAAACAGAATAGGAAGTTAAAAAAAGGAAGAAATTTACATAGCTATAGCAGCAGCGCGTTTTTAAGAAAGCGTTATAGCTATCTTAGCTATAGCGCGTTTTGCGAAACGCGCTAGTGCTAAGTTTGACTTAGCCAAAAAACCGTTTCCCCCCGGCCACCACTTCCCCCAAATCGTCCCTCAAACCCACCCCGCGCGCGCCGCCGTCTCCCCGATTCCTCGCCCCACTTCGCCGCCGACGACGACGCCACCAGAGCCGTGCGCCGTCGACGACACCGGAGCCGCCCCCAACGCCACGGAGCCGCTGCCTCGCTAACGCCACCGAGCCGCCGTCGACGCCACCTTCCTCGCCGTCACCGGAGACGCCCCTGCCTCCCTCGCCGCCACTGCCTCCGTCGCCACCACCGGAGCCATATCATCTGTAAGCCCCCACCCCTCCTCTCTCTCTCTCATGCATAGGTTAGCCAGTTTAATTAGGTTAATTATCTAGGTTAGGGCAAAAATTTAGTTAGGGCATTGACAGAGAAGTAGTTAGGTTAACTAGTTTAATTAGGTTAATTATCTAGGTTAGTGCAAAAACTTAGTTAGGGCTTTGACAGAGAACTAGTCAGGTTAACTAGTTTAATTAGGTTAATTATCCATGTTAATTAGTGCAAAAATTTATTTTAGGCTTTGACAGAGAACTAGCTGCGTTAACTAGTTTAATTAGGGTTAATTATCTAGGTAAACTAGATTAACTAACTAGGTTAAATAGGTAGGTTAATTAGGTTCGTTGGATTAACAAGCTAGGTTAAGTAGATTGGCAAAGGTTTTTGATTTTTGAAAAGACCAGTATTTTTCAAGGAAAAGAATTTAGGCAAATTTTATTTTTCATTGAAGTGGTCATGTTATATCTTTTCATTGAAGTTGTTCGATTGTGCCCAAGTGGCTTTGTTGTTTCCAGGGAATGATGCTGAATGGCCTATGTTTTGCCGGAATGTTGATTCATTTCTGTTCCGGCAAATTTCAGGTTCTCGATTTGTCCACTTTTTAGCAAAGGTCATGCCGAAATTTCTCGTGAATTTCGGCATGACTTGTGCTACAAACTAGGACATATCGAGTGCCCGGGATTTGCCGCACCAGGAAGGAGTCAACATTCCTGCAAAACAATAGTCCTTTTTTATGTCATTATTCATTTTATTAGGTCTAGAATTAATTGACGACGAGACCCCGCGGCGGCTTGGTGATTGTTGCAATGGGTGGGTCTTGTTGTGGCCAAAGAGTCTGCTTCGTCTGGAGGCGGCCGGGAGCACACCCACGAGCACGCAGCCTCAGCAAGGTATGAACATCAACACCCCACCTACCCAATTAGCGTCGGGTGTCGGGTTGGGTGATAGCGGACGGGGTAAGCAGGTGGCTCCATTAGAGGTTGATGACGTCGCCATGGATGAGGATGAGGATGACGATGGCGCTGAACAGTATGTCTATACTGGCGCCTCCTCAGGGTTTGAGCATCATGAGTCGGTGCCTGAATTACCGTCTCAACGTGTTATTGACGACCATCCGGTGGTAAAGAAGCCTAGGAAGAGAGCGAGGAAAGGCAAAAAAGTTGATTCTATGATCCAGCCGCCTCAGCAGCCTCGGCTTCAGGACCGTGTAGATATCCCCGATGCGGATAAATGGCATATCCCCGGTCGACCAATCCTACCTGAAACAGCGCTACGAGCCAGATTCGGCGATCTAAGGAGACTTCATGATGATGTGCTGCGGGTAGAGAAAGGCCTCATCGCCTCAAAAGATCCAGGATACCCACTCTACGTGGTTAACGTTCCGCAGCAAATGTCGTACGTCGAGGGCTTCCCCGCGGATAAGTTCTTCCTCCGATTCGATTACATATCCGACATGTTTCACGTGAAGAAGCTGGATTTTACTTTTGTCCGCCTTTATGCCTTGCACATGAGCTACATCATTAGGGTTGAGCAGATACGTTTTATATGTGTCACTGACCCGTACTACATGCACGAGAGCTTCTTGGGAGTCTGTGCATAGCATCGTGAATACGCGAGGGATTACATCGCCAGTTTCATGCTCACCAATAAGGACAAGGAGGCGATTCTCGTGCCTTATCATCCTGTGTAAGTCATCTGCGCTGCTATCCTTCCTTCGATTTCAATAGTTCATTTGCACGGTGGAGGCTAATTAATTTGAGGTGTACTTATTTTGCGCAGCGGCGAGCGCGCCGTCCTCATCATCCTCTACCGCCGATTCTCCCACGCTCTTTACTTGGACTCGTCGAAGAACATTCACAAAAAGGATTACACCCACATCAAAGATGTTCTCGACAGTGCTATGTTTTACTACCAAGCAAGGGGTGGAGAGGTTAGGGACAAGAAGAGAAGGGGCGGCAGGGCCGCCTTCAGCCATAAGACCGACTTCTGCTACATCCAGCAACCAAACGATTCTCTTAATGATGGATTCTATGTCCTACACCACATGCTGGAGTACCGACGGGATCACCAGAACCTTCACATGGCACCTAGATCTAGCGATGCCCATATTCTGCAATGGGCAAAGGACATAGGAGATATCGAGGATCATCGACTTCGAGCTGAGTTCTATAACATCCAGCGCGAACTTGCCCAAATCATCATGAATGAGGTCGTCGGAAAAACGGGGATGTTCCATGCAGAAGGACAAATGTCGCGGGAAGACGTCCAAACATGGATAGCCTCTCAGCGTCTCGACATGAAGCCTTTCACTAAGCTCGATGACTATCTCCCTGACTTGGATGGATGGCACGACATGATGGAGTGATTGTCGATATATGACAATGTGACCGTTTAGTCCATACTTTCTTTTATGACAAAACTTTGAGTTATGCACGGTGAAACTTTATTTGTGATGTAATTAAACCGTCCTCCTCCTCGACTAGCGAAAATCACTCTAGTTAGGTCATTTTGGGTACGATGAATTTTGTTATTTATGCTTATGATATGTTGTTTCTATTTTTGCCAAGTCTGTCTCTTTGTGTTGCTCAACTATATATGTTGCATATCATCGACTCATGTGACGATGCAGGTGCATAGATCATAAATGGCGAAGAAGTGCTACGCCAGGAGTATATATACGACAAGTGGCCGGAGTGTCAGGCCCAGGTGTACCGGTTTTCGGTTTCGAGCGACACGCATGACTTAGTTTAGGTTCACGCTAATGCGAGAGAGGATACGAACTCATGTACTCAAAGTGATAGCTATTCTCGTGTATATCATTGTTTAGATGGATGACGATGTATTTGCAAGTAATCGAGACTTGTATCGCTATTTTCGAGATTGATGACGAGAGACCACTTTGTGTTGGATGATGATTATGATGATGACATGATTTGATGAGACTAATTGTATGTATATGCTATGATTACATTTGTATGTGGATGATATGCTAAAGATTACTGTATAAAGCCTATTCAAATGCAAAACAAATATGCAAGGAAAAAAACTAATAAAACTAGTAGTAGCGAGGGGTGGGATTTAGCAGTAGCGCCGACTTACCAGTAGCGCTTCCCTGTAAAGGGCGCTGCAGATAATATCAGTAGCGCCCTTTTCTAAAGAGCGCTGCAGCTATTCATGTGTAACAGTAGCGTGGGTCCACACGCGCTACTGCTATACGTTAGCTGTAGCGCCGGTACCCACGCTACTGAGAGGGCCAAAACCCGCGCTGCTGCTAGGCTTTTCCCTAGTAGTGCAAGCTTGGGAGTGTCTTTACTGAACTACCAATAAGCAAAAAAAACTATTATAAATATTCCCTACTTTGCGGCCAAAAAAATACGAATGTCAAAATACTTCAACACGAAAATATGGACGGAAAAAAAGGCCCTTCCCATTTAATGGGTCAAGGGATCGACCAATGTTGCACCAGGCAAACCGTTGCTAACTTGATAGTACATCAGGTTTTTTCCTAGAAAAATATATACTATAATGGTGAGCGTAGTATCCATACTTAACCTGATACAATGAATTCATAAAGGAGAATTGACTGATGCGGTTTTTCAATTAAATGAGCAGTGCTCCAGCTCTTCTAAAATTAAGGTGAATGTGCTCCAAGCTCGTCTAGAAATCAGGTGAACAAATGTGCAACCTGCAAGTGATCAACGGAGAGGACAATCTGCCACATTTTGTCGTTAGCTGGAACAAAACCAAGAACATGAAGCACATGTAGATTACTGAACAGGAGGCCACTAGATAATCTCCCAGAAAAAAGAAGACCTAGATAAAAACGAACAGTCAATTATTCGTTTCAATGAAAAACAGATTGCTAAGTAGTACCTACTAGTGAAGACCCCTAGAGTCCTCGATTAAAAAAACAAACCGGACTGTCCAGTTCAAGGAAATAGACACGGGCAGATTAGTTAGCCCATTTTTCAGACGCACACCAAAATGACTTGTAATTTTGGCATCGACACACACAATAATCCCTTCATTCCAAAAGGGTATGGACACAAACATAGATTCATGCAACTATGTAACTGTCAGAGATTCTTGATTATAATTTTATGCATCAACAAAGAAGCTAGTAGGCTCATAGTGGATCCAATTCACCCATACTCCAGCTCATGAGGATAAAAACATCTAGGACATTACGATGCACGAGCTCACTTAACAGTCTTCAAATCACTGGGAGCAAAAAAACTAGTCTCCTTCACAAAATAACCCTCTAGTGTTGGAAAGAAGGTATGTTTAACAAGAGTTTGTTTGAGACGAAATTTAGTAGGAATGACATCCTTGCGATGAAAAGTGGTGACCAACTTGCCATCCATGTCAACCTGAATCAGCCACTCTTTAAATTTGACAAGCACGAGCAACTCACCATCCCCAGGCATGACCACCACATGACAAAATATGTCATCGTCATGACTTCCACACCGTGTCTTGATCTGTGTAACCGGCAATTCGATCCGGCACTTGAAGGTCCAGATCTCGCTTTGATAGTCCTGCAATACCCAAATATCAATTTTTGTTGCTGCACGGTCAAAGCTGGAGATGCCGAGCATGCCATCCATCTCAAACAGGTCACCCCAGCGAGAAACAACCGGAGCACCCATCTTCCGAAACAACTCGGTTGTGGTGTCAAACACGATTATCGTGCTGTTTTTGATCCAATGGTCCATTTGGTACCAATGCAAGCAACCGCGTAATAGCACTGAACCACTGTTTCTCAGTTCACTGGCGTCCGCATACTCAATTTGCCTCGGCGGCTGGCCAGAGCCCAATGATAAGACATAGCAGAAAACTTGACTCTTAGGTTCAATTCCATATTGCCACCTCTGGCGAGGGTTCATGAGTAGTCTGTACTCGCCGGTAGCGGGGTGAGGATACATTCCGAAAATCCTGTAGCCTGAAAGCATCCAGAGAGGAGCATACTGACGAGTTGCCGGGTTGTAAATTGCCCAGAATATCCTGTTGACGGCGAGGATGAAGAGGCCGTCGCAGCAGGCCACCAGACCGTAGGAGGTGCCGCGAAATCGCGCGACGGATTGGAACTGGTCAGCGTCAGCGGCGGCCCGGTGGTCGAAGGGGATGATATCCAGGGTGTAGCCTTTCTTGTCGAGGAGTTTGGAGCCGCAGAGGATGGGGAGGGTGGGCTGGCGGGCGTGGTGGGCGAGGAGGAAGTCGCGGGTGGATGTGGCGCTGCGCCAGGCGCGGCAGACGGCGCGGCAGCGGAGGAGGGATTTGGGGGGGAGGCGGACGAGGATCTCCCAGACGACGATCTCGTCCGGGAGGCCGCGGCTGGGAGGGGTCGCTCCTGCTGTTGCGGCCGCCGCCATCGTCGCCGGCTGGGAGCTCGATCTGTTTCTGGATCCGTCCGAGGGAAACAGGCGGCGGTGGAGGGGTGAATAAATGGACATGGAATGGGCTTAAACCGTGTACAATGTAGACCTCTGAAAACGGACGGGCCTTATTTTTTTGCGAGCTGGGCTTAGCCCAGGAGATTGCTGTTAACTTCTGTAACTTTGATTACACTATAAGCACTTAACTTTGTTGTCGCGAAGCTTTGTATTACATCAAGATTTTATTATTGCCTCTGACACGAAACAGGTGATAAACAACATTGAGAAGGTACCCAACAGTACCTATGGACACATTATCAAGGAATTCAAGCACCAAGCATCAAACTTCAATTGCAAATTCAATTTCGAAGGCCAAGCAATGAACACGGACGCAGATAGACTAGCTAAAATTTTGAATTCTCTGGACGAGCCGATCGTCGTTGACCGGAGAGTGTGCGGAACGAGCCGAGGTACGCCCCGACAGCAACACGTTGTGGACGGCGTATCTCGACCGCCGCCATGCCGACAAGCTCGCCTCCACGAACGGCGTCGAACCCCGCGACCGCCTCAATGCAGACGAGCGGCGCCAATGGTGAGGTGTCCCCAGGCGCACGCTCGAACCCGGCCTCGGGCACATCGAGGCCGACAACGAGACACGGTTGGAGTACCCAACGCCCCCTCCTCTCGGCATCGCGGCAGCTCCTGGACGCCAAGGCGAATGGAGACGGCCTCCTCGTCCTCATCGAGCTCCCACTCCTCCGGGTCGCCGGCGCTCCCCCCATCAAGTCGGAGCCGCGGGAGACGCCGCTCGGGCGGCGCACCCCTCATCATCAATGAGGTGGCCCTTCTCCCTCCTCCTCCCGCCTTGTCAAGCCGAAGACCGAGGCGACGCTCCTTCCCGTGAAGAAGGGGCACGAGGCCATGGCCGCCGACGAAGAGACCGGCCTGAACTGGGCGCGGGACGACTACGTCCGGCAGGAGATGGAGCGCCAGCGCTCAGCCCTCGAGGAGATCGCCTCCCGGTGCCGCGGCCGTGACGAGGGCGACATCGTCATCCTCGGCGACGAGGTGCCCGGGCCGTCCAACCCACCATGCATCGGCGACGCAGGTTAGGGGTGCAACAAGGACGACGGCGACTACACCAACTTCTACAGGCTCCTCGGCATGTAGAAGGCGGGTGACGGCTAGTAGTAGTAGTTTTTAGTTGGTTTAAATTTGGGTCCTGATAACTGCCACACGTGTGGTGTATCGGATAGTTGTGCCACACGTCTCGTGTGGCATGGACAGCAACCAGCCCACACACCTACATGTGGGCAAAACAACTAATGCCCACACACCTCTTTTTTTTTCCTTCCAAATCCTCTCACACGCGTGCGTGTGGGCGAAGTTGATAACGCCCACACGCCCGTATGTCAGGCCTCATACCCTCCTGGTCCCGCACGCCACGCGTGACGCCCATCGCGCTCGCGCAGTTGCCATGGTCCAGACTCTCGTCCATGTTCATTTAACTGCAGTTGCCATGTCGCTGAACTACGGTTGCCATGTCGGACAACTGCAGTTGCCATGGTTGCTCAACTGCAGTTGCCATGTATGGTCTGATCTAATGTAGTTGCCATGATTTCATAACTTTAGGAGTTGCCACATACTAACACTAGGCAGTTGAGAGAGTTGCCATGTGCTCACAAGCATGCTAGGGTAGTTGCCATGTAAAAAGGAAGAGTTGCCATCTGCTTGCGTGCACGTTAGGGCAGTTGCCATGTACGTGCACGTTGGGGCAGTTGCCATGTACCATGCAAAAACACATGGCAACTCGGTAAAATAGAGTTGCCATCCGTTTGCGTGCACACTAGGCAGTTGCCGTGTACCCCTGCAAAAACACATGGCAACTCGGGTAAAAAAAGAGAGTTGCCACCTGCTTATATAAACAGGGGGCAGTTGCCATGTGCGTGGCAAAAAAAATGGCAACTAGCAGCTTGGGTGTGGGAGAGGAGACGGGCGTGTGGGCGAGATGGCAAACGCCCACACACTAGCCCTTGTGCGTGCGTGAAAACTGATGTGTGGATGAACGGCTAAACGCCCACACACCGGCCCCTCTGTGTGGTAAATCGGATGTGTGGGCGAACTATGTCACACACCACACACACGCCTTGTCCTACGTGGCGCAGAAAAACGACCGGATTGTGCCAAGATTCATGCACAAAGTACCTAACGGTCATCGTTGCATGTGGTCGAGATGGTGAACGCCCACACGTGTGGGCGTTAACATTTCCGTTAAATTTTATACAAATATCAATGAAACACCTAAATTTCCTCCAAATTTGTGTTGTTTTGTCGAAATTTTGGCCGAGTTTGGTATTTAAAAAACGGCGGCTGGGGCGAGCTTGGGGCAACCACCGCCAGCCCGCCACATTGGTCGGAGGTCCTGCATCGGGGAGAAGTTTGCCATCCAAAGATCAAGCTCGCCATCATCCATTTGTATAGCCACTAAGCCATCGAGTCACCGCTAGAGTTTATGGGATCCGTCATGATCGCAATGATCAATCCCTACCCTCGTCCTCCACCGATTTTTTCCATCCCATGTTCGGTACGCCCATAAAAAAATGTGCCTTATCCCTAACCTCCCCGCTCCCCGCATCTCCCCGTCCTCCTCCACGAGCATCCGCCACCGCCAGTGCGTCGACTGCCTCCCTCCCCCCAGTGCCGGCCACCTCTCTTCCCCCATAGCTGGTCGCCTCCCTCCACCGGATGCCAGCTCCCTATTTCCCCACCGCCGGCCACGTCCTTCCACCGCGAGTCGGCAGCATCCGTAGCGCGGCCGCCTCCTTCCACTCCCTCCACCACACGCCGCCTGCTGGATCTCGCCTTCAAGCGCGTTGGTCTCCCATGCCACCAAACCTTGCATCATCCCCCTACTTAGGCCCGCCTCATAGGCAGGGCAAACGGGGCCCTGACTTCCACAGATTTATCGGACCTATAACATAATCGTTCTCCTCTATGCGTGACTCATCTTCTTCTCCAGGTTTCCAATGAAGTCTTCCAGCGCCGCCGCTCCCATCTTGTCCGATTCAGAGGTGGCGAATATCCATTAACAGAGACAGATGACATAAATTCGTTTTGCAGTCAGTTCTACTTCTTTTCTGAACATCCTGCTTGTTCCATATCAACTGGCGGTGGCTCAAATGTGCTCCCCACGGAGTATCTACCGACCAAGGAATGAGAATAGCGGCTTGAGCTATAGATGCTATGATTTGTTTGTCTTTGAATTAGGACGACGATAACTACCACACGTGTGGGCGTTAAGGGGCCTGGCCACACATTTTGTGTGGTGTCTAAGACAACCAGCCCACACGCCTACGTGTGGGCAAAACAACTATCGTCCACACGCCTCTTTTTTTCCTTGCAGTCCCTCTCACACGCCTACGTGTGGGCAAAATGGATAACTGCCACACGACCTCTCTCAGCCACCTACCTCACGGTCCCGCATGCCCCGCGTGACAGTCAGCACGTGTCCCCACATTTGCCATGGTCTGGACCCTCTTCAATGTCCGTTTTACTGCAGTTGCCATGTCGCTGAACTACAGTTGCCATGTCGGACAACTACAGTTGCCATGTTGCTCAACTGCAGTTGCCATCTCAGGTCAAGTGCGAGATGCCATTTTGGACAACTGCAGTTGTTACCATTTATGGTCTGGTTTACTATAGCTACCATGATTTGAAAACTTTAGAGGTTGCCACCTACTAACACTAAGCAGTTGCCATGTATGGTCTGGTTTACAACAGTTGCCATGATTTTGAAAACCTTAGGCAGTTGTCGTGTAGCGCTACCAAAGGACATGACAAAACAATATGTTCGGGTAAAGGGAGAGTTGTCATCTGCTTACAAGCACACTAGGGCAGTTGCCGTGTACCCAGCAAAACACATGGCAACTGACATGTTTGGGTTAAAAAAAAGAGAGTTGTCATCTGCATACAAGCACACTAGGGCAGTTGCCATGTACACTGCAAAACACATGGCAACTGACAGCTTGGGTATGGGAGAGGAGACGGGCGTGTGAGCGAGATGGCAAATGCACAAACAGCGGCCCTTGTGCGTGAGTGAAAACTGACGTGTGGGCGAACTGCTAAACTCCCACACACCGGCCCCTCCGTGTGGTGAAACGAACGTGTGGGTGACCGGGTGAATGCCCAGATCCCAGCCTAGTCCTACGTGGCACCACAACATGCCAAGATTCCTGCACCCACAAACGGACGCGGATCCACGCGTGTGGGCGAAATGCAAACGCCCACACGTGTGGGCGTTAGTATCTCAAACGCCCACACGTGTTTCCGTTGAATTAAGGAAAGGGAAAAATAATGCAAATTGTTCCATGTTTCGACAATTTAAAAAAAAATATGAAAAATGTACGCACATCACCACCACCGCCACACACATGGATGGGTACCACAACCGTTCTAACCATTCAACTAATGGTTGGTTTCAACAACATTTTTTTCTTGAGTTCTCTATGACATACTCTTGTGTTTGATAATATGATGTGTCTTAGATAATTGTCAATAAAAAATATGTGTGATAACTAAGACGTGCATAGTTGATTATTTTAGCTTCATGTGTAGCATCTTATCTTCTTTTTTTTCTAAAAGCCCGTGGCAACGCATGGACGTTCTGCTAGTGATATGTAATGGTCCAATGTATATGAATCTGTGCACAATCAATATGTATAATTACTGCATAGTTGACCTGAGATACGTCATTACGTGTAAAACTTATTGGAATATCAATGTTGAGAATGTGACAACGAAACTCAAAAGTATGGTGAAATGGACTGTGATTTTGTGACGCCTTTTTTCTACTGGGGGTCTACCCGGGCCCTGATTAAATCTTTAGCAAGGCATAGTTAAATCAACCAGATCATTGTGCACCAATATATTAATCAAGAGTTTTTCTTTTGGGTGCACCCCCCCCCCTCTCCCCTCCTCTAAAAGTTTACACGAATAATAAAGTTACTTAAAAGGCTATCGCCATATTAGCATTTACCAATTTGTAAACTTTTCCTAAACCCTAAATCAATAGTTCATCAGACAAAATCAATAGTTCCACTATATGTCTATATAGAAGTAGAAACCTTCTTGTACTGAACCAAGTGATGTTCGTGAATTTTGCATCTTCAAGCTGGGCAGTGAGACCATGGGAGGGAGTAGGAGAACGGAACCCGCGGTGCACGCGGGTCACGGGCAGGAGATTCTACCATTCTGGCTACACATCTAACCGTGTAGAGTTGCGATCGACCTGGATCACCACCTCTCCTCCGTCTAGTCAGCACCTTACAAAGCCATTCAACCCATGTCGGTTCTTTGTAATCTTATTGCAAAAACACACAATTAGCAAGTGTGTTTGTGATCTTTGTCACTGATGTCATACAAAGGGGATCACACTTTGGATACAATAGGTGTACAAATCCAAAGGGAATTCAAGGACGAAGAGCAGGGGAGGAGGGGAAAGTAGCCATGCTTCAGTTGATCATCGATACCTAGCCTCATGCCTCTCCTCCCTTTACATAGGCACTCGGCTTGCTATGCCGGGCGCAATCGGGTTCAGCTCAACTAGTCTGGCTCGAGCTATTAGCAGATATACGGATTCTGTGGACACGTTCTTAGACATTGTGTGCAACCCAAGTGCAAGGACACGTTCCATGCATTTTGCATATGTCTGTGACCAGTGACTCTGTGGCAGGCGATGGCAGAGCACAGTAGGCTACTGGATGTGACCAAGAGGCAACCTACTAGAACAGAATGGCTCCTACTGATCCTTGACAAGCTCATGGAGATCAACAACCCTCAGACAATGTGGAAGAAACGGTGACGTGCACTACTTAGAAAAACACCTATTAGTCCCGGTTCGTAAGGGCCTTTAGTCCCGGTTCATGAACCGGGACTAATGGGTCGTTACTAATACCTCCACCCATTAGTCCCGGTTCAAACATGAACCGGGACAGATGTGCCTCCACGTGGCCGGTCCACCGAGCCCAGTTTGGTCCCGGTTGGTGGCACCAACCGGGACCAAAAGTCCATGTTTTTTTTTAGAAAAGTGGCTGCTTTAGGAGTTTTGGGTGTTATTTTTAGGTTATTATTAGCTAGCTATAATAGAGAGAAGTGTCATTTCTTATATCTTCGTCCTTGGTTTACCAACGCTGCTGCTATGTTCATTTCACCCGCTGATATAACAACTCATGCATGCTCGCATCATACATCATCATATATAATAACAAGTCCTACTAATCATGCATCATCATACAACTTCTACTCGTTATTAATAATAAGTCATACGATCATCATCCTCATAGTTATCGAACCCAACCCTACATAATTGTTCTTAGCACATGATCATCAGTATCAGGTAGGACCTAAACACCCTTCAGGTAAAATAGCATAAAACAATATAGACCCTCACTCTCCATTATGAAGAATGGCGATCATCCTGTCTCCAATTCTTGCCCTTCGCTGCCTTTTGCTTCCAAGAAGCTCCTTACGACTGTCCATACATTTTTCCATTATTTGATTGTCATGTCTCCACTTCTTTTAGAAACCCGGTATGGACAGTTGAGATTCGTAGGAAGACCTGGTTGTATGTTCAAAACATGAAGGGTATTGTGTGTATACATCAGATGAGGCACACAATCATTCAGGATTATCTGTTGAAAAACATAGTAATAACTTCGTAGTTAGCAATGATGTACTAGTTTTAGAAGTGTGCAAAAAGATGCACGGATGTTGTAATAGTAACAAATCTTACCATGGTATCTCCATGGTAGTTACCGTAGTTCAACACGTGCACTAGTGGCACGTATTGACCATAATGTTGAGGAGTTTGATTGTAGATATTGTAATTCTTAAGATCAGTACAAAACGCGACCAGATGATTTTTCTCTTGATAAGTTAATTCGGAGCCTTCGTGAAAGTGCAACTATCCCTAGGTGGTTTTGGTAATTAATAACAACATATAGCTCATTGAGCTAATGCTATTCCAAGACTATTATTTCAGGAAAGCTCAATGAATGGCATGGCATGGATGACGAAAGTAGATCCCTCAAAATACTAAGGACAAAGGATTGGCTCAAGCTCAAAAGCTCAAGACTCTTCATTTTACATTTTAGTGATCCAAGATCACATTGAGTCCATAGGAAAAGCCAATACTATAAAGGAGGGATGATGTGTTACTTAATGAGCCTCTTGCTTCATGTGCTTAGTGATATGCTCCAAAACCCTCAACTATTTTCCCACATCCACAAATGACCTAAACTCAAAGCCAAAATCGGTCACACCAAAACTTCCTATCCGGCGCCACCGATTCCAAAAGTCATAGCCACTGCCACAAAACCTAAGCAAATCGGTCTTACCGATAGGGATCTCGGTCTCACCGAGATGGGGTTGCAATCTCTCTGTTTCCCTTCGTAACGTTTCGGTCTAACCGAAGTGAGCGATTGGTCCCACCGAGATTGCAATGTAAACTCTCTGTTTCCTTTTTGTAACATTTCGGTCTCACCGAAAAGAGCAAATCGGTCCCACCGAAGTTTACGACCAACTCTCCGAAAGCTTATTACCAAATCGGTGTCACCGAGTTTGTGTAATCGGTCTTACCGAGATTACGTTATGCCCTAACCCTAACCGAATCGGTCTCACCGAGATGCATGTCAGTCCCACCGAAAATCACTAACGGTCACTAGGTTTACTAAATCGGTCCGACCGAGTTTAACAATTCGGTCCCACCGAGTTTGGTAAATTGTGTGTAACGGTTAGATTTTGTGTGGAGGCTATATATACCCCTCCACCTTCTATTCATTCGTGGAGAGAGCCATCAGAACAAACCTACACTTCCAACTTACCATTTCTGAGAGAGAACCACATACTCATGTGTTGAGGCCAAGATATTCCATTCCTACCATATGAATCTTGATCTCTAGCCTTCCCCAAGTTGCTTTTCACTCAAATCTTCTTTCCACCAGATCCAAACCCATTGAGAGAGAGTTGAGTGTTGGGGAGACTATCATTTAAAGCACAAGAGCAAGGAGTTCATCATCAACGCACCATTTGTTACTTCTTGGAGAGTGGTGCCTCCTAGATTGGCTAGGTGTCACTTGGGAGCCTCCGACAAGATTGTGAAGTTGAACCAAGGAGTTTGTAAGGGCAAGGAGATCGCCTACTTCGTGAAGATCTACCGCTAGTGAGGCAAGTCCTTCGTGGGCGACGGCCATGGTGGGATAGACAAGGTTGCTTCTTCGTGGACCCTTCGTGGGTGGAGCCCTCCGTGGACTCACAAGAGCCGTTACCCTTCGTGGGTTGAAGTCTCCATCAACGTGGATGTACGATAGCACCACCTATCGGAACCCCGCCAAAAACATCCGTGTCTCCAATTGCGTTTGAATCCTCCAGACCCTTCCCTTTACTTTCTTGCAAGTTGCATGCTTTAATTTTCGCTGCCTATATACTCTTTGCATGCTTGCTTGAATTGTGTGATGATTGCTTGACTTGTCCTAAAGTAGCTAAAATCTGCCAAACTCTAAAATTGGGAAAAGGTTAAGTTTTTATTGGTCAAGTAGTCTAATCACCCCCCCTCTAGACATACTTCAAGGTCCTACACTTCGGTGTAGTAGGTTCTATCTACCATCTTCCGCACATTCTTTGAAGAATGAAAATAAGCTGTCAATGGAAATAAGTTGTCAACTATTTTGAAATAAACAATATAAATTACTTAATAACTATGTTAAGCTCACATGGGGGAAGAATTGGAGGTGTATCCACAAGGACCCAAATCGAAGGTCTCTCTTGCTCGATTGTAGGATCACCAAGATCCATGGTGACAAGCATACCCTCATCAAGACCATACATCTTGCAAAGTGCTTCCCAATTTTTGCAACCAAAATGGGTTACACTCTGAGCATTGTACAACTTTACTTAAAAATCCACACCATGATGGGTACTTAGGATAATTTTTTTGGTTTTGAAACTTTCATGGTCTTCAAAACCCATCCTCTCCAAGACATAGCGTCTTGCAAAGCATGGGATAAGCTAGTCGAATTAGAAAAGATGAAAAATACACGTTAAAATAGTTGAAGTCATGCTTAATTACGAAAAAAAAACTATTATCGTCGTTGCGTACCGTATGAACATCGAAGGTCTCCTCGAGCTTAATGTTGAAGCGCCGATCTTCGTCCAGCTCAATGAACCTGTCGCACATACCTCGGTCGTCGTGGCACCAGTCGCACTCCCCCAGACGGTTTTCGTCGTCCGAGTACGACATTTCCGGCCTATGTTCATAATTCAAATATTAAACTAGATTATTAATCACGGGTTGACTATCGGTGATGTACGTAGCTCCTCCTTTCATTCCCGAGTACATTATTACACCAAATTGTCTAGCACACGGGAATGAAGGAGAACTTATCCAATATGAGCATTCAATAAGCAAAACCAAATCATAAAATAAGCAAAATCAAATCATAAAATAAAGTAGTATTCAAATTAGCATGCATTCAATAATTATAAGCAAAAGTACATCATCTCTTGGTGTTCGTACATCGTCGAATGTTATCACTAATATAGCATCACTAATACAACTAGAACCGTAGCGCCCGACGGGTATCGACGCGGGCGGTGGACACCCAAAGATAAGGAACCATCACAGGATCATAGCTCCAGTGAGATCCCTGAAGAACCTGCCAGATATTGTCGAACCTGCCCTCCAATGCAACCATGTAGCGATGGACGTGCTCGTCCTCCTCGCTGACACGGCGACGTACCACCTCCGTGGTGTCCAGAAGCCTCAGCACCGTCACTGGCCCACGCGACCGCCACGAAACAATGATCGGGTCAACAACGGGCTGCCTCCTCACCAACCTACGTCCCCCGAAAGGTAGCACCTCCCAATACCAGCCCGACGGAGCCCAGTCCCGAACATGGCCCTGATCAAGCAGGCCTCCACCGCCGAGTCGACGATGACGAGGATGCGGGATAGGCATCGCCGACGTCGATGCGGGAACTACTTCTATATATAGTTAAATAAAGTAGTTTTATTAATTAAATCAACTATCTAGTTCAACTACTAAGCACTTACTATAAATAAATAAAATAGTACTTACTAAAAACAAACTACTTCTATATATAGTAAAATAAATTAGTTTATTAAATCAACTAGCTAGTTCAACTATATATGAAGCACTTACTATAAATAAAATAAAATAGTACTTACTAAAATGAACAAATTAATTACACAATCTAAATTACACAATATAAACTACATATCTAAATTACTACACATCTAATCTAACAAAAGATCTATTAACAATAATATCACCAAACATGCATATTCAACAATAATATCACCAAAAAATCTATTAACAGAAAAAATCTAACATAATATGAACAAATTAATTACACAACCTAATTACACAATATGAACTACATATCTAAATTACTACACATCTAATCTAACAAAAGATCTATTAACAATAATATCACCAAACATGCATATTCAACAATAATATCACCAAAAAATCTATTAACAGAAAAAAATCTAACAAAATATGAACAAATTAATTACACAATCTAAATTACACAATATGAACTACATATCTAAATTACTACAAATCTAATCTAACAAAAAAAATCTATGAACTACAAAAAAATCTAACAAAAATAAAAAAATTGCTCACGGCCGGCGACGGCGATGGCGACGGCGACGGCGAGGTGCGGTGTGGGGCGGCGACGGCGCCGAGGCGGCGACGCCGAAGCGACAAAGGGCGGCAACAAGCGCGGTATGCGGGCGGGCGACGACAAGATCGGGCGAGAGGGCGGCGACGGCATCGGGCGGGCGGCATGACGAGGTGGCGGCAGGGGACGGCGCGCGGCGGGAGAGGAGGAGGAGAGATCGAAGTCGGGAGAGGAGGACGGCGCACTAAGTGCTACTTATATAGCAAAGGCTTTGGTACCGGTTCGTGCCACAAACCGGGACCAATGCCACATTTGGTCCCGGTTCATGCCAAAAGGGCGGGAAACGAAGACCTTTGGTCCCGGTTGGTGGCTCCAACCGGGACAAAAGAGGGGCATTTGTCCCGGTTGGTGCCACCAACCGGGACCAAAGAGGGAGATTGGTACCGGTTGGTGCCACCAACCGGTGCCAATGCACCCGTCTAATTATTTATTTATTTTCTGCAACTGTTTTTTAGTTGATTCTTTCTGCAGCTGTTTTTAACTAGTCCCACCTCGCCAAACGAGAGGCACTCGCAGCGGTTTATAAGCCCTGAGTGCAGAGACGATGAAGAAGAGGCTTAATGCTCACCTGCACGTGATTAGCTTCAAGCCTTGAGGATTAGGGTAGACTGCACGGAGCTGTGTGCAGTGCAGTTTACACTATTCCGAAAGGCTTGAAGCTAATTAACGAGCATTGCGCCTCTTTTTTATTTTTAATGAATTATTACAACTCAGAAATAAAAAGAAAAAAATAAATAGAAGAAAAAATATTTGTGATTAACTTTACTAAAAAATGAGCATAGATGCTTATTTTTAATGACTTATTACAATTCAGAAATAAATAGAAGAAAAAATAGTTGTGATTAACTTTACTAAAAATGAGCATAGATGCTTATTTTTAATGACTTATTACAATTCAGAAATAAATAGAAGAAAAAATAGTTGTGGTTAACTTTACTAAAAATGAGTATAGATGCTTATTTTAATGACTTATTACAACTAAGAAATAAAATAAAAAATAAATATAGCAGAAAAGAAAAAAACTATATAAAAACTACTCATAAATAAATAGAAGAAAAAATAGTTGTGATTAACTTTACTAAAAAATGAGCATAGATGCTTATTTTTAATGACTTATTACAATTCAGAAATAAATAGAAGAAAAAATAGTTGTGATTAACTTTACTAAAAAATGAGTGTAGATGCTTATTTTTAATGAGTTATTACAACTCAGAAATAAAACAAAAATATAGCAGAAAAGAGAAAAAACTATATAAAAAACTACTCAGAAATGAGCATAGATGCGCTTATAGAGAAAATTCAACCTAAATCCATAATAAATTTCTACTAACTTCAGAGAAATTCAGTATGAATTTAGGTTAAATTCCCTGTATAAGAGCATCTATTTTCATTTTGAGAGGAGCTCAACAAGGCAGAGAGGAAGGGCTTATAAACCGGTCTGAGCCCCCTTCGGTTGGAGAGGTGGGACTAAACTCTGGCCGCAACGGAGACCAACCTTTTAGTCCCGGTTGGTGGCATGAACCGGGACTAAAGGGCAGCCTTTGGTCCTGCTCATGCCACCAACCGACCAATGATGGTGGGCCAAGAGCGAGGCCCATTGGTCCCGTTCGTCCCACCAACCGGGACCAAAGGTCCAGACGAACGGACCAATGGCCCACGTGGCCGGGCGGTCCCGGGCTCACGAATCGGGTCCAATGCCCCATTGGTCCCGGTTCCGATCGAACCGACTAATGGGCTGGCCGATGCCGACCATTACCCCCTTTTCTACTAGTGGTGCGTACAACTATTTTGGCGATGTAGTGATGAACAATTTTGGTTCTTCTGAGGCTACCATTCCCTCTATATTACATCGATGATGCAACCAGCTTTGCACTGGTAGAACTGCAACCCCGGATCCAGGAGCACAAAATGTGGTCCATATACTAAGCACACTATGATGTTGATGCTGCAAATTGTACCCAGGAACCCTGAAAGGGTCATATACCGTGGAAAATGGGCTATTGAGTAGCCTAAATTTTAGCAATTAGCAGAGTCTACATGGAATAACGATAACCAGTTATGCATCAGAATGTACATTTAACTTGCTTTTTTTCCAACTGTATTATAAGTTTACTGCCTACATCGTGGTGATGTCCTCTCCTTGAGACAATGCATATTTTTATTCTTTTGGTCATTAAGGACAGTATAATTGCATCTAATCCCTTCGCTCACAGCGATTTCCATTTTCGACTATCCGTTTTCACGATCTGGACATTCCTGGCCGTCCGATTTTGTCAGAAAGGCGATCTGTCTCTGTAATCTGGCCCAACTGTCCTGGGCTGCTGCTCCAGAGGCCGAAACGCAGCCCTGTGGTAAACTGGGCCTCTTCAGCCAGCCCATAGTAGCCCATAATCAGAGGGTGGTGCGCTCGTAATTTCTTTTGTGGCTCATCTTCTCCACGGCGACCCCCTCCTCCCCTCCCGACCTCTGCGCCGCCGAGATCACAGACGACGTCCTCGAGCGGCTGCACCGCGGAGATTACAGATCAAGAAGACGAGCAGGAGGATCAGATCCAGTCAGTTTGACCAGATGGAGCGACGGCCTGGGGGAAGGCCATGGTCGATGACCGCATCGCGTGCCGGCACGGGTGTCACATCCCCAGCTGCCTCTTTATCCATTGACCATCTCACAGTTGTCCTTCTCCCAAGTCTGCAGCCGTTCTCTCCTCAAGCTACGTGAGCCAACTGCAACAAGGTGAGCAACGAGCAGCCTGCTCCCCTTCCCCATCTGCAGTTTTTTTTTTTTGTCCAGATTTTGCGGTTTGATTCTTGCTATTGATAGAAGTTTATGGATGTTTGTAAATCGCGCAGGGCTTGAGATGCTGTGCCGGGCAGGCTTGGGTGATGGGAACATGTTGGTATCTGCGCAAATATGTACACGCTCTGCTTTGTTTATTCCGAGTAGCCGATCTGCTTCTCAGGCTTGTAGTACTAGGTTGCAGTGCAGGTAAGCAATACAGAACGTGTTAGTACTCAAAATAAGCAATAGATTAGTTGAGCAGTTCTAGATGAACTGGAATTACTAGAGCTTACCCTGAAATTAGGAGATAAACTGGACAACAAGCAAGAGATTAATTAAAGAGTATCTGCACTGAATTCAAACAATACAAAGAGAAAAGCAATAGTCGTCATGGGTTGTAGCCTTGTAGGCTACTACAAAAACCTACTTCCTCTGTTCAAAAAAAGCTTGTCTTAAATTTGTCTAAATACAGATGTATCTAGACACATTTTTATGATATATACATCTGTATCTAGATAAATCTAAGATAAGCTTTTTGGGATGGAGGTAATATATATTCACTGCAGCAGGCAATCTATAAATTGAGTTGTTTTCCCGTATTGTTTAATCATCACCATCGCATTGTGTCCCCACTAGATCACTAGGCATGTCCTCATTATATTTGATCTGTCAAATTTGTTACTCCCTCTGTTCTTAAATATAAGACCTTTTAGATATTTCAATACTAACTACATACGGATGTATATAGACATATTTTAGAGTGTGTATTCACACATTTCGCTCCGTATGTAGTTCATATTGAAATCTCTAAAAGGTCTTATATTTAGGAACGAGGGAGTATACTATATAAACAATCCTTTTAGTCAATTTCTTGCCATTCTATTGCTAACTTTATTGCTTGAGTGTTATCTCATCAGGACACAGAAGTTGAAATGCATAATTTTGATCTGAAGTGGCATGATCCCAGTCAAGACTTACTATGCATGTTCGATGTTTTCTCCATTATAGGTAACCTAAGTATATCTTCCAGCTCTTTGTGTTTTACAAATGAATTATTTGAATTTCATTTTAGTTGGCTTTGTAAGATATTTAGAGAATAAAGGAGATAACCATGTATGCATGGTTTGGTTTTACATGTGAAGGCCTCAAGCGTACTAATTACTACATATGTTTCTGATAAAAGAATCCAAACATACGCTGATTCGAGTCGTACAATATTCGATGATGGGATGCATGCAGTAGTAGAGAGTAAGCCACCAGGAGAGGCTACGAACCGGAGTGTGGGAGATCGCCGTTGTTGCTTGGACAGCCTGCCACCACGCTCAAGATCACTTAGCACATACAGACATTACCTGATCATATAGACGAATGAGAGATTTTCGTACCTTATTTCTATTCACTATGAGTTCCCTTATTTTGCTCGTTTTGCAAGAATATTGGAGTCAGATAAGGAATGATGGTATGTTTGTGATTATACGTAGTATGTTGTGATCGTGATCTTCAGTTTTATGATTTGCTCTCTGTGATAATATACACATTTCTAGAATGAATATCAATTATTTCGTTTCCATGTTTAATCTTTCTTTTTATCATATAATCTGGGATGTTTGGAACATTAGTATCTTTGACTGATGCAGTACATTTGTTTTCAAACAACATCTGGGCTTAAGAATCCTACTTGGTTTATTTAGAAAAGCATATGGAAACTATATTTGATAAATACTCTCAGGCTTAGATTGCTAATATCGTAAAGGTAAACAGATAATCTGATCACTTCTTGCTTGTGTCGAAAAAATTCAAGGACGACGGGATATATAATCTGATCACTTCTTGGATGTGTCAGAAAGTTTAAAGACTATTGGCATTGGTTCGTGATATGTACTCTGCACTCCCCCATCACATTCTTAATCTTTGCGATCATCTCATCATTGATTTAGATTGTTGCTAGCAACAGAAAATCTAACTACTCCGGTAATCTTGCATGCTACACACAAATTTCCTTCTTCCCAACAAATTAGATTGTCTCGGAATTGATGATGAATATTTGATTATCATGGCTCCGTGATGATTTTTCTTCATACTTTTGGGTGAAATCAAACAAATAAAAATATTATCACTCCTCCAGGTTATATGGGTTCGGCTCAATGTTGTACCTGTCAAGCAAGTTGACGCATGCACCATCGCAAGCCAACGCCCAACAATCAAGCGGTTCCTGTCAGACCAGTTTCTACGCTTCATTCCGGGGAAAGACAAGGAAATTGCACAGGGGTCCCACTAAGAACAGCATGTTTCTTAAGTTGAGAGCAAAAACTGCTGCGTGACCCTTCCACGCAACATGAAATTCACCATTCTATGTAATAGAACTCACAAATTCAGGACGATCACTATGAATCGACCACTGTCTCGTCTACCATAACAATCGCAAAAGTTGTCTCTATCCTCGCCTTCACTCACATGAATGCCAAAACCATGCTGTAACCCACAACACCCAGTCACCCACACGGCCGCGCACAGATGAAACAAGCACAATTTCGCTGCCTCGATTAGTAGGCAGATCTCCGATCCGATGGTGGACGAGAGGCGCCCAGCCACGTCGCGGCGAAGGCGAAGTGTATCTGGTGACTGGGAGATCGAAAGAGGGAGTGAGAGCTCACCAGATCGCGGGAGCGCGCTTGCGGCGTAACTCACGTGGGAGTGGACGTCGTCCGGAGGGTATTTTCGTCTGAGGTAACCATACATTGTTAACAAATGTATATCCTGTGCAAATTCTGATTGTTTGTCCATTTATTTATTTACTGGCTGCATCCATGTTTTCCACATCTTTTGTTTTACTACCCTCTATTTCATATTAAGTGTCATTGATTTAGTACAACTTTGGACCGAGTTATTGACTGTTAATATGGAACAAAATGGATCGGAGGGAGTACTTTGCAAGAATAAAAGTATATATTTGTACATTAGTTTCGGCCTAAAGTTGTATGGAGTACATTACTTTGAGATCAACCTTATGTGATTCTGGTACTATTATATATCGTGACAACCTTGGCACATCTGCCTAATACATTTGCGTAAGAATATACCTTTTCGATTACTGATGATAAGAGTATTTCTTCATGTAATTGAATTTCTATGTTTCATTTCTCTTACATCTATGGGAACTCCTATGCCTAACACATTAGCATGAGAATATCTCTTCTGGATTACCGAATGATATATCTTTATGTAATTGAATTTATATGTTTCATTCCTCTTATACTTACCAAAACCGTATCATTCCAACGAAAAAATAGACGGGCGCAGCAACGCGCGCCATCGATGATCTAGTTGGTAATCAAAATGATCCGGCGCCACCTAGTAGAGATGAAAATGAGCATAGCTCATGGCTTGCAACCACAGCGGCGCACGAGCATAATGTGGGATCTGCGCTTTTTGTTACATGCTTGTATCGTGAAACAAATTATACATTGCTTGCAGCTGAAGTGAAAATGATGGAGATATCCAAACAAGGCAACAGGAAAAACATGGGGGAACAAAAAAAAAAGGTCCATCTCATTGGATCGGTCGATGGATCGACCAATGTTGCAAAAGGGAAATAATTGCTAACTTGATAGTGCAACAATTTTTTCTTGCGACAATGTAACTCCTTGAAAGGAGATAAAGGTTGCAAGTGAGCTAGTGCTACATGAAATATGGTCAAGTGTCCATCTGCAGTTCTGCTCTAACAAAATGCCACCCTGCCACCCTAAACGAACGGCGCCAATCTCCCCCGACGAAAATCGGACGGGTGAAAA